>CAXKVI010000002.1:67708393-67975778 GCA_964058755.1 Campiglossa producta
TTGGAGGCCCTACACCATGCCTGCCATATACAACGACTTGAGAGCGTACAAAAAAAGTTTCTTCGATTTGCTCGGCGGTCTTTGCGTTTTCAGGACCCTATACCATCGTACAGTGCTAGATGTCTCTTAATTAGCTTGAAATCCCTAAACAGTAGAAGATCTATGTTGGCTCTGACATTTGTTTATGACATTATAAGTGGGGTTATTGATTCCCCATTTCTTCTAGAACGTATACGCTTTAATGTTCCATCTCGGATACTTCGAAGTCACGATTTCTTCTCTTTGGATAGGGTTAGAACGACTTATGCAGCCAATTCTCCAATTGCTAGGGCTATGATGGAATTTAACTTGTTACCTAGCTCCGATTATATTGATTTTTCATTAAATAAAATAAAGTTTAAACAACTGTTAATTGAACTAGTGTAGTAGTGGTAAATGTAATTTTCCAGATATTATTTGTAAATAGTCTGTAAGGAAATTTTAATTGTCCTAGATTATCATTGAATAAATAAATAAATAAATAAATATCAATCACATTGAGTCATAAACATGATTGTTTAGAATATATCAGGCTCTGGTCCACTTCCCGGAAGAAAAATCATCCCATACTTTGATCTAAGCATAACGCTACCTACATATCAAATTTCAAGTAAGTTCAACCATTTTCACGATAGTTTAGAATAAGTCAGCCCTGGGTCCACTTTCCGGATGAAAAATCATCCTATACTTTGACATAAGCATAATGTTACCTACATACCAAATTTCAAGTAAATGCAACCATTTTTACGATAGTTTAGAATAAGTCAGCCCTGGCTCCACTTTCCGCAAGAAAATTTATTCTATATATTAATCTTAGCATATAGCTACCTAGATACCAAGTTTCAAGCAATTCGAGCCATAAATACGATTGTTTAGAACAGATCGGTCCCTGGTCCACTTCCCGGAAGAAAAATCATCCTATACTTTAACCTAAGCATAACGCTACCTACATACCAAATTTCAAGTAAATCCAGCCATTTATACGATATTTTCGAATAGGGCGGTCCCGGGTCCACTTCCCATAAAAAAAAAATTTACAGAAACACTCTCCAGGCTCCTACTAATCTATCCCCAAAATTTCAACAAAATCGGCCGAGTAGTTTTGGAGACCATAAGCCACATACATACATACATACATACATCCAATTTTATATATATATGCCACCAGATCGCTGTTTTGTTTCGTATACTTTGGCCGATTACAACAAGTAGCACTGCACATAGAGTCACCTTTTTCACTACAACTTTTATAATGATGCCGGTCCCAAAAAGTTTGAAACGGAACTAAAATAGTTATATTTACAGCTCTCTGTGAGATTTTCTTCTTTTTTTTTGAAGTCGGAGAAAGCAATTTTTTCTGACCACAAAATATTCACTTGTAGTTTGACTTAATTAGCCTATATCCTATGAGTACATATATGTAAATATGCACATGTGCACTTGCATTTTTTTTTTATTAATTAGATGTTTTGTTAATGGTCTGTATATTAAGAAACTTTGAAAACTTTTTGCGGCTTCAACACCTTTTATAATTATTGTGAAATGGCATTTTTCACAATTATTGAATTTTAATATATTTGAAAATGTAAAAATTAGAAACAAACACTATAGCTACGCAGATAGACCTATTTCGCTAAGCTTCACTTGTCAATGCGCTTTAGGTGAAACGCGCTAATCACTTGGCCCAACGGCGTGACAAGCGAAGCTTAGCTTCTTCCGAAATAGGTCTATCTGCGTAACTATGGTGTTTGTTTCAAATTTTTACCTTTTCTAATAAATTAAAATTCAACAATTGTGAAAAATGCCTGTTCACAATAATAATAAGAAGTCTTGAAGTCGCAAAAAGTTTTCATAGTTTTTTATTTTATTTTTTTTTTCAAATTTATACAACTGCTGGCACCTTATGGAAAATGCTAGATTAAAAATACGTTCTAAAGCTACCTAAGTTTTCGAGTTAACATACCTAAATGGTGAAAAGAAACTATGTGGAACCGATGCAAAATTATTTGCAATGAACCAATTTTTCTTTTTAATTTTAAAAATGTTTGTATACTGTCGCAATAACAAAAAAATAATATAAAAACATTAAAATCATATCTAGATCATGGTCTCAAGAGGTTATTGCAACAAACTCTCTCAAATTTGCAAAATGGCCATCACAATAAATTAGCTGATAATGCAAAATATAATAAAAAAATGCCCAACCTTTTTTCTTCGAAGATTTAAGTATTACTATATGCCAGATGAGGAAACTTAAATACTTGAAAAATATACGTTGTTTATAGCGATAACGTTTAAATAATACTAGAGTTCGCCCAGTGGTTGAAATTCAACCACAAAACTTTATTTTATTTTCCTACCTTTTTGCTATTTCTTAAATTTTCCTTCTTTTCCATATTTTGTATATTTTTGGTTTCTATACATTCCTATTCATTTTTCCTTTTCCTCCCTCTTTACACCATTCAGTAATATAGTTTCAATGTTGATAATTATTTATTCTTCTTAGTTCGTCTTCATACGTATTTCTTTCTTTTCCTTTCCTTTGCTATCATTTGCTTTTATTTCCTTTCCTTTCCTCTCCTTTCATCTCAATTTATATCTTTTGCTTTTCTTTCCTTCCCTTCTCTTTTCTTTCCTTTTCTATTCTTCTCTCTCTCTTTCTTTCCTTTTTTTGTTCTTTTCTTTTCCTTTCTTTTCGTTTCTTTTATTTTCTTACCTGACCTTTCTTTCCATTTCCATAACATTCCTTTTTCCTTTTATTTCATTTTTCTTTTCTTTCCTTTCGTTTCCTTTGCTTTAGTTTCCTTTCATTTTATTAATTTTTTTTTTTTTCATTTCACTTCTTTTCTTTTATTTTTTTCTTACCTTTATTTTCTTTAACTTTTTTTCCTTAGATTTCTTTTCCTGTCATTTCGTTTCCTTACCTTTCTTTCCCTTACATTTCCTTTTCTTACCTTTCCTTTCCTATCGTTTCCTTACTTTCTTTTTTTTCCTTTCGTAACTTCTTCTTTCTTTTCCATTCATTTCCTTTACTTATTTTTTTATCTCTTATTTTTACCTCTCTTTCCTTTATTTTTCTTTATTTTTATTCCTTTCCCATTCTTTCCCTTTGTTTTATATTTTATTTATTTCATTTTGTTTTATTTTTATTTATTTTATATTATTTCCTTTCCTTTCATTTCCAACAAATTTCTTTTTTACTTTCAATCACTTTTCTATTTCTTATTTTACTTTTTTTTAATTTTATCAATTTTCCATTTTATTTTATTTCACTAAGCCTAGCCACGGAGGGCCTTGTGCATAATCTAGCTTATTTGTGCTTTTTTTTTCAAAACATCATTTCTGAGCAAGCATTTGCTTGTATGAATACCCACTCACAGATTTTCTTCTTTCATGTTTATTATTGCTGCAATGAATGCAAACACAACAATGCAAGTGGTCATACCTACATACACACATAAAAGCGGCTCTATAAAGTGAATGCGTGTTTAGCACTTGTAGTGGTGTGAATTTCAAATCCTATTATAATTATTATACCTTTCATGAACATGAAATGGTATTATAACTTTGGTCCGATGTTTGTAAATATGAGAAGAAGAAGAGATAGACCCATCAATAAGTATACCGAAATGATCAGGATGACGAGATGAGTTGATTTAGCCATGTCCGTCTGTCCGTCTGTCCGTCTGTCCGTCTGTCTGTCTGTCTGTTTGAACGCAAACTAGTCCCTCAGTTTTTGAGATATTTGGCTGAAATTTGGTATGCGGCCACCATTTTCCAATATAGGAATCATTTGTCGGAACCAGCAAGATCGGACCAATATGACATATAGCTCCCATACAACCGATTATTCCGATAAACGGATTTTGGGCTATAACTCCTGTAATTAAACACGAAGGAACGTGAAATTTTATAAGTGTTGCTATTTTTATATGTGAAATATCGATGCTGAAAATCATAGAGATGGGATAAATATTTCACATAGCTCCCATACAATCGATTATTCCGATAAACGGATTTTGGGCTATAACTCCTGTAATTAAACACGTAGGAACGTGAAATTTTGTAAGTATTGCTATTTTTATATGTGAAATATCGATGTTGAAACTCATAGAGATGGGATAAATATTTCACATAGCTCCCATACAATCGATTATTCCGATAAACGGATTTTGGGCTATAACTCCTGCAATTAAACATGTACGTCACGTTTCGTGAAAGTTTGGACGTATTGCTTTTTTTATATGTGAAATATCGATGTTGAAAATCATCGAGATTGGATATATATTTCACATAGCCCCCATACAATCGATTGTTCCGATAAACGGATTTTGGTAGATAACTCCTGTAATTATATAGGTAGGAACTTGAAATTTTGGAAGTATCGCTATTTTTATATGTGAAATATCGATGTTGAAAATCATTGAGATGGCATACATATTTCACATAGCTCCCATACAATCGATTATTCCGATAAGCGGATTTTGGGCTATAAGTCCTGTAATTAAACACATAGGAACGTGAAATTTTGGAAGCGTCGCTATTTTTATTAGTAAAATGTCGATGTTGAAAATCATTGAAATGGGATAAATATTTCACATAGCCCCCATACAATCGATTGTTCCGATTAACGGATTTTGGTAGATAACTCCTGTAATTATATCGGTAGGAACGTGAAATTTCGTAAATGTTGCTATTTTAGAATGTGGAATGTCGATGTTAAAAATTAATGAGATTGGACCAATATAACACATCGTCCCCATATAATCGATAGCTCCGATAATTTCGGTATGAGCTAAAGTTAAATTCACACAGGCTGTACTGGGGATCAAACAGTGAAAATCGTGACGCTTATTCATGAAAGGTATTTAGCCTTCGGCACAGCCGAAGACAGCTTTCCTTACTTGTTTTTTTTAAATTTTTGACTTGTTGTCGCACACCATGCTCGTCGAGACCTATCGATACATATCAAATTTTATATACCTAAGTTGTTGTTGTTGTTGTTGTAGCGAGGTGTAGCCCTGCCTAAATGTCAGACAGGGTCACCCCCAGTGTATTGCTCTTGGCCGGGTCGATATAAGAAAACGGCCCGGGTCGTTTCGGCACGATGGGTACAGCACAAGTACTGGTACCGTACTCGTAGAACCGGCAATACAAGAAACTAGCCGTGAAGGCTAGGTAGGTCATTTAGCGTTACCCAGGGTGCACCAACTGGGAGGCGACCTACTTTTACACCCCTTGAATTGTGGTTATTGCAAAAAAGGGAGAAAACTGTTAAGCATTGCGCATTTATATACAAGAGATTGTTATGTGAGACATAGGTGCATTAAATAACTACCATATATTCTATTTATAGTCACAACTACATACAATACTTTCAATAAAAAGTGATTTCAATTATGAGGGAATTTTTTCCTATTTGTTGGCCAATCTCCGCTGATTATCTGGTATCACTGACTCGAACAATGTGCATGCTACCACGGTTTCCGAGCCTGGTAATTAGTTACAAAATTAGGTAAGTTTTTTCGCCGTTGGTAACTTGGTAACTTTTATATGTGTTTTTAATTTTTTTAACTTATTTTTAGTATACAAGAAAATGTAGAATATTTAAGGGGACTGAAGTAGAGGTGGGCGACGTTGGTGTTTTTGTCCGTCACACGAAACACGCACGCGTGTGTCCATGCGCTCGTGTTTGAAAATGCGATTTCGTGTCGTGCTCGTACGTGATCGTGTTGAGCCCGAAAACCAAAAAAAAACACGCACGAAAAAACACGATCACCTTTTTTCACTTTTTGTACTAAACTGGCGCACTTTCATTTTTGTAAATAATATTTTTTATAACTTTCTTAATTCATCTTGATATGTGTTGTAGAAAGAAAAGTTCACACTTGCACTGATACACTATGCCCAAAACTTTAGTTTAATTGTAAAGTACTAAGTGCTCTTGATTGAGGTCAAAGTTACAGTTATTCTTTTTAATTTTTTTCTTATTTTAATATTATACATAAGTATCTACATAAAAAAATATGTGTAAACATATATCGACGGCTCCGTTTCAAAATATTTTTCAAAAATATCCTAGATAGGTTGTTTTTGAATCAAATTCTTAGGTAGAGCGTTGCTGAAAAAATTCCAAAAGAGTGTTATTTAAACAAATTTTGATATAGGGAGTTTTTGAAAAATATTTTGAAATGCCACCCACTCGTCGATACATACCTTATAAGCTTTAGATGTATATGTAAGTACATACCATGTACAAAGTACATTTACAAATATATACAAAAATAAAAAAAGCCAAAAAATACTGTTTATATCTGTTTCGTAAACGTGTTGTGTGGTGTTGCAAAAATCATGCACGTGTCCACCTCTAGACTGAAGCAAGTGAAGCGGGCTATACACTTCTTCGTGAAGGAAATCGCGAGTGAATGAGACTTTCTAAAACTTACGGAAAAACAAAGAATACCAAATGAATTATTTTATGTGTTTACGCATAGCTGTCAATTGAGTCCATATCCTAAAAAAAAATAGATACATATATATTGTGGCGAATGTTCTCAAGAATCGCTCATCTCCCAACTCGAGCGATATGCCATCAGGAACAAGGAGATGTGCGTATCCCAATCTTTCTGGAACTTATCCACTACTTTCCTCATGTGCTCTTCCAAGGTTCGATTGAAACGTTTCACCATGCCATCTGACTGAGGATGCAATGCAGTTGTTCGAGTTTTCCGAATACCCAATATCTTGCACATTTCTTGGAATACGACTGATTCGAAATTCCTGCCTTGGTCAGAATGTAACTCCATCGGTACACCAAACCTCGCTATCCAATTGTTAGTGAACACCTCTGCAATGGTTTCTGCCTCTTGATTTGGAATCGGGTAAACTTCTGGCCATTTGCTGAAATAGTCCATAACAACTAATACGTACTTGTTCCCGAGTTTGCTAGTAGGAAATGGACTAGCTACATCCATGGCAATCCATGTTTACAAGAATCGCTCATCTTCCACCACTAGCATATTTCCACCACTAGCGTCACTACCACAACTACAGCTGTTTAGATACATGTCGTGAGAGCGAGAGAGGGAGAGGCAGCTCGCGTGTTTGCGAATGTGGCACAAAGAGGAGATGACGATAGATAAACGCTTCGAGAACACTGTTGCACGAATAAACCAGAAATGTGTAGACATTTCTAGGTTGTGATTGTGACGAATTCGATGAATCCTCGATTATTTTCCCTGAGTTCGATCACTGTACGTTCTTCAGAACGAAAATCGACACTGATGATGGCGCATTGCCGAAACCGGTTTGTCTCAAAACCAAATTTGACAAGGGATGACGGAAAATCGTTCCAAAATAATTCAGTTCTTCACCCTGTCGGAAACATCAATCTTAACAAATATTAAATGAAATACTCAGATTCTGACTGGGTTTAAGGTTCTTTGTAATTTTTTGGTAACTTTTTTCCAAACTTGGGTCATTTTTTTCTTTAGGATTTTGGCAACTGTGCATGCTACAAAAATTGCAATTCATTCCTTTTGGATATCCTACACAAATTAATACAAACTGGTTAAACCGACGGTCAAACAACCAAAGGTTTTAAAAGCCAAACTGGTTAAACTTTCCAGTTTTGGTTTAAACCCATAATCAGAAATTGCGTCTTTTTAACATTTGGACTAAAATTAAAACTTAAAAATATTTAAAAAAGCGTTAAACCATTCACTGGTTCAAAAATAAGTCCAAAAAAGTTTTAAAATAGCGTTAAACTTTGTTGGGTTTAGAAAATAAACCAAATTTTTCAACCGTGTATGTAATTAGTTTAATGATATCGTCGCCTAAGAGTGTAAACCTGCTAACGACCAAAAAACATATTTTACAGTAGAGGCAAAAAACTAAATATATCCTTAAATGTTAGCCTAAGGGTCGAATCCTGCATATAGTTTGTTAATCGCCTGACGTTGTATAGCCCCAATCCAAAAAGAAAGAAAGAAATAACATTTTATGGTTTTATTGGTAAATTTATAACTTAACAGGTTTTAGTTTTTTTGATTTTCAAAACTAATATGGTGTTTCCACCAAAAGCAAACACCTTGTTTTCTATCCCTAGCGTGTTTAAAATCAAACACTACTCGAAACCCTTGTCAAATCTCATACAAATTTCATAACCCAAACCCATTTCAAACCCCTTTTAAAAGCGTGTTTGCTTTGGGTTTGCATACGATTTATCATTAAAAGATGGCAATAATGTTCATTTACGTCATTATTTCCTTTAGTTTTTAAATTCTTATCGTAATCTTGTTACCATTGCTTTCAGTTTGTCAAAATTGTTGACAATTAAAATTAAATTAATTTATATTTAAAATTTTTAAATTTTTTAATATTTTTCAAAATGCAACGCAAAATCATAGGGCCAAACACTTGTTTGATAGGTCCCACCGAAAAGTTGGACTATGTTATAAAGGTTATAGCTTTTATAAGACCCAAATGGCTACCAGTGGGCTTTCGACCCTGGATCTGCCTTTTGGGGTAAATAGCATTTTCCACAAAATTTTCGAATAATAAAATTACACGAATGACAGATTGAACACAATTTATATCAAACACGCAGTGGAAACAGTTGACAATTATTTCAAACCCAAAACCTACAAACACGGTGTTTGTTTTTGGTGGAAACACCGTATATAAAGGGATTTAGCAGTTTTTCTGTATGACAAAAAAAAATGTCCTCTTTTATTTTTTGATAGTTACGATAATTGCACGCGGTTTTTTTTTGTTGGAAAGTTGGAAGCTTCAACTTTAAGACTATGTAAAAGTTGCTTGAAAAAACTTCCAAAAAATATACGAAAATTTACCTCAAAAAGATCCATCAGCAGACACCCTTAGTATGAAAATAACAAAACGAAATGTTCAGGTATTAAAAGCTAAAGGTAATAACTAAAGTTCATGAGAAATTTGTTTTTATATCTCTTGAGAAAACCTGAAAACACGATATGATATATATTCATACATTCACTTCAGCTGCAACGTCATTCATCTGTTAAATCACAAATTATTTGAATCATTTCTAATACCAATAAAAATGGCTATTACCTTGGAATAAAATAATTCACTAAAATTAAACAATAACCGAACGTAAAAGCACAATATATTGGATTTAGCAGTTGAGTTTGATCGCGTTGTACTTATGTAGAAGCTTTTCTCATCAAACAATATTTTACATTTATATATTTATATTGACAGATTTTTTTTGCTTGGCAAGTGCGGAATCGGCTACTCTTTCAAACTGCATCAAAAGGTCAATTTTGGTTTGGGACGGATTTGGCAGGTTTACACTCTTAGGCGACGATATGCGGTTGTGAAACTGTTGAATACATGTCATTTTGGCGTCATATGGGGGTCATATGGGGCAAACCTCTGTAAAAATGAATGACGAGCCCGACCCTACAATCGAATACGATGAAATTGACGTTCCACAACCCGACCATAACGAGGTGCGAATAATTGTATCCCGATTAAAAAACAATAAAGCGGCGGGCGCTGAAAAAATAGAAAAAAGTCTCAAGAAAAAAATTCTCATAATTGAAGACGTGCATAGATGAAGGGGTTATGTCGCATTTTGAGTGAATCAACAAAATTGACTTTAAAATCAACTGAGAGAGAACTTTTAGGAATGTACTGAGCTAAAACAAAAACCTAAAATAACTTTTTAGCACAAGTGGGATCGATGGGTACTTTTGCGCTTTCTACCTGGGGGTGAACCTAAGCTCCTGTCAAAAAATCGGTGGGAATTTTTGTTATACAACACTAGTAATACCCGGCGTGCGTTGCCACGCCAAAGAGATACACGCCAAATATCAAGCACATGGAAATATAAATATGATTGTGTAGAATACATCGGGCTCTGGTCCACTTCCCGGAAGAAAAATCATACCATACTTTAACCCAAGCATAACGCTACCTACATACCAAATTATACCTGGGTTCACTTCCCGGAAGAAAAATCAACCCATACTTTGATCTAAGCATAACGCCAAGTTTCAAGCAATTCGAGCCATAAATACGATTGTTTAGAACAGATCGGTCCATGGTCCACTTTATATACTTTAACCTAAGCATAACGCTACCTACATACCAAAGTTCAAGTAAATCCAGCCATTTATACGATATTTTCGAATAGGGCGGTCCCGGGTCCACTTCCCATAAAAAAAATGTACAGAAACACTCTCCAGGCTCCTACTAATCTATCCCCAAAATTTCATTGTTTCTACATCTTATATATTTTTTTTGGGTCCCGTACGATATGTCGAAAAAAAAAATGTCGAATTTCCAAGACAGAATTTAAAAAAATTTAAAATATCGAAGAGATTTTTGACCGAAAAAAAAATGTCGAAAAAATGCAAATGACCGAAAAAGGTCGAAATTTGGATGCTTATTGTAAAACTTCGGAAATTTCGGTTTACCAACGTGTTTTATGACAGTATACAATTATTTATCACTTCCTTACCTCTTATCAAGAACTTTTCAACCATTTTCCAATAGAAAGCCTATTCAAATTTTCCCCTTGTTAGAGGTAACAACAGAAATATTCTCAGACATTTTCGGGCTACAAACTGCACATGTAAAAATTACGATTGAGAATGACTTATGATTTGTACTTATTAAAAGCATAACACTAATCATTTGGTAATGATCATTTCGAGAAAGTTACCGTTATCTTATTGAGGTAAACTATGCTGGAGTCACCAATGGCAAAAATGTCTTTGATGCGAAGTCTATGTACATTTGTTTCGCTATATATGTACATCGATGCTTAGACTTGGTTAGTTTTCTAATATGGTCTTTCCACCAAAAACAAACACCGTGTTTGTAGGTTTTGGGTTTGAAATAATTGTCAACTGTTTCCACTGCGTGTTTGATATAAATTGTGTTCAATCTGTTATTCGTGTAATTTTATTATTCGAAAATTTTGTGGAAAATGCTATTTACGCCAAAAGGCAGATCCAGCCACGAAAGTCCATTGGTAGCCATTTGGGTCTTATCAAAGCTATAACCTTTATAACATGATATATATATGATTTTGCGTTGCATTTTGAAAAATATTAAAAAATTTAAAAATTTTAAATATAAATTAATTTAATTTTAATTGTCAACAATTTTGACAAACTGAAAGCAATGGTAACATGATTTCGATAAAAACTTAAAAACTAAAAGGAAATAATGACGTAAATGAACATTATTGCCATCTTTTAATGATAGATCGTATGCAAACCCAAAGCAAACACGCTTTAAAAAAGGGGTTTGAAATGGGTTTCGGTTATGAAATTTGTATGAGATTTGACAAGGGTTTCGAGTAGTGTTTGATTTTAAACACGCTAGGGCTAGAAAACACGGTGTTTGCTTTTGGTGGAAACACCATATAATATGTGTATATTTTTCTAATTACGTGCATATTTTTGAACAAGGAAAAGATGTTGGTCCAATTTACTTTTGTTTTTGGACAAGTGAGAAACCGAAATAACGTTTAAACGTTAAAAATTTCACAATTTTTATAGAAACATCGATGTATCGATACATCAAATATTTACGTGACTATAAAAGTCGCCAAAAATCGAAATTTTTCTGACATCTTTAAACCGGAGATTCGTTTCTGAGAGGTTGTTGTTAATTATATTGAGAAGAGCTTAAGAGTTTGTGTTTGTAACTTTACCGTAAGGTTTTATATTTGCTTGCAAGAGCTATTGCAAAACACTAGAAAAATAATACTCAACATTAATATATAAGATGTAGAAACAATAGATAAGATGTAGAAACAATGTAATGAATGATGTGTTAAATTCGCGCGAATTTTACACATCATTCATTACATTGTTTCTACATCTTATATATTTTTTTCGAAATTTTTTCATTCGACATTTTTTTTCGAGACATTTTTTTTTCGACCTTTTGTGTTTCGGCAAATTTTTTTTCGACATTTTTTTTTCCACATTTTTAGTTTCGACTTCTTTTTTTTTTTGCGACATATCGTACCAGACCCATTTTTTTTCGACATTTTTTCATTCGACATTTTTTTTCGAGACATTTTTTTCGACCTTTTGTGTTTTCTGCAAATTTTTTTTCGACATTTTTTTTTCGACATATCGTACCAGACCCAATAGAGGCAACAATCATCAGCGGTAAATTCAAAGGGGAAGACGTGCTGATTCCACGCATACCGATGATTTCCAATGATTTACCATTCGAATTCAAGCGGCTTCAATTCCCGTTGCGTCTTGCATTTGCTGTAACCATAAATAAAGCACAAGGACAATCACTTCCCTGCAGTCAAATTCCGAACTACTCAGCAAACATACTAGTTCATTGACTAACCATTTTATGGCATATGCATTCCAGTTCATTGTTGATTAGTTTTAAAAGCAGTCAATGTCAAACAACTCAGCGAAAATTCTAGTTCATTGACTATACATTTTGTGGTGTGTTTATACTAGTTCATTGCTGATTAGCTTCAAACCAGTCAAGGCCAAACTACTCGGCAAGCAATATTGTTCATTGACTATACATTTTGTGGTGTATTCATACTAGTTCATTTCTGTTCACCTTTAAACCAGTCAATGTCGAACTACTCAGCAAACAATATAGTTCATTGACTATACATTTTGTGGTGTATTCATACTAGTTCATTTCTGATCATCTTTAAACCATTCAATGTCGAACTACTCAGCAAACAATATAGTTCATTGACTATACATTTTGTGGTGTATTCATACTATTGAATTTCTGATCACCTTTAAACCAGTCAATGTCGAACTACTCAGCAAACAATATAGTTCATTGACTATGCATTTTGAGGCATATGGATACCAGTTCATTGTTGATTAGCTTTAAACCATTCAATGCCAAACTACTTAGCGAAAATTCTAGTTCATTGACTAAGCATTTTGTGGTGTATTCATACTAGTTCATTTCTGATTAGCTTTAAACCAGTCATTGCCAAACTACTCGGCAAACAATGTAGTTCATTGACAGTACATTTTGTGGTGTATCCATACTAGTTCATTTCTGATTAGCTTTAAAGCAGTCAATGCCAAACTACTCAGCAACATTATAGTTCTACGCCTAAAAATTTTGTGGTGTATTCATACTAGTTAATTTCTGACTACCTTCAAACTAATCAATTCCAAACTACTCAGCAGACACCTAGCTCGTTTACTATACATATGGATGTTTTTATACTAGTTCTTTGCTGATTACCCTTAAACCAATCAATGCCAATCTAATCAGAAAACATACTAGTATACAACTATAATTTGCTGGGCGAAATCATACTAGTCATAAAAATCCTGGTTCGTACTAGTATGCAAGTATGTATGAAGGTTAGGTTAGGTTCAAGTGGCTGCCGCAGAGGCACACCTAGGCCAGTATTAAAAGGCCCGTTGTGATACCACCAACGCTAGGAAAGTCAGTTCCGGGACCCTGCCATATGGAAAATCCCGGTATTAACGAAATTCTCCACATAGCAGAATCCCGGGACTGACGTTCCTATACCGACACCGTTACTCCTCCTCGAACCATTTAGATGACTTGATGAAGGCCATCAGGTCCTTTATGTCCAGCTCCGTGACCTGGCGTAGGCTAACCAGGAAGGGAACTCCCAAAAAGCGCATTCTCGCGCCACTTAAAGCCAGGCAGTTGCAGATGAGGTGCTCCACCGTTTCCTCCTCCTCATCATCCTTACAACTCCTACAGCATTGTCGGTAGGGCACACCTACTCTTTCTGCGTGCCTACCAATGAGGCAGTGCCCAGTTAATACGCCTATTAATATGGAGATTTCTCTTCTCCTTAGGGCATAAATTTGTCTTGATCTTTTATGATCCCATTTCGGCCAGGTTTCTTTGGATATCCGGCATCCTGGAGATTGCAGCCATCTTTCGTTGGCTTGGCGGAGTGTGTACTCCTTCAGCATAAGCTTGCATGTGGCGAACGGCATACCTAAGCGCTTTTTATCCCGAAGAACCTGCTTGGTCGTGCCCTGCCTCGCAAGTTCGTCTGCCCTACAATTTCCCTCAATGTCCCTATGCCCCGGGACCCATGTGAGGTTCACGCGATTCTGTTGGGCCATCTCTTGTAGAGATCGACGACAGCTGAGCGTCAGTTCAGAATTGAACGAATAAGAGGCAAGGGATTTGATGGCCGCCTGGCTGTCGCTGAATATAAAAATGTCCTGTCCGATAGTGTGTTGGCCTATCCAAGCCGCGGCGTCCATGATTGCTGAAACTTCAGCCTGGAAGACACTGCAGTGATCAGGTAGTCTGAAGGAGAGCTCAAGGTTCAGATCCTTTGAATAAACCCCTCCTCCAACTCTGCCTTCGAGCCATCAGTATAAATGGAAGTGCCGCCATGAGTGGCGGGACTCCGATCCGTGCTCTCCCATTCTTCCCTGCTAGGAATGTTGACTTTAAAACCGCTATCTCCGGCTGTTGTGGCCGCACAACGATCTGTGCTCAGCGGAAGAAAGCTATAGGATCCCAAAATACAGGCGTGTTCAGTAGTGCTTGCGCCCCAGCCGGACGTTTCCCTTAGACGCAGAGCCGATGCTGCTGCCACCCAGTGCCCTTCCAGATCGAGTGGCAAAATGCCAAGAATGGCCTGGAGTGCTTCATTGGGCCTTATTCTTAACGCACCGCTTATACAGATCATGCAAGATCTGTGTACTTTACCTAGCAGATTAAGGTTAGTTGCCTTGCTCAGCGCAGGCCACCATACCACAACTCTATAGAGCATGATTGGTCGAATGATTGCAGTGTAGATCCATTTGCATATTTTTGGGGTGAGCCCCCATTTCTTTCCAATGGCTCTTTCACGCTTTCTTCTGGCGCTGGAGAACATTCTCCTTCCAGGTTAGTTTCCTATCCTGAACTGTGCCCAAGAACTTGGCTTTGTCAGCCAAGTTCAGGTGCACGTCATTCAGTTTTGGTAGTATTAGCGGTGGAATCTTATAGCGGTTGGTAAAGAGAACCAGTTCTACTTTGCCCGGGTTGATGCTCAGTCCGCAGCGCAAGCACCATGAGGAAACCTCTCGCACTGCTACTTGCATCAAGTCGTACAGGGTTTGTGGGAATTTGCCCCTATATACTATAGCTAAGTCGTCTGCATATGCCAATACCTTCCCGCCCCCCCCCCAGCTTGTGTCTCGCAGCATCGAGTTGACAGTGAGGTTCCATAGAAGCGGGGAGAGAACACCACCCTGAGGCGTTCCCCTTGTGACATAGCGTGATAAGTCAACCGGGCCCAGTGATGAATCTATTCGTCTACCCTTTAGTAGTTGATCAATAAGTCCAATAAGAGACCTGCTTATGTCCAGACTTGTTAAAGCGGTGTTTATAGCATCAGGGCTTAGGTTGTTGAAGGCTCCTTCAATATCTAAAAAGGCCGCAAGACAGTACTCCTTCTCATACAGCGATTTTTCAATAACAGAAACTAGGCTGTGAAGCGCAGTTTCTGTAGATTTCCCTTTGGTGTATGCATGCTGATAGCTACAGATCAGGTTGCTATCAATAGTAGAGGAGAGGTAGTCATTTATTATCCTCTCGAAGGTTTTGAGCACAAAGGATGAGAGACTGATCGCCCTGTAGTCCTTGGGCTCGTAATAAGACGCCTTCCCCGCCTTAGGAATAAACACTACCGTGGCACTTCTCCAGGAGCACGGAATGTAGCTAAGAGAAGGGCAGCCTGTATAGAGAAATACCAGCCATTTGGCTGATGTCTCCAGCGTGTTTATGAGTTGTGCGGGAGTAATCCCGTCTGGCCCGGCAGCCTTGAACGGTTCGAAGCTTTTAACCGCCCACCTAACCTTTTCCTCCGTGATGGGTATGTATACAGCCAGGTTTGTTGTAGGTGCTACGGGTTCCTCATGCAAGTTCCCTGGGAAGTGCGTATTCAAGAGCAGCTCTAGGGTTTCCCTCTCCGTGCTGGTCCAGGATCCGTCAGGTTTGCGCAAATAGCTTGTGGCTGTTTGAGTTTTTGAGAGCACTCGTCTAAGTCTCGCTATATCGTCGACATTTTCGACCCAGTGCAGAAATTTCTCCACGATACTCTCTTCGCCTGCCTCAGAGCTTTTTTGTAGGCCCTGAGTTTAACTTTATGTATGAAACTCGGGTTGAAATCATAGTACACCTTTTTCAGTTTATATTCAGAAAGTTTTCTGAATATCAATTGTAATTTTCTGAATGTCAATCGTATTTTTCTGAAAATCAAATGGAAATTCTGAATATGAATTGTAATTTTCTAAATATAAATTGTTACTTTCTGAATATAAACTGAAAAAGGTGTAGTCAGAAAAAGTCTAATCTATTTTAGAAAAATACTAATTAGAAAAATTCCATTTCATACTACATTATTATTATAAGGCCTTATTACACCGCAACCATTAGTACGATATATTGTAGTACATGGTACTATGCAAACATTATTTGAAATTTTTGGTTTGCTTCTTTTTTTTCTCTTGTAATTCACATATGCTTTTTCGTGTTTGGGTAAATACAAATATGATGCTGATGTATATATGATCTAGTATGTCGACTGCTATATTTCTTGTGTATATATACAGAAAACAGGCACTGGTAAAAAGGCACTGGTAAAATCAACAATCTCGCGCTGTTATCCTGAAGTTGACCAAATTTTGGTTGTTTGAACGGTATTTTTTGTTGAAGTAACTGCGTGTGAGGCGTGAATGCCTCTAGATCTTTTATGATCCCATTTTGGCCAGATTTGTTTGGATGTCCGGCACCCTGGGGATTGTTGCTACCTTTCGTTGGCTTGACGGAGTGTGTACTCCAAGCCAACGAAAGGTGGCAACAATCCCAAGTTGCCGGACATCCAAACAAACCTGGCCAAAATGGGATCATAAAAGATTTAGAGGCATTCACGCCCTAAGAAGGAGAGAAATCTCAATATTAATAGGTGTTCTAACTGGGCACTGCCTTATTGGTAGGCACGCAGAAGGTGTGCCCTATCGACGATGCTGTAGGAGCTGCAAAGATGATGAGGAAGAGGAAACGGTGAAGTACCTCATCTGCAACTGCCCGGCCATAAGCGGCGCGCGAACGCGCTTTTTGGGAGTTCCCTTCCTGGATAGCCTAAACCAGACCGCTGGAATTTTCCAAATGGCCGGGTCCCGGTACTGACTTTCCTAGTGTTGGTGGTATCACAACGGGCTTTTCAAAACTGGCCTAAGTGTGCCTCTACGGCAGCCACTTGAACCTAACCTAACCTAACTGCATTCAACTGTTTGAACAGTCACAGATTTGTAAATTAAAAAAATCAAAGCAGCACACTATAAGTTGGAAGAAAAGTTCGGCAAAAGTCTCGTTAGAGGTTATGACAACCTGTTGGTATATAACCGCCATTTTTTTTTACGTTGCGGCATAAACTTGAGTATATTGACAACAACAATATAAATTAACTCTAACAATGCTCCTTTAACTCGAGTGTATGGCCCAGCATGAAAGCAGTCTTACTTTGACTCTTTTTGATGTAAAAATAAGACTTACTTTTATCTATATATCATATGTGGGACCGGAGCTCCGCAGTGGACGACTAACTTAACCTTAAGTAACCTTAATTTACCTTACCTAAAAATACAACCCCTAAGCCCCAATTACATAAAACTTTGACAAATGCGAGCATTTGCAATAATTTCGCTTCGCTTTACGTTTAAAAAACTTTGTATGAAAGTGGATCCTACAAAGTTGAATGCAATTGGGCCTTCACCTATATAATCAAACTTGACAAACGCGGATTTTGCAAGATGAATTCAATAATTAAATTAAAAATACAATAAACAACATAATTTAAAAAATATAGAAAAAAAACTTGTGTTAACTTTACCGAGAATCGAACTCAGAGCCTTTAGCTCATTTTTGGCTGTGTATGAACTAGTATATCAACTGGTATAATGCTGATGCAGAGGCTGACCAATTGGTATGGTGCTGATGCAGAAGCTTTTCTTTTTCTCTTGTAACTGCTTCTTTTTTACCTTGTAATTCACAGATGCTTTTTCGTGTTTGGGTAAATACAAATAGTCGCTGCTTTCTAAAGAATAAACTGGTATATAGCTGATGTAGAGGCTGACTATGATACTGGTGCAGAGACCGACTAGTACCAACTGGAATGAATGTCAAATTCGTGGACTAGTATGTCAAGTGGTACGATCTGAATAGGCATAATGATTAGTATGTCCTGCCGCATAGACTGAGCAGTATGTCTACCGGTATGATTCTGATGTATATATGAACTAGTATGTCAACTGGTAAGATTCTGATGCATATATGAACTAGTATGTCAAATGGTATATTTCTGATGCAAATTTGAACTAGTATGTCAGCTGATATGATTATGATGCATAAATGTACTGATATGTCAACTGGTATGATTCTGATGCATAAATGAACTACTCTATCAACTGGTAGGATTCTGACGCATAAATGAACTAGTATGACAACTGGTATGATTCCGATGATTTTTTTAACTAGTCTGTTAATTGGTATGATTCTGATGCATATATGAACTAGTCTGTCAACTGGTATGATTCTCATGCAATTAAGAAGTAGTCTGTCAACAGGTATGATTCTGATGCATATATGAACTAGTCTGCCAACTGTTATGATTTCGATGCATATATGAACTAGTCTGCATATAGATGCATATATGAACTAGTCTTTCAACTGGTATGATTCTGATGTATATATGAACTAGTCTGCCAACTGGTATGATTCTGATGTATATATGAACTATTATTTCAACTGGTACGATCCTGACGTATATACGAACTAGTATCTTAAATGGTATGATACTGATGTGTATAATAACAAGTATATAAACTGGTATATTCCTGATGCAGAGGCTGACTAGTCAGCCAATTGGTATGGTGCTGATGCAGAGAAGGACAATTGCCATCTCGTAGGACATCGCCGTGTTAAAAATACCAGTTGCTAATATGGAAAAATTACAGAACTCGAACTAGTTGAAGCCGCCTGGCTGACTGGTATTTGATTAGTATAAAACTAGTTAAGTTGACTGCAGGGTTACTATCGCTGGACTGGATTTGAGAAATGCGTGTTTTTCACATGGTCCATTATACGTCGCCTGTTCACGAGTTGGATCCCCAAAAAATTTATTTGTTTACACACCTAATGAAAAAACCAAAAATATTGTTTATCCTTTAGCATTAAGATAAATAAAAGTCCTTAAATGGTAAAATCTTATTCAGGTGTTTTTCTTTGGCGTAGCAACGCACGCCGGGTATTACTAGTAAGCTATACAGGGCAATTTTACAAGGTGCAAGTTAAGACAAGCTCAAAGATTTTCCTGATTTTTTTTAATTTTTTCGTCAAGGGTGTTGAGTAATATGGCGTGATTTTTTTAATTTAACTTCTTAGGCGGCGATATGAAGTTTTGATTGAGAGTAAAATTTGAGAAAATGGATGACGATGAAACGGAAGTTATGGCACGGAAATAGAAATTGTAGCCGACTTTCAGCCGTATGTTGCAGACTTTCAGGCGTAGGCGTTTTTCTTATATCTCGGGAACCGCTCAACCGATTTGGATAAAATTTGGCATTATGGATAGTATGATTCATTCTAAGATTACATGCGTGGGTGTTGCCACTTGGGGCAGTTCACAGGGTTGCCACTTATCTCAATTTTTTTTAATATTGATCAAGATATGCCAATATAGGTATAGGTTAGGTTCAAGTGGCTGCCGCAGAGGCACACTTAGGCCAGTTTTGAAAGGCCCGTTGTGATACCACCAACACAAGGAAAGTCAGTCCCGGGACCCAGCCATATGGAAAATCCCTGAGTTGTTGGGATTTTCCACATAGCAGAATCCCGGGACTGACACTCCTAAACCGACACCGTTACTCCTCCTCGAACCACTTAGATGACTTTATGAAGCCCATCAAGTCCTTTATGTCCAGTTCCGCGATCTGGCTTAGGCTATCCAGGAACGGAACTCCCAAAAAGCGCGTTCTAGGTATAGGTATAAAATGAAAGGTATTATCGACCGTATTCCAAATATGTAAATCTCAAGCAGGGTTGGCACCTAGGGTTGCCACCTAGGGTTGCCACCTAAACGCATTTTATTTATTTTTATTGATATCTCGGGAACCGCTTGACCGATGTGAATAAAATTTGCCACTTGGGGCGGTTCACAGGGTTGCTACCTATCTCAATTTTTTTAAATATTGAGCAAGATATGCCAATATGGGTATCAAATAAAAGGTATTTTCGACCGTAGGTATTCCAAATATGTAAATCTCAATCAGGGTTGCCACCTAACCGCATTTTATTTATTTTTATTGGTATCTCGGGAACCGCATGACCGATGTGGATAAAATTTGGCATTTTAGATAGTATGATCCATTCTAAGATTATATGCGTGGGTGTTGCCACTTTGGGCGGTTCACAGGGTTGCAACCTACCTCAATTTTTTTTTTCAATATTGAGCAAGATATGCCAATATGGGTATAAAATGAAAGGTATTGTCGAATGTATTCCAAAATCATGCAGGGTTGCCCCCTAAGCGAATTTTATTTATTTTTCCCTATATCTCGGGTAACGCTCGACCGATTTGGATAAATTTTGGCATTATAGATGGTATGATTCATTCTAAGATCATATGCGTGGGTGTATCCATTTGAGGCTGTTCACAGGGTTGCCACCAATCTCAATTTTTTTTTAAATATTGAGAAATATATGCCAATATGGGTATCAAATGAAAGGTATTATCGGTCGCATTTCATATATGACAGTTTCTAGCAGGGTTTCCAGCTAGTGTTGCCCCCAAACCGTATTTTATTTATTTTTCCTTATATCTCGGGAACCGGTTTGCCGTTTTGTATTAAATTTGGCATTATTAGTAGTATGATTCATTCTAACACTATATATATGGCGGTTACCACTTGGGGCGGTTCAAAGGGTTGCCATCTATCTATTTTTTTTTAATATTGAGCAAGATATGCCTATTTGGGTATCAGTGGCGTGCCTTCCATATAAGCTGAAAAGCCCGGCTTGCCTAGCTAATCCCCTATCAGCTACAATATGTTCATTTGGGTTCTTAAAAGGATATCCGGTTCTTATTTCCCTGCCTGCCACCTACTACCTAATAGCTGTTAATAGCATAGAAACATACCTACAGGTTTTCCTGCCACCTGTCGGCTGATAGCTCATTTACATAAAATTATTTCAGTGCGTGATGGCCATCTCTTACTTACTTACTTAAAACAGCCTTAAACCGCATAGGCAATGATGGTCATCTCGATTTTACTTATTGGCTTTTACCGGGCTTTCAAAACTAGTACGAATCGGTGTGCTGAAGCAATTGTTTTTTTTTTTTTTTTTTTTTTTGAATTTGGAAGTAATTTTGTATGAAACTTTGAAGCCAGCTTCTGGCTGGTGTTACCATAAGCGAAAACGAAAATGAAATTTGTTTATGTATATATCTACAATTTAACGTGCAAAGCGCTCTACTCAAAAATTATTGGCGCATATTTTAAAGTAGAAAAAAAAGAATTCAAATTCATAAAATATAAAAAAGATTTTTAAGGTTTCTTAGCTTCTGCAATGCACCTTAATGGGAAATAGTGCGAATAAAACTTTTCCCTTGGATTGGAAAAGCTTAAAAAATCTGCAAACAATAACGTGCCTATTAGCGGAACCTAAAAGTTTTTCCCCGTCTGCAAAAGTCGATAAATATCCTGAAGTCTTCTTTGTCTGAAATGCTCTCTGGGAGCAGTATGTGCTTTCGTTGGGGTTATAAAGACTGGGGCTTACCTTGATTGATACACGTAGGCACGCCACTGATGGGTATCAAGTGAAAGGTATTTGCGACTGTGTTACAAATATTTAAATTTCAAGCAGGCTTGCCACCTAGTCTCCCTATCTTTCTTCGTACAACTCTCTTTCCTATCTCCCTCCCTTTTGCTGTTCATTGCCCTCTTTCCCATGTACCAAATTTTAAGGAAAACGCACCATATATAAGATATTGTCGAATGGATCGTTTCCCTGGTACACTTCCCGGAAGAATCTTAACGATTGAAGATACGTCTTAAGACGACGTAACGTTGAGAAGAAGCGTCCATTTGTCGCCGCATTTACGGCCATTATTCCAAGAATTTGATGAACATTTGGAAAAGCCTCTGCTTTAATTCTTAGGTGCTTTCCAATAAGCATACAATTTTACTAAAACAAGGTGCAAGTTAGGACAAGTTCAAAGATTTTCCTGCCACCTGTCGGCTGATAGCTCATTTACATAAAATTATTTCAGTGCGTGATGGCCATCTCTTACTTACTTACTTAAAACAGCCTTAAACCGCATAGGCAATGATGGTCATCTCGATTTTACTTATTGGCTTTTACCGGGCTTTCAAAACTAGTACGAATCGGTGTGCTGAAGCAATTGTTTTTTTTTTTTTTTTTTTTTTTGAATTTGGAAGTAATTTTGTATGAAACTTTGAAGCCAGCTTCTGGCTGGTGTTACCATAAGCGAAAACGAAAATGAAATTTGTTTATGTATATATCTACAATTTAACGTGCAAAGCGCTCTACTCAAAAATTATTGGCGCATATTTTAAAGTAGAAAAAAAAGAATTCAAATTCATAAAATATAAAAAAGATTTTTAAGGTTTCTTAGCTTCTGCAATGCACCTTAATGGGAAATAGTGCGAATAAAACTTTTCCCTTGGATTGGAAAAGCTTAAAAAATCTGCAAACAATAACGTGCCTATTAGCGGAACCTAAAAGTTTTTCCCCGTCTGCAAAAGTCGATAAATATCCTGAAGTCTTCTTTGTCTGAAATGCTCTCTGGGAGCAGTATGTGCTTTCGTTGGGGTTATAAAGACTGGGGCTTACCTTGATTGATACACGTAGGCACGCCACTGATGGGTATCAAGTGAAAGGTATTTGCGACTGTGTTACAAATATTTAAATTTCAAGCAGGCTTGCCACCTAGTCTCCCTATCTTTCTTCGTACAACTCTCTTTCCTATCTCCCTCCCTTTTGCTGTTCATTGCCCTCTTTCCCATGTACCAAATTTTAAGGAAAACGCACCATATATAAGATATTGTCGAATGGATCGTTTCCCTGGTACACTTCCCGGAAGAATCTTAACGATTGAAGATACGTCTTAAGACGACGTAACGTTGAGAAGAAGCGTCCATTTGTCGCCGCATTTACGGCCATTATTCCAAGAATTTGATGAACATTTGGAAAAGCCTCTGCTTTAATTCTTAGGTGCTTTCCAATAAGCATACAATTTTACTAAAACAAGGTGCAAGTTAGGACAAGTTCAAAGATTTTCCTGATTTTTTTTAATTTTTTCGTCAAGGGTGTTGAGTAATATGGAGTGAATTTTTTTTTTGAAATTTCTTTTGGCAGACCAGCAGAACGTTTAGTTTCTAGTTTTTCTCACAAATTATATGAGAGTGAGAAAACGCGCAAAGTAAAAATTTGTTTAGAATCGGCCTGAATATTCTATCAGCATCCCAGAGCCAAACTAAGAGCTGCTTTTCGGGCTATCCAACGCTTATGGGGCTCCATCACAACTAGGAACGTCTGTCTAAAATTTTCAACCGTAAACATTATTTTTTTAATGTCATGGAATAAATTGATGTTTGTAACGGCATCACACTCTCCGAAGTTTAAGAATCGCATTAACTATGTGGATGGACATTTGCCAGATATAGATCTGGTATGGTTCGGCACAAATACATTGCCCGCGGGACCAACTACCGGCAAACCGTATCATCAACATTATACCTACGCATTTGTAAAATGTGTTTATCGGCCACTTTACCTACATATTTTAGTGGTAATGATTTTAACCGGTAAATAAAAATATGTATTTCTACTAGACCGGAATAGAGGTGCTAATGTTCACTTCTAAATCTTAAGGGTGTGTCACTGTTCTTCGCCACATAATTTTCTTTTAGGTGCATCACAAAGGTGAAGGTACACTGTTGAGTATCGGTTTATACATACATACTTACATACATATACAAAAAAGGGTGAAAGGGTATTCCCTGTAAATTTTTGTTTTGGCGAAAATGGATGTTCCGTACATTTCAGGATTTTTGCGCAAGGCATTTTACATTTTAGATCTAAACAGTCTTGCTCGAAACGCAAATTCAAAAATTAAGAAAGCTGATACGGTAAGTATGCAAAATCTCAAGGACACTATCAACGGTTTGCAGCGCAGTGTAGGGGCTAAAGAGCCCAGGGCAGCAATTAAGGTGAAGGCTTGTATGTCTCGGTAAATGGCTACTGGTCCTCTGGATATCCACTGAACATCCGTTTGGTGATGAACTGATGTGAGAAGGCGACAATCTGACAAGGCCACTCCGACATAATCGGTTTATGGGCTTGCCAGGGGAGTTTAACAGCAGCGTCTGTCATCATGCGGTGCGGCTGCAAGCGGGCGTCTGTCTTGGATCAAGCGGCCCGCTATATAAATGTGTAACTTAAATCCAACCCCGAAAAATGGGGTTTGGGACCCACCTCATAAAACAAAATTCCAATGAGATCCAACAACCGAGCCTCGGATATGATAACTCACTATTCAGATAACGACCACAGCAAACGAACTAGGACTATGATTAATGAAATCAGCGCATGCAAATGGAATGTCCGAACCCTAGTAGGGGAGGTGGCGATGCCCGCCTAGTTGAGGTCCTCAATATGGGAAAAGCTGACATTACCGCTATACATGGGGCATGGTTATACGACCATCCGAACCTGCAATGTCTACTGGAGCGGCCTCACTAAAAGAGCGCAGATTCGGCGTCGGTTTTTTGGTAGGAAAGATACTTGTGAAACAAGAAGTATCATTGACAGCCGTGAATGAGGGTCTCGCCACAATCCGAATAAAACTAAGATTTTTCATCCCTTCGTTTATCTGCGTGCACGAAACTTGTCGTGGAGAGCAAGGGGCGAATTTAAAAAAAAAGACTTAAGACAATTGAAACGAATGAAGTTATTCTGGAGAGACACAAATCCAAACTGAACTCTTTTCTTTATTCAATATCAAAAGAAAGTGTAAATGACCAATGGTAAAAGTGCTTATTACTAATTAACGCTTTGTTTTTAAACCAAAAGTACTTAAAACATTACAATGAGAGAGAGCGAGCGGTTTAGTATTATTTTAAAACTATTTGGAACTACAAATTTTTCAGGGTCTTAAATTAATACTATTTAGTATTAAAACTCAAATTGAATTCCAAAAAGGCTTAATTTCAATAGCGACTGGTATTAAAAGTAAACTTCAATTTTTTACTGTGTAATTTCCACGCCATTACTTTTGAAAGGAATTGAAAATGTAATTGAATTTTTTCAATTACACTACAAGGAATCGAAAATGTACTTTAGAATTTCCCATTCCTCAAAGGAATTGCAAAAGTAATTGAACTTCTTATGAATTTTGATACTTAGAGTACTTTTTCAACTACTTTTGCAATTTATTTTGGCGTCATTTAGGGATCATTTTGAGGTCGGTTTGAAGTCATATTGGGATCATTTTGAGGTCATTATCAAAAAACGATCTCAAAAGACTCTAAAATAATCCCAAATTGTCCCGAAAATGATATTAAAATGGCCCCAAAATTATCCCAAAGTGACCCCAAGTTGAACTCAAAACTAGCCCAATATCACCACAAAATGATCTCAATAGTGAGCATGGCCCGCAAATTCCATTTACATAAATCGCAATACGTTTTTACATATACACAAATTAACATTTAGCATTTCAATTACTTTTCCAATTCCTTTAAGGAAAGGAATGGAAAATTCTCAAGTACATTTTCCATTCCTTGTAGTGTAATTGAAAAAATGTCAATTACGTTTTCAATTCCTTTCAAAAGTAATGGCGCGCATGACGTAACCACAAAGGTGATATATGTACATCTTGACAGATGTAAAATGAACGGTCTTAACTTGAACGGTTGTATTTTGGAAGTACAAGAGAAAGGGGCATAAAAGAAGGCCCGTTTGTAAAATAGTATTGAATTTCATACTATTTTTTTAAGGGATTCAGTGCAAGAAAATGTCATTTTTAAGGTTCTCTAGCTCTTTTTTATTAGAAACATTTGAAGTAGTGTATGAAACAAAGTTTTCAAAGAAAATGGAAAGTTCTAATAATATGATGGAGAACTATTTTGAAATTTTGACAAGAATTCATTGGAAAGCTCAAAGAAAAACGCATACCTAACCAACAATTGCTGGTTTCATAAGTTTATTTGTGCTTTCAAACATTTGAACTATGTACAATAAAAAAAATTATATCACTTCGTACTTACTATTTCTAATTAATTTATTTAATATTTATTTTGCCTTCATACATATTTGTTTTATTAATTGTTATTTTATTTTGTTTTTTTTTTTTATTATTTTCTTTATCATTTTTTAAATTTAATTTAATTTAATTTTTTTATTTTGCTTTTAACGCTTTGTTAAATGTTATTTTTTTATTTCAATTTTTTATTTTATTTTTTTAATCTTATTTTTTTATTTTGTTTTTTTTTTATTATTTTTTATTTTATTTGATTTTATTTTTTTAATTCTTTTTAATTTTACTTTTTTATTATATTTTGTTTTAATTTTTTTATTATTATTTTCTTATATTTTATTTAATACTATTTTATTTATTTATTTTTTTTGTTAATTTTTTTTCTTGTTATTTTATTTAAATTTTTTTTAATTCTATTTTTTAATGTTCATGGAAAATACTTTTTGTTTTTATTATCTTTGTTTTTATTTTTTAATTTAATTTTATTTTTATTTTATTTTTTATTTATTTTTATTTTTTTGTTATTTAGCTTTATTTTGTTTTATTATTTTATTTCATTTTTATTTTTTTTTTATAATTTAATTTTTTATTTTATTTTATTTTTCTATTTTATTTTTTTTTTTCTAATTTTTTTTTATTTTTTTATTTTAATGCATTAGTAAATTATTCACGCAACACATGCAGAAAATACTTTTAGTTTTTTATTATCTTGTTTTTGTTTTATTTTATAATAATATTTTATTTTTATTTTATTTTTTATTTAATTTTTTATTTCGTTTTTTATTAGTTTCCTTATTTTTTTTAATTTTATTTGAATTGATTTTTTATTAATTTTTTCTATTGTATTTTTTATTATATTTTTTCATTTTATTTTTACTTTATTTTTTCATTTATTTTTTATTTTGTTTTTTATTATTTTGTTTTTTTTTTATGTTATTTTTTTGTTTTTTTTTAGTATTATTTACTTCTAATTTTTTTTTTAATTTTTGTTATTTTTATTTTATTCTATTTTTATTTTTTTTTAATTTTTTATTTTTTTTTATTCAATTTTTTTATTTTTTTTTATTTGTTTACTTCATTTTATTTTAGTTTTTTTATTTAATTTAATTTAAACGTTCTTAAATGCATTCGTGAATTATTCACGCAACATATGCATACGTATATCAAAATGAACGACAAGAAGGACGTTCATACATAGATTCGAATTCTATAAGCAAAAAATTAAAATTAAAATAAAATGACATAAGGGCTTATAATATGTCAGAGCGAGGAGTCCTATAATTATGATAAGGGGTATAGTTATTTAGTTTCAGTGGCCTTCTTGGGTTTGGCTTGTGTTCCTTCGAGGAAACCGTTGCGGAAACGGCGACGTACGACTTTCAGATAACGCATGCGATCCGTCAGTGTCTTCCTCCTCTTGGCATTCACGGACCAGTTGTATGAGCGCAGCTTAGCAGCGGGGTAACAACATTGGGAACATGTTGACTTTTGTACGATGAACATCCACAGCGACAGTAAAAGTGCGTCTTATTGTGACGTTTGCCAAACCTTGATGTACCTTTGGTCATCTGGGATGGCGAAGAGCCGTGCTCCTGGAAAAGCGCCACGGTAGTGTTTCTAAAGCTTGGAAGGCCTCCTACTACCAGCCTAAGAACACACGGGGTAAATCGACGGAAACTGCGCTCCTCCACAAACCTTTCGCAACTTAACAGCAGTAGTCATGGAAATATATTTAATATATAAAATTAATAATATTTAAAAGATTTTTTAGCAAATCTTACCCTTAATTGCCTACAAAACACAAAATTGAAGCAATTTTCCAAAAAAAAAATTGTTATTTGTTAGTTTTGAATAATTTGAAAGATATACATATGAAAGTGTCAGAACAAATAGAAATTGGTAGCAAAGGTGTTGCCAACACAAGCGTTTTTAACTAAATTATGAATCGTATGGTTTTCATTCCACAATTTGCTCTGGAATAAAAAGTAATTTTCTGAAGAGACAACATTGCAAACACCGGTGGCGTTCAAGATGGCGGTGTTAGAGCGGGAAGGTGTATTTAAATATCACCTTTCAAATTATTACATCATGATGGCGCGGCAATTACATTTTATACTTGAGCCTCAAAACAATGAAATGCTTTTGGTATTTTTTTTAGAAATTGAATTACTGAGGAATGTAATTGTAATTGTAATGGAATTGATTTTACCCAGCTCTGATATATATAAGCGGCCCCCGTGTGCGACGGCTAAGTGTAAAGGGTCAATTACATAAAACTTTATTTTACCTCGAACTTTGACTTTGACAGAAAAGTTCAGTAAATTTGGCAAACTCCCAAATTTTGCTTGCTTTGATAATCAGATGTTGATGACTTTGCTTTAATTAGAGAATAAAAAGTTGTAGGAAATAATAATTAGTTTTGTTTATTGAGCTGCTCTAGCTTACGCCAGCTTGAGATATTTCACAAAATTGTGTTTAATGAAAACTTTTCTTGCTCTAGGTTGCTCTATCTTTTGTTTCATGAGTACGCGCAAAACAAAACTAGAGTAATCCAGATCACAAATTTCTGCTCTAGCTTTTTTTGTGGAGTGAGTTAGAGCAGAGAAGCAATTGCCAGTCACGAAAAAATAAATTTTTAAAAACGTCAAAAAAACTAGCTTGCAAGAAAAGCAACATTTTAGTAAACGTGTATTTGCTTTAATTTTGAGGATTTAAACAAAGCAACCAAATAAATAGAAACTATCGAGATTCAAGTGTTTCATGGCTTTCCGCTCTGAGTTGCTCTAAGTTGCTCTATTTCTTTTTTGACAGCTGCCCTGCTATGCTCTGCTCTAACCTGCTCTGAACCTCTGTTTGATAAGTAAACAGACCTATTAATTTATTTTTTCTCTACTAAATTAATAAATTAACCAAAACACTCTGAATGCAAACAAATAAAAAACGAAAACAAATGTATAAAAGAGAAGGTCAAGTGTTCATTGTACCTCTGAAGTTGGACGCAAAGTTTTGAGATAGTAAATGTCAGGCAAGGTTAACAAAGCTAACATAATTTTCAAAAACCTTCTATCAGAGAATTTTATTTTAAAATGCTCTGTCAGAACTGAAAAGTAATACATTTTTGTACAGATAGAGTGCTTTTGGAAGCAGGTGAAGCGGAGAACTCTTGACATCGATATTTTTTACTTAGCGCTCCGAAATGTCCAATTTTAAACTAAAACATGCAGACACAAATATGAGTTTATAAACACAAACGGTAAAAATGAGCCGGGTCCGATACCAAAATTGGGGTGGAATTCATGGTATTTATGTGCAGAACAACTTTCTAAAACATGCAGACAAAAATATGAGTTTATAAATACAAACGGTATTTGTTTCCTTTAGCACTCAACTGCTAATTAGTTAGCTAAAATTAAGGAGGGCTCAAAAGACGGGGTTGGTCTCAGAATCACGAATCCGGAAGCGCTTTTTTAATTTTTTGTTTCAGTGAAAAGTTATTTTAAAAAAACCGAAAAAATGAGCCGGGTCCGATACCAAAATTGGGACGGAATTCATGGTATTTATGTGCAGAACTAAATAGGCGGCCTTCGGCCACGCTTATAAAAAATAACCCTGGGCTACGCCATCCAAAAATTTTAACCTAAATTTTATACTTTTTTGGACTGCATATATGACCAAACCAAATTTGATTTCAAATTCAATCTAGACCAGTTTCTCAAGAAAATTGGCTAAATGAATCGGGTTTCAATTATAAACCAGAAATGTTTTAACAATTGTTTAAAGATAAAATAAATTTTTTGTCCATTTGCCGTTGGTGGGAATTCGAACCAAGACTCCCCGCATCATGCCCGTCTGCTCAACCACTGAGCTACATCGCACACATAAATGTTGTTGGCAAAATTCAATTTTGAATAAGCTTTCAAAAATAAATTTTAGTTTTCAAATCAAAAAGTCTTAATTTTAAACCAAAAAGTTTTAACTTTCAAACCTAAAATTTTAATTTTAAACCGAAAAGTTTAAGAATAAAATAAAATTAAAAACAAGTAAGGAAAGCTGTCTTCGGCTGTGCCGAAGGCTATATACCTTTCATGAATAAGCGTCACGATTTTCACTGTTCGATCCCCAGTACAGCCTGTTTCAATTTAACTATATTTACTATACACATTACACATCTTTGTTATAATTTAAAAAAAACTTACAAAATAATAGGATCCGAGTTATCGGAACAATCGATTGTATGGAGGCTATATATTATACGTGTTCAATTGTACTGACTTACACTATACACATTACATATGTAGAAAGTACTAAAGGTGAAATATTTTACGTTCCTAACTTTTTAAATGCGGAAGTATTGGCCAAAAAACCTTATATCGGAACAACCGGTTGTATGGGGCTAAATATATGTTATATTTACCCGATCTTCTTGATTTTCCTCTACACACTACATAAATTGAAAGTACTCAAGTTGCAAAATTTTATATTCCTAACTTTTTAATTGCAGAAGTTTTGGCCAAAAAAACCTTATATCTGAACAATCGGTTGTATGGGGGCTATATGTTACATTTGCCCGATCTTGTTGATTTTCACTATATACACTACATAAATAGAAAGTACTCGAGATGCAAAATTTTACGTTCCTAACTTTTTAATTGCAGAAGTTTTGGCCAAAAAACCTTATATCTGAACAATCGGTTGTATGGGGGCTATATGTTACATTTGCCCGATCTTGTTGATTTTCACTATATACACTACATAAATAGAAAGTACTCGAGTTGCAAAATTTTACTTTCCTAACTTTTTAATTGCAGAAGTTTTGGCCAAAAAACCTTATATCTGAACAATCGGTTGTATGGGGGCTATATGTTACATTTGCCCGATCTGGTTGATTTTCACTATATACACCACATAAATAGAAAGTACTCGAGTTGCAAAATTTTACGTTCCTAACTTTTTAATTGCAGAAGTTTTGGCCAAAAAACCTTATATCTGAACAATCGGTTGTATGGGGGCTATATGTTACATTTGCCCGATCTTGTTGATTTTCACTATATACACTACATAAATAGAAAGTACTCGAGTTGCAAAATTTTACGTTCCTAACTTTTTAATTGCAGAAGTTTTGGCCAAAAAACCTTATATCTGAATAATCGGTTGTATGGGGGCTATATATTACATTTGCCCGATCTGGTTGATTTTCACTATATACACTACATAAATAGAAAGTACTCGAGTTGCAAAATTTTACGTTTCTAACTTTTTAATTGCAGAAGTTTTGGCCAAAAAACCTTATATCTGAACAATCGGTTGTATGGGGGCTATATGTTATACTGGTCCGATCTTGTCAGTTCCGACAAATGATTCCTATATTACAAAATGGTGGCCACATACAAAATTTCAGCCAGATATCTCAAAAATTGAGGGACTAGTTTGCGTTCAAACAGACAGACGGACAGACGGACATGGCTAAATCAACTCATCTCGTCATCCTGATCATTTCGGTATACTTATTGATGGGTCTATCTCTTCTTCTTCTCATATTTACAAACATCGGACCAAAGTTATAATACCATTTCATGTTCATGAAAGGTATAAAAATGTGGCACTTGGCAGGATTCGAACGAAACCGCTCAGGAGTCACAGCCGACTGTTGTACTGCTGAGTTATGACGCACATGAAGTTTTTGTGTGCAAAATTCAATTACATTCAAACAAAGCAAAAAAAAAAATTTAGATTGCTTATTAGGTCGCTTTCGTCGTTCTTGTGCCCGGATTTTTGCATTCGATTTTGAACCAACTTCCTGTTGTGCTAGGGTCTTGAATTTTTCACCACAGTTCAGGTCGCGATGACAAAGCAGTATTATTAAGAAAAACCCGATAGGTGGCGCATGGGTCGCTAAATTTTCAAAAATTCGGAACATGTATTACTACCATGAAAAGAAGTATTTTCTTTAAAAAAAAATCCGCTAGGTGGAGCTGAGATCGGGGTAATAAGAACTGAAAATCCTAATTATGGACCGATTTGGCTTTCAAATGTTCACAAAAAAATTGGACCCGCTAGGCGGTGAGTTGTTCTATTTAAGAAATGCGAAGGTCTGTTTTCGGTGTCGATTAATTCGTTTTTCAACGAACTTCCCGTTGAGGTAGGATCTGTAAATTATCATCATCGCTTTGTTTTCTACCCCAACGTACTATAACAAAAAGATAATTCCGATAGGTGGCGCATGGGTAGAGATATTTGAAAAATTTCATTTCCAGAGATTTTGCTTTGGTTTTTGAATCAACTGCCCGTTGAGCTGGGGTTTTGAAATTTTCACCATCGTTCAGGTTTCGCTGATAATGCATTATACGAAAATAAAATGTAAATGCAAACGAAATTTCGTGCAAACAAGTGCTAATATTGTTTATTTTTTCTCGTTAAATAGAATAATGGTACCATAGAAACATCGCGTAAAGCGAGCTGTCAAATTTTGTAGGGAACGAAGTTAACACAAATTTGGTGAAATTTTGTGTGAAAAAGCCCGTAAATTTACCTAATTCGATGAAGCTGTTCGACATGAAATTTATTTAAAGCACTCAATGCATACTAGGCAGAAGTAGGATATGCTAAAAAAATACCTAAAGGGAATTTTGAAATAAAATTTATTTGTTTGACATAAAGTTTTAATTTATCTTTAGCGTTCATCTAACTGTGCTGCTTAGATTTACGCGTTTCGCAAAGTTATACATGCATACCACTAATATGTTGATAAATTTAAAATTAAAATAAAAAAGGGATTTTATGAAACCTGACAGAATATCCTATTACAATCTTAAAAAACCTTCACAGACTCACAACCATGGTTCAATTATACCAGGTTGGCTTTTCGTTGACACATTCTGTCAGTTGCAGCCATCTTGCTCCCTGAAAAATTGTCGTTCACATTCTGGGTAGCCTTTTAGCAAAATCATGTAAAAAAAGTAGTTAGAAAAGTATTTTAAAATAGTAGTAGTTAGAAAAATAGTAGAGGTTGGCTTTTGGAAAATTGATGAATTTATCATTAATAACTGACTTTAAAGATTTTCCTTATGTGATCACGGAGGGAAATCTATGGATCGAACATCCATAATTATTGATATCACATTAAATAAAAATTGATATTTCTGTCCCATCAATGAATATGGATGTATCATCAATGCTTTTTTGATAAATCACTATTGAAATGGTATCCATATAAACTATTGATAAATTCTAAATAGTTTAAAAAAACAAAATTTTATATAATTTGACATCTGGTAACAGTGAGACTCGAACCATGCTCCTCTGGCACGTTAGCCCAGTATTCTACCATTCGGCTACGGCATATTATACAATTTTTAGAAAAAAGTTCAATCATAAGAAATTCAAAAAATTTTGAATTTAAAAAAACCGCTCCAACAAGTTGTAATATTGTTAGAAAATCCATAGTAAAAATTGTTGAACTATTATGATTATGCGTCCCAGAAAAATTTACATTTCGTCCATACCCTGTAGGGAAAATCTCTAGTTCAGAGCTAGTTCGCTTCTAGTGCATTCCGAACCAGTACTAGTTCGCAAACTATCTTTTTTACATGAAATCAACTGGCGAATTTAACATGGCGATGTCCTAGGCTGGAACTAGTACAAAATTCGACAGTTTAGATCTAGTTCGTTTATTGGTACTATTTCTATAGTTCTGAATATAAATTAAATACAAAAACTTAAATTCAAATACGAATCCAAATGCCTTTTAAAGACTCCTCAAGCGCTGGTTTCGAACTAGTGCAAATGTATAAACTAACGGAGTTATTCTTATTGGCCACTTTATTTCTAGTTCTGATCCTGAAATTTGTTCAGTAGTGCCTGGGTTCCCTGCAGGGAACTAGTGAAAATGTAATCACTAACGTACTAGTTCTTATTGGCCACTTTATATCTAGTTCTGAACCAGAAATTTGTGTCACTAGTGCCTAAGTTCCCTGCAGGGTATATATTAATACGCTGTCTCTACCATTATTACTATGTAGTAAATATGGATATGGATATACCGACAATAGAAATTCATATCACGACCATAGATATTGACATGCCGTTCAAATATATTAGTATTCTATCCATAAATATAAAAAATAGTACATCATATCGAAATGGTTGACATGTCATTTTACTTTTTATTGGTAGCAAATAATATTTGATAACTCGCTCATTCTGAATGAATATTGCATCAAACTCGGCGCTATCAATAGTGATATTGTCACAACATTCAATGCATTTCTCTCAGTGATTAGAGTATGTTATTTTCATTCTTAATCATCAGCCAAGTGTGCATGAAAGAGTTGGAGGTAAATTTATTGGAACTGGTTAAATTTGGTTAGTAAAATGGTAATACTATCCCTTTGGCACACTTTTTCCGATAGTATTTATGACCCGAAAACCTTTCAAGGAACTTTTAGTAAAAATTTAGGTTGAAACTGCTTTACATGAGTCGATGTCCTATTCGATTTGACGTTCGATTGTTTTCAACCATCAAATACAAGTTGTCGATCGGTCGAATTACTATTAACACGGTGGAACGAAAAAAATCGACCAGGAAATCGACACTTATTTTGAGGCTAGAATAGTTGGAAAAGGCTAGTAGGAGAAAATTTTAGGCTATGCAGCTTTTGAAGGGAATCCGAGTTCTTACTCTAAATATGAGGTAAAGTCTGTGAAATCTAAACTAGCGATGATAGACCTCTAGAATTTAATGTTAAGATCTGTCATTTTTACAGTAATATTTTTTCATTTTTCTGAAAACTAAAATCAATATAACTATTTTTTTTTTGGCTCAGTCGAATGTGTTAGTTTACTTTGCAATTTTTTATTTGCATTACAATTTATATCCTCCTTTTTCGATTTTTCTACTACCATTTCCTTGACGAAAGAAAAAAAAAAACATTCTTACTTTTTTATTCGCAAACGAAACCCGTACACATTTTCATATTGGGAGTGTCAATAATAAACGTCAAGGGAAGAGCAAACTACTAATGGCGGCGATTTACCAACAGGTTATCATAACCTCTAACGAGATTTTTAGCCGAGCTTCTCTTTCCAACTTGTGGTGTATTGCATTTTAGTTTTTCCTACAAGTTGGCGGGACCTACAGTTTTTTGCCGACTCCGAACGGGAAGAGCAAACCTTCTTATAATTGAATCATGACTCACAACTAAAAAGTATAAAATAAAAAATAGAATAAAAAAATATTTTTAATTTAAAATGTTTTTAAAATGAACTAAAAACTGCAAGATAATTTCCCCTCTGCCTACATAGATTCTTCACCACGTAGAGCTCGTCCTGAACATTTGTGAGCTTGTCCTGAACATTTCTGAGAAAAAAAACATATTTGAAACAAATACTTTCAGCTCTTGTAAAATTGCAACGAATAAGTATTTGTCGCACCAGGAAAATTTTTAAAACAAGAATATCGTGTTAATATAAAAAATTTTCTCGTTGTTGAACTTACAACTCCACTCTTCGCGTAAAAGCTGAAACGCTGTTAAGAATTAACAAAGGTAAAATTCTTGACAACAAATGTAAAGTGGTTTGATTGAAAACTTTTGCTGTTGAAACAACGAGAAAAGCCACGCTGTTGATTTGAGAGTAAATCTTTGAACCAACAACGAAATTAGTAGAGAGTAACGGTACTTCTAAAAATGAGATTGTTGCGACGACTACGTTCGCAATTGAAATTACAGCAGAACTTGTTGAAGAAGCATCATTTTCTTGGCAATTTTTTTAACGAAGCAGACGTTCCTAAAACCTTAAATTAATGGATTTGTGTGAAGAAATTTGTGAAAACTCGTGTGTTGAGTAGGAAATTTCAATATCTGGAATTTCTTTTGTTGAACTCGAAACTGACGTTTTAAATTTATATTTGGAATGGGGCTTATCTAGCGACGCCATAAAAATTTTGTCTGAGCGTTCAATAAAATCCAAGGAAATATTAAAAATGATACATCCTCACGATATTGATGACACCAGAGCAGTAATCGCGGAACAAATTAAATTTAGATACATGCTGCAAAAGTGGCGGGTAATATTGTAAGTGAAGATATTTTTCTTAATTCAGCCCTCCGTATAACATAACCTCCATGGAAGTAATTCTCAGAACTTGAGGATAGGATACAATAACTTATTATGTATGAATAACTATATATTTTGTGTTTATATTTTTGTATGAGTACAGCAAAGTACAGGAGGATCACTCTGTATTGCGATTCGAAATTCAATGCGATTCGAAAGTGAAATGCGAAGCGATAAGCAAATGGTACTCTGTATTGCTATAGCATTGCTAACAGTGCTGCTTTCTGCGGCCTTTGGTTATTTTCTTGTTTGGGTTGGCATCACTGTTGTAAAACTAACCGGAAGTTGACAATTTTCATTGCAAATTTTGCGAAGTAAGTGCCAAAATAAACATGTTATTTGATAAGAAAAGTAAGTATACTAATAGCTCTACAATAATTTACAATATGTGTAAAAATTGAAATTTATTCAAAATTTTTTAGCGGTGCGATAGCGGTTCGACTGCGTTTTGTTGTAGAAAGACAAATCCGAATGTACAAAACAATTGACATTCACTTTCGCGATACAGAGTGTACGCAATTCGACAGGGAAGAAATGGTGACAGGTAACAAGGTCAATGGAAATAGTGTCAATTGACATTATTTCGCACCCAAAATGGAAATGGAAATAGCGTCAACATTGCTTATAGCATGTCAACTGAACATAACGCGATGTTTGAGTTTAATGATGTGATTTTCAACATTACAAAAGCGTCGTATTTTATAATATGATTTCAATTTAAAATACTCAATGGTACGATTTTTTAAATTGTAAATTTTTATTTAATAATCTGATATAAATCAAGCGATATTTAATTATAAATTGAATTTTTTCTTTCAAAATTATCTTAAAAAGCGCCGCAGGCAAATATTTGAAATTAAAAAACCGCACGATATTTAATTCAAAATTATTTATTTTTTTAGTATGTTATTATTTTAAAATATTTAATGGCTTGACCTTGAAATTTATTTTAAAAAGCGCCGCAGGAAAAAATTTGGAATAATAAATCGAGCGATTTTTATTTCCAAATTTTTATTTTTTGGTATGATAACTCTTAGAGAATGCCTATTCAAAGTAACACATACTGATTAGCTTAGTTAGTCCGTTATGATGACCGTTTGTTAGTGAGTAAAGTGAGTAGGAAATAAACAGTTGCAAATAACCATTGATCATTTTATAATTGAGTTTAGTCAAAAGTGTATCAAAAAAGTCCAAAATGTCGTTAAAGTACTCTTTTCAAAATTATTATTGGAATCAACTTCTTCCTTTCAAAGTGTTTCGTCCATAACATATACGCATTCGCGGTCCAGCCCAACGGTTCCCCGCCGCGCCGCGTCGCACGGTGGAAAAGTGCGGGCGCGGGACTGAATGATACCGACGTAGTGAAAAATTAGATGCGACGCTTTTTGTAAATCACATCATCACACTTAAACATCACGCGATGTTTAGTTGACATGTCGTAAGCAATGTTGACGCTATTTCCATTTCAATTAGGAAATAAAATCAATGACTATATTGCCAAATTGCTGTTTACTTTACTTCTCTTTACAAAATAGATTTAAAGAAAAACTAATGCATTAAAAATGGAAATAGTGTCAATTGACCCTTGTTACCTGTCACCCAAAAAAATGAATGCGAAAAGGGAAAAAGCAAATCCGAAAATGTCAATTTCCGTTGCGATAGTTGAGTTACAGAGTGTCGCTAAGGCAAATGCGAAAAACTTTTCTTTCGCATCGCAATACAGAGTGACCCCCCCAGGAAAAGAGAATTTTAATATCGGATCAATCCTTTCGAAAACGGTAGCTGGAAAATTATATTTTCTCAAAGGATAAGCTCAAGAATATGTTAGACGAGTCAGATCAAGCGGCTTTAGTGCGAATAATAGTAGATCACTTTTCGTTTAATGAAATAAAAATGGATCCTAAAATTAGGGCAAAAGTATCTGAAGCAATTGTGGAGCTATTTCCAGCAGAAAACAAATGTTTAATTATGGACCTGAGCTCATTGGAAATGTCAGTCCGCCAATTAATATGAAACAAATAAAGGAAAGTAATATAAAAACGAATGCTGCGGAAATGAAACTACTTCTGCATACAATTTTGCTTTAAGTTGGAGACTTGGTTGAAGACAGTGATCCAGAGTGTAAATTTTTGATCACCTTTGTTAGAATTGTCGATCTTGTAATGCTAGATGAATTTGATGAATTATTATTAGAAAAACTAGCTATTTTAATTTCAGAACACAATAAGTTTTTTGTGGAAGGATTTAAAGAAAAACTAATGCCTAAACATCACTTTTTGGTGCATTATCCCACCGTTATAAGGCAACTGGGCCCACTGAAATATTTATGGAGCTTCAGATTTGAAAGTAAACATCAGAACTTTAAAAAGTACGCTCATTTAGTTACTTCGCGAATTAACATTCCTCACACCTTAGCCACAAAATACTGCCTACAGTTCTCTTATAATTTAATTGAATCAAACTTCTTTGCGCAGGAGTTGTCAAAACTGCATAATATTTCAAAAGTTGACCTTAGAGAACTACCTTACTATGTTAGTCTATGCACATGTTTGACAATAGGGAATGAGGTCGAGAGTTTAATTTACAGAGGGGTTTTTATGAGAAAAATTGTTTTGCGAAATTAAATAATATCTATATATAAATGCGCAATGTTCAAAAGTTTTCTCCTTTTTTTGCAATAACCTCAATTCTAAGGTATATAAATATAATAAATATGAATGTATCGATAGGTCCCCCCGAGCAGAGTGTGCGCAACAAACCAAAAATTAAAAAAAAAATAATTATAATATGAAATGCTAAACACGCATTCACTCTTTAGAGCCTCTGTTATGTGTGTATGTAGGTATGACCACTTCCATTGTTATGTTTGCATTGTGAAAAAAAGAGTTGTTTTGTTGGCAGCAATAATAAACATGGGCTGGCTCATGATGAACTTTTTTGAGCGTAGGTTCAAACAGTGTTTACAAAAACAAAATCTGTGGGAAGGTATTCAGAGAAGTAAATGCTTGCCTAGACTTGCTGTTTTGAAAAAAAAAAAAAAAAAATACAAATAAGTTACATCGTTCACAACTCCTTTCCTGGTTAGACTGTGAAATAAAACAAAATGGAAATTGATAGAAAAATTTAAAATAAAGTAAAATAAAAAATAGAAAAATGATTGAAAGTAAAGAAATAAATTTGTGGGAAATGAAAGAAAAGGAAATAATATAAAATAAATAAAAATAAAAATAAAGAAAAATGAAATAAATAAAAGTATAAAAAAAGTCTGAATGGAAGGGAAAGGATAAAAGGAAAATAAAGGAAAGGTAAGGTAAGGTAGGAAAAGAGAGAAAAATCAAAGGCAAGCAAAGGTAGGGAGAGTAAAGGAATGGAAAAGAAAGGGAAAGAAGGTAATGAAAGTAGAGGAATGAAAAATGAAGGAAAATAGAGAAAGATAAAAAAGGGAAGAAAAGAAAAAGAAAGGAAATAAAAGGTAGGGAAGAGGAAGGTATGGAAAAGAAATAAAGATAAAAGAAAGAAAAATAAAGGAAAAGAAGGGAATGGAAAGGGAAAAAATTATTAAAGGAAATTAATTGAAAAAAAAAAATAAAATTGAAGGAGTTACGAAAAGGAGAAGATAGAAAGTAAGGAAACGCAAGGAAAGGAAATGAAAAGAAAGCTAAGAAAAAAGGAATGTAATGGAAGGTAAAGATAAGAAAAAAAAGAAAATAAATAAAATTAAGGCAAACGAAACAAAACTAAAGCAAAGGGTATGAAACAAATCGAAAGAAAAAAAATAATTAAAGAGAATGAAAAAGAAAGGAAAAGATAAGAAAAAAAACAGATAGGAAAAAAAATAAAAAATTAAATGAAATTAAAAGATAGAAAAGGAAAGGAAAGGAAAAGAAAGGAAGGAAAGGGAAAGAAAGCAAATGAAAGGAAAGGAAAGAAAAGCAAAGGAAAGCAAATAAAACCAAAGGAAAGGAAAGGAGAGAAAAGGAAAGGAAATAAAAGCAAAGGAAAGCAAATAAAACCAAAGGAAAGGAAAAGAGGGAAAAGGAAGGGAAAGAAAGACGAATAAAAACGACCTAAAATAAATAGTTATAAACATTGAAACTTTATTACTGAATGACGTAAGGAGGGAGAAAAAGGCAAAAAGAAGAGGAATGTATAGAAAAGGAAGGAAAATTTAAGAAATAGCAAAAAAGTGATATTTAAGGTAACTGATAATTAAGGAAACTGAACTTCAATAAGGTAGAGAAATAAAATAAGATTTGTGGTTGAATTTCAACCACTGGGCAAACTCTAGTAGTAATAATAATCCTTAAAATCTTTTACGAATCACTTGAAAAAATGTATTTGATTGGACAAGAAGTTAACACAATATTTTCTGAAGAATTTCAGTCATATGTTATTTCAGATACTTGCCATTGCTATTATTTTAAAAGCATTGAATATTTTTCATTTCCAACAAAACCACTTGCATTAAATAATGGACTGAAATATTTAAGATTTAAAATATAACAAAATAATATACATATAAGCTGAATAAGTATTGTAATAATTATTTTTAACTAGCTGACCCGGCAGACGTTGTCCTGCCACAAATTTATGTTTCTCTAACCCGATCCCTATATCTATTTTAATCCATATCCCTATCTCCTTCGTATAAGAGGAACCACCCCTCCTTTTTCGATCTCATACAGCCTCTCACCAAATTTCAGTGGTCTAACATAAAAAATTCCAGTGATACGGACAACGAGAAATTCCATTTGTTTGGGGGGTTGGTACGCCCCCTTTGTCGTTATCCCCAATTTTTATGAAGGTGGTAGGGCTCGATCTAATACAGCCTCTCACCAAATTTCAGTGGTCATTTCAGTGGTCTAACATAAATAATTGCAGAGATACGGACAATGAAAAATTCCATTTGTATGGAAGGTGCCAGGGATGGAGGTGGTAGGGATCGATCTCGTACAACCCTTCACCAAATTTCAGTGATCTAACCCGATTACTTCCAGAGATACGGACAATGAAAATTCCATTTGTATGGAAGGTACACGCCCCCTTTTTCGTTATCCCCAATTTTTTTGGAGGTGGTAGGGATCGATCTCGTGCAACCCCTCACCAAATTTCAGTGGTATAACCCTAATACTTCCAGATATACGGACAATGAAAAATTCCATTTGTATGGGAGGTGCCACGCCCCCTATATATATCAAAATATATTTTAGCCTGTGACCATCCCTGGAAGATATCCAGTGCCTGTGTAAAATTTGGTTACGATCGGCTCATTCGTTTAGAAGCCAAGTTCGTCTATAGGTACATTATTTGAATTTTATATATACATATATTATATTTGTTAAGATTGATGTTTCCGACAGGGTGAATAACTGAATTATTTTGGAACGATTTTCCGTCATCCCTTGTCAAATTTGGTTTTGAGACAAACCGGTTTCGGCAATGCGCCATCATCATCAGAACGAAAATCGACACTGATGATGGCGCATTGCCGAAACCGGTTTGTCTCAAAACCAAATTTGACAAGGGATGACGGAAAATCGTTCCAAAATAATTCATATACATATATATTTAAAAATTTAAAACAAACTTACATTATATAATTTCAATATATATTTGGTTATAGGTATCGTTTATTCATGCTTAGGTTAGGTTAGGTTCAAGTGGCTGCCGCACAGGCACACCTAGGCCAGTATTAAAAGGCCCGTTGTGATACCACCAACACTAGGAAAGTCAGTTCCGGGACCCTGCCATATGGAAAATCCCGGTATTAGCGGAATCCCGGGACTGACCCTCCTATACCGACACCGTTACTCCTCCTCGAACCATTTAGATGACTTGATGAAGGCCATCAGGTCCTTTATGTCCAGCTCCGTGACCTGGCGTAGGCTGACCAGGAAGGGAACTCCCAAAAAGCGCATTCTCGCGCCACTTAAAGCCGGCAGTTGCAGATGAGGTGCTCCACCGTTTCCTCCTCCTCATCATCCTTACAACTCCTACAGCATCGTCGGTAGGGCACACCAACTCTTTCTGCGTGCCTACCAATGAGGCAGTGCCCAGTTAATACGCCTATTAATATGGAGATTTCTCTTCTCCTTAGGGCATAAATTTGTCTTGATCTTTTATGATCCCATTTCGGCCAGGTTTCTTTGGATATCCGGCATCCTGGAGATTGCAGCCATCTTTCGTTGGCTTGGCGGAGTGTGTATTCCTTCAGCATAAGCTTGCATGTAGCAAACGGCATACCTAAGCGCTCTTTATCGCGAAGAACCTGCTTGGTCGTGCCCTGCCTCGCAAGTTCGTCTGCCCTACAATTTCCCTCAATATCCCTATGCCCCGGGACCCATGTGAGGTTAACGCGATTCTGTTGGGTTATCTCTTGTAGAGATCGACGACAGCTGAGCGTCAGTTCAGAGTTGAACGAGTAAGAGCCAAGGGATTTGATGGCCGCCTGGCTGTCGCTGAATATAAAAATGTCCTGTCTGATAGTGTGTTGGCCTATCCAAGCCGCGGCGTCCATGATTGTTGATACTTCAGCCTGGAAGACACTGCAGTGATCAGGTAGTCTGAAGGAGAGCTCAAGGTTCAGATCCTTTGAATAAACCCCTCCCCCAACTCTGCCGTCTAACTTCGAGCCATCAGTATAAATGAAAGTGCCGCCATGAGTGACGGGACTCCGATCCGTGCTCTCCCATTCTTCCCTGCTGGGAATGTTGATTTTAAAACCGCTATCTCCGACTGTTGTGGTCGCACAGCGATCTGTGCTCAGCGGAAGAAAGCTATAGGATCCCAAAATACAGGCGTGTCCAGTAGTGCTTGCGCCCCAGCCGGACGTTTCCCTTAGATGCAGAGCCGATGCTGCTGCTACTCGGTGCCCTTCCAGATCGAGTGGCAAAATGCCAAGAATGGCCTGGAGTGCTTCATTGGGCGTTGTTCTTAACGCACCGCTTATACAGATCATGCAAGATCTGTGTACTTTACCTAGCAGATTAAGGTTTGTTGCCTTGCTCAGCGCAGGCCACCATACCACAACTCCATAGAGCATGATTGGTCGAATGATTGCAGTGTAGATCCATTTGCATATTTTGGGGCTAAGCCCCCATTTCTTTCCAATGGCTCTTTTGCACGTGTAGAGTGCAATACACGCTTTCTTCTGGCGCTGAAGAACAGTCTCCTTCCAGGTTAGTTTCCTATCCAGAACTGTGCCCAAGAACTTGGCTTTGTCAGCCAAGTTCAGGTGGACGTTATTCAGTTTTGGTAGTATTAGCGGTGGTATCTTATAGCGGTTGGTGAAAAGGACCAGTTCCACTTTTCCCGGGTTGATGCTCAGTCCGCAGCGCGAGCACCATGAGGAAACCTCTCTCAGTGCTACTTGCATCAAGTCGCACAGGGTTTGTGGGAATTTGCCCCTGTATACTATAGCTAAGTCATCTGCATATGCCACTACCTTCCCGCCCCCCAGCTTGTGTCTCGCAGCATCGAGTTGACAGTGAGGTTCCATAGAAGCGGGGAGAGAACACCACCCTGAGGCGTTCCCCTTGTGACATAGCGTGATAAGTCAACCGAGCCCAGTGATGAAACTATTCGTCTACCCCTTAGCAGTTGATCAATAAGTCCAATAAGAGACCTGCTTATGCCCAGACTTGTTAAAGCGGTGTTTATAGCATCAGGGCTTATGTTGTTGAAGGCTCCTTCAATATCTAAAAAGGCCACAAGACAGTACTCCTTTTCATACAGCGATTTTTCAATAACAGAAACTAGGCTGAGAAGCGCAGTTTCTGTAGATTTCCCTTTGGTGTATGCATGCTGATAGCTACAGATCAGGTTGCTATCAATAGTAGAGGAGAGGTAGTCATTTATTATCCTCTCGAAGGTCTTGAGCACAAAGGATGAGAGACTGATCGGCCTATAGTCCTTAGGCTCGTAATGAGACGCCTTCCCCGCCTTAGGAATAAACACTACCGTGGCACTTCTCCAGGAGCACGGAATGTAGCTAAGAGCCAGGCAGGCTGTATAGAGAAATACCAGCCATTTGGCTGATGTCTCCAGCGTGTTTATGAGTTGTGCGGGAATAATCCCGTCTGGCCCGGCAGCCTTGAACGGTTCGAAGCTTTTAACCGCCCACCTAACCTTTTCCTCCGTGATGGGTATGTGTACAGCCAGGTTTGTTGTAGGTGCTAGGGGTTCCTCATGCAAGTTCCCTGGGAAGTGCGTATTCAAGAGCAGCTCTAGGGTTTCCCTCTCCGTGCTGGTCCAGTATCCGTCAGGTTTGCGCAAATAGCTTGTGGCTGTTTGAGTTTTTGCGAGCACTCGTCTAAGTCTCGCTGTATCGTCGACATTTTCGACCCCAGTGCAGAAATTTCTCCACGATACTCTCTTCGCCTGCCTCAGAGCTTTTTTGTAGGCCCTGAGTTTAACTTTATATTCGAGCCAATGATTCTTCGTGCCAAGGCTCTTGGCCTTATTGAATTGTGTCCTACATGATTGGTATAGTTGGGCAAGAGAAAAGCATTCAGCTCAGACTTAACCAGAATACAGGCTCTAACTCTGCCCTCCTCGCTGGCTTGGATTAGCTTAAAACCCTTAATCCCCAAACCGCAAATCCTTGAGCTGTTGACCCAGGGTTCTTGGATGAGGACCATATCTATGTCGCCTTTAGAGAGACGACTGATTAAAGCAGCCGAGGCTGCTTTAGATTTGTGCAGGTTTATCTGAATCACCACCAACATGAGAGCGCTCTGACTTCCCTGCCACCGCCGTATCGTCGAGTTCCACCTCGTCTGGAGGCTTATCTTTCAACGACGATTTGTTCAGACCACGATTTGGCGTAGCCGAGATCCTACTAACTGTGGCAGTATTGACATTGGTGCGCTCAGGACTAGTTGCTATCACTGTGACGTTTAGGTCCTCCCCGTCCAGCAGGCTGTCTCCCATCTCCGAGCTTTTCACTGCTCCTTCGCCATTTGACGTGGCAGATACCATACTTTCCGAGTCGGACATCTCCGACTCCTCTACCGGCACTGCGATGTCCGAGCCCTCCGGTGCAGCCGAAATAGCAGCGCGCGCTGTGCATCGCCGCGGTATACGTGGATCACGATCTGACCCATGCCGTAGTGCACTCGTCATTTGCACCGTTTAAGGGGCTCGAGTGCTTCCTTAGTCAAGGTGAAGACCACATGCCTGTCAGGCCCTACCGCATCCTCGACCAGATTGACACCCCAGTCCTGCGTCGGGAGAGACGGGTTCATGATCCTCAGCATCCTGAGAATTCTCTCAGGTTCAGCAGGGATAGCAGGAATCCACGCTCTTGCCCTTGAGCCGGGATGTCCTTCCAGTCGACAACCTCGATTCTTGCCCCTTGGTAGATCTCACCCAGTCTTGCAGCTGCTGCCTTGTACAGTGCAACAGTTTTTGCATCCTCGCAAGCGAATACCTTGATTCGGCCCTGGTGCCATCCCGCATCAGAACCCATCGGCGTGGCACCCGGAGACTCATCCATAATGTCGAGAAGGGCATTACCGATAGCGTTCCGGACGTACTGCCACTGGTCCCTAGGGATGGCCCAGCTTTCGTTACCTCGGTCAATGACGCCTATGAGGATCCTATCCTTAGTTACTTCAGCAAAGCTGAGTTTACCCACTACGGTGGCGTGTTGCTGCCGCTTCGGGTGAGGTTTTAAATCCACGTCCGATCTCTGGCGTTTGAAGGGATTTCCATTAACCTTCTTTGGCGCGTAATCGCTTTGGAAGTTCGGTAAGATAGCTTCAGCCATCTCCACCGTCTTTCTAGCATTCGGCGATAGCGTCTCTTGTGAAATACCCTCGTATTTCTTCAGGATCCTCGCGGCCGCTCTTTTGTCCAAGTACTCAGAGCGACTGGGAGATGTTTTTGGTGTAAATTTCGACCCGTAGTTGCCATCGCGGTCGTTCCCTTATTTGGATCTCTGGGGCCAGGTCGTGAGACCACTGCTACAGACGTTAAAGACTTAGTTTCGGTACCGGCACTTACTAGGACTTTAGCATCAGCCGTTGTTGGCTTCACTGTGTTTGTACCGGTACTTACTTTGGGGATTGCCCCCTTGTTATCCAGAGCTAATCGACCCGTAGTTGCCATCTCTGTCGATCTCTCGGCTGATAAGGAAATGGAGTTTGTCCTCCGACGTTGCGTTCTCGCTTGCTCCAGCATTTTCCTCCTCTGCTGTGCAGTATACATAGTTGTATCTTTAGTTTTAGGGTTTTTGTTATTATTTATCATCTTGTTCGTACGACCCCTCGCCGGGCAAGGCCAGTTTAGGGTCAAGGGAAGAGTAGGGGGAATGTGTCGTCCGCCGCGGCAGAGCCCCATACCGCGGTAAGGCCATAGTTACTCTCCGAGGCGGCCCGGTATCAGAGAGGCTCCGTTCGATTACAGCCACGATTTGCCTCCCGGCTGCAAACGTCCAATGGGCACGTGGTTTCATAACACCCTGGATTGGGAGGGGGAAGATCTTAGTGAGAGGTTTGGCTTCTCTCGTGATGTAGTACCGGTGGCGCTATGATCACAAGGGCAACGTAGCCCTGTGGCTATCGACTTAAGCCCTCGTACCGCGGCAAGGTGTCCACCCTTCACGATGGTTATTCATGCTTAAAACGTTAAAATAAAATATTAAATACCAAAAAAAAATTTGTTTGTGTGAGCCAGAAAGGTTGCACGTTTTTCCCAACAACGTTCACTTTCTTCCCCACAGTTTCAGTATTTGAATCAAAAACGTAATTTCCTTCCGCCAAATGCGTCAGCTATTGGGACCCCAAAAGCTAAGTATTTGATTAAACGGCTCCATATTTTTGTAGCAACGACCTCAACAGTCAACTCAAATAAATAGTATTTAGAACAACAGGGCACACACTTTTAATCCAAATGCGGAGCTTATTGCCGTAAATGCCATTTACTTGAAAAAAAAAATCAACTATTTTTGAGCTGCTGCTTCATATAAAAGAAGTTGTTGGGCACGATTTAACCAATGAAAGTTGTTGCAAATACCCACAAAGTAGTTGGATTTACAGTCTTTTTTTCTCGGTGTACTTGGCAAGATTGATATGTATAAAAACATTGGCGCACACTATAGGTGGTTCACATAAAGCGTCGAGAGCTCGATATACGAAAATTATAGCACAAAGCGGACCACGCTTTTACCACAATACTACTATGTAGGGTTTTTAAAATTATTTTCAACTTTTTAGCTTTTAGTTACTCTCTAAAAAGCATGAGTTTTAGTTTTTTTTAAACTATATTAATTTTTTAATTTTTAGTCAAATATCCTATGAAATTATCGATAAATATATCGAAACCTCTCGACCTCCACTAGAGGAATATATTGAAATGCAAATGAAACATGCGGCGTTTGATACCCATAATGTAGGGAAATTTGAAGGTTTTTCGGCAATCACATTTTGACTGATAACACAGTTATCGATAAATTTATAGAAATACACGAAATCCAAATGAAACCTGGGGCCTTTCGGTTTAATACACATATTGTAGTGGAATTTTAAGGTATTTGGGCCTCACATTTTGATGATAACTCAGTTATCGATAAATTCATCGAAATATATCGAAGTCCAAATGAAACCCGGGCCCTCATCTTTCGTTTGATATCCTTATTGTAGGTTTTTTAGCAATCACATTTTGACCGATTACTCAGTTACCGATAAGATTATCGAAATATATACAAGTCCAAATGAAACCTGGGGCCTTCCCCTTTCGTTTGATACCTATACTGTAAGACAATTTTAAGGTTTTTGAGCATTCACATTATTACCGATAATTCAGTTATCGATAAATTTATCGAAATATATCGATGTCCAAATGAAACCTGGGTCCTTCCCCTTTCGTTTGATTCCAATATTGTAGGGAAATATTAAGGTTTTTGGGCATTCACATTTTGACCGATAACTCCGTTATCGATAAATTTATCATAATATATCGATGTCCAAATTAAACCTGGGGCCTTCCCTTTTCGTTGTAGGGAAATGGTAAGGTTTTTGGGCATTCACATTTTGACCGATAACTCAGTTATCGATAAATTTATCGAAATATATCGATGCCCAAGTGACACCTGAGGCCTTCCCCTTTCGTTTGATTTCCATATTGTAGGGAAATTTTTAAGGTTTTTAGGCATTCACATTTTGACCGATAACTCAGTTATCGATAAATTTATCAAAATATACCGATGTCGAAATGAAATGTTTTTGGACAATCATATTTTGACCGATAACTCAGTTATCGATAAATCTATCGAAATATGTCGATGTCCAAATGAAACCTGGGGCTTTCCCTTTCGTTTGATACCCATATTGTAGGGAAATTTTTAAGGTTTTTGGGTATTCACATTTTGACAATAACTCAGTTATCGATAAATTTATCGAAATATACCGATGTCGAAATGAAACCTGGGGCTTTCCCTTTCGTTTGATACCCATATTGTAGGGAAATGTTAAGGTTTTTGGGCATTCACATTTTGACCGATAACTCAGTTATCGATCAATTTATCGAAAAATATCGATGTCCAAATGAAACTTGGGGCCTTCCCTTTTCGTTTGATACCCATATTGTAGGGAAAATTTTATGTTTTTGGACAATCATATTTTGACCGATAACTCAGTTATCGATAAATCTATCGAAATATGTCGGTGTCCAAATGAAACCTGGGGCCTTCCTCTTTTGTTTGATTTCTATATTGTAGGGAAATTTTTAAGGTTTTTGGGTATTCACATTTTGACCGATAACTCAGTTATCGATAAATTTATCGAAATATACCGATGTCGAAATGAAACCTGGGGCTTTCCCTTTCGTTTGATACCCATATTGTAGGGAAATGTTAAGGTTTTTGGGCATTCACATTTTGACCATATACTCAGTTATCGATAAATTTATCGAAATATGTCGATGTCCAAAAGAATCCTGGGGCCTTCTCCTTTCGTTTGGTACCCATATTGTAGGAAAATGATAAGGTTTTTGGGCAATCACATTTGGACCGATAACTCAGTTAGATAAATTTATCGAAAAATATGGATGTCCAAATGAATCTTAGGGCCTACCCCTTTCGTTTGATACCCATATTGTAGGGCAATCATAATTTGACAGATAACTCAGTTATCGATAAATCTATCGAAATATATCGAAGTCCAAATGAAACCTGGCGCCTTCTCATTTCGTTTGATACCCATATGGTAGGGAAATGTTAAGGTTTTTGGGCATTCACATTTTGACCATATACTCAGTTATCGATAAATTTATCGAAATATGTCGATGTCCAAAAGAATCCTGGGGCCTTCTCCTTTCGTTTGGTACCCATATTGTAGGAAAATGATAAGGTTTTTGGGCAATCACATTTGGACCGATAACTCAGTTAGATAAATTTATCGAAAAATATGGATGTCCAAATGAATCTTAGGGCCTACCCCTTTCGTTTGATACCCATATTGTAGGGCAATCATAATTTGACAGATAACTCAGTTATAGATAAATCTATCGAAATATGTCGATGTCCAAATGAAACCTGGGGCCTTCTCCTTTCGTTTAGCACCCATATTGTAGGAAAATGTTAAGGTTTTTTAGCAATCACATTTTGACCGATAACTCAGTTATCGATAAATTTATCGAAAAATATGGATGTCCAAATGAATCTTGGGGCCTTCCCCTTTCGTTTGATACCCATATTGTAGGGAACATTTTATGTTTTTGGGCAATCATATTTTGACCGATAACTTAGTTATCGATAAATCTATCGAAATATATCGAAGTCCAAATGAAACCTGGCGGCTATCCCTTTCGTTTGATAGCCATATTGTAGGGAAATTTTAAGGCTTTTGGGCATTCACATTTTGAGCGATAACTCAGTTATCGATAAATTTATCAAAATATATCGATGTCCAAATTAAAACTAGGGCCTTCCCCTTTCGTTGGAATACCATACAAACATACCGCGAAAAATTAGCCGACATTTTAAACCCGCCTAAAGTTCACGCAATTTTTTAAACTTTTTTGTGGGATATTTTAAACCTTCCAACAACCTGCAAAGAATTTCAATTTCTTTTGGTTTCGATTTAAGATCTAAATGAAAAAGCTGTATAAAATGTGTTTTTTTGGTTTTTTCTTAAACATTTTTCAGGTCATTTGATTTTGCCAACAAAACTTTTTTGTGCGGCATAGCTCAGCGGTAGAGCAATCGTTCAGAGCGCCTCAGCTCAAGTCCTGCCAACTGATACATTTTTTTTATTTTTATTTTATTTTTAAAACCTTTTGGTTTAAAATTAAAAATGTTTGGTTTAAAATTAAAACTTTTCGGTTTACAATTAAAACTTTTCGGCTTACAATTAAAACTTTTCGGCTTACAATTAAAACTTTTCGGTTTAAAATTAAAACCTTTTCAGCCTAAATTTTTGGTTTCGTTTTCATTTATTTTTTAAAACTTTTTCAAGATTTAGTTTTGCCCACAACATACATGTGTGAAGTGTAGCTCAGTGGTAGAGCAGCCGGGCATGATGCGAAGAGTCTTGGTTCGAATCCCAGCAAACGGACAAAAAAATATTTTTTCTTTAAAAAATTATTAAAACATGTCTGGTTCAAATGAGAAATTAGAACCATTTAACCAAATTTCTTGAAAACTGGTATACTTTAAATTTGAAACCAAGTTTGGTTTGGTCATATTTGTACATTGGTATGTAGTTCAAAAAAGTTTAAAATTTAAGCACACACTTTTAACCGTGTATAATAGAGCCGTACCTCCCCTCATATGAAGTGTTTTTGAAAAACATTTAAAAAAAAATTTTTTTTTTTTTTTTGACATGTAGGGTCGCCTAATTGCATTTTTCTTCATATCTTCGGCATTTATTGTCGGATTTTAAAGTGTGATACACCAATTTTTTTGTCTCAGGGAGTGGGGTTTTCCTGCCCATTGAGCTCATTCGTTTCCTTGTGGTGCTTACCCACCATATCTCAGTTTCTACCACCCTAATGTAACAACCTAATGTCAGTTTATTGAAGACCGTAAAAAATCATAAATCTTTTGGGATTAAAGTATTTCGGTTCAATCAATGGAACTAGAAATATAACACAATTTATTCCTACTGTAAAGCCATACAAGAAAGAGTAAATTTTATTTATTTTCCTCGCTCGCGAAACAGTTAGGCTCGCTAGCAGAACGAAAACTTATATTTTTAACTCAGAGTTAACGTCAAATGAGGGATTAAACGCATGCGTTTTTGACAACTTTTCAAATTAACTCTGAGTTGAAAAGATATTTAGAACAACAACATATAAGTACGGATGACTTGGTTGCCATTTGTTGTGATGGAGCTCCTACCAACACTGGCTACAAAGGCGGGGTGATTGCAAAATTGGAATGTCATCTACAGAGACCGTTGCAATGGTTTGTGTATCTTTTTCATTTTAACGAATTGCCTTTAATGCACTATTGAGATCCTTGCTTGGAAAAGAGAAAGGTCCTGGAGTATGACCGGGAAATATTGGAACTTGCATTAAAAACTGTATGCTTTATTCTGTGAGTTTATACAACGCATATTTATAACTCTCTTTGACTTGTCTGTGCTTTCTCAAAACCAAATTTGACAAGGGATGACGGAAAATCGTTCCAACACTCATCATCTTTGACTTGTTTCGTATAAGACCATTAAAATTACACTTTATAGTTTTATGACTTTTTTTTGTCTGCAGACGGACGATAGATAATTTCTATATCATATCGATGCGCTGAATTCATTGGTGTTATATGTTTTGCAAAGTTAGGCCAAACAAAATATTTTTTCCTTATAAGCATGCTGGCTCCTTAACATTCGCAAATTAAACATTTATTATTATTCGCTTACTTTGCAGACAGGTCAAAGGCATTGAATTCATCGTATCGAAATAATATATAAATGATCCATACCACGTCGGTTGGATTTATCAACTATAACAGTGTTATCAATATATTTTCTAACTTGTTTTGTTTTGTTAGGTTAAAAAAAATTTCCAACGCATTCCAATTGGGTGAGATGCCAGATAATATTGAGGACTTCAATTTTCGGGGCGACCAATTATATTTATATCGTATGGTCCGGGCTGTTCATACAGGAGAGTGTGACGAAAGTTTAGCAAGCGAGAAGCCCGGTGCTATGAGTACAGCCCGTTGGCTGACAACAGCGTCTCGAATTCTTCGCTTTTATATAACGTGCGAACAACCCTCAATAACACTAAAAACACTTGCTGACTTTATTGTAAAAGTTTATGCTCCTTTCTGGTTTCTGGTTAAAACCATCACCTGCAATTCACGGATGTCGTCACGTTTTCAAATACATCACATGGATTCGCCAATTGCCACAAGACATTCAAAATATTCAATATCATAAAAAATAACTCGTACTTTCTGCACCCAGAAAATATTTTGATATCGATGATAACCGATACAGATCCATTCGTACGTTCAGATGGATACACGAGGATCTTAGCAGCCCGCATAGAAGCTCATTGGGATAGATTCGAACCGGCTGAACCACCATGTTTGCAGTTCTTCGCGAAAGATTACCTCGAAGCATTATACTATTCCAATGAAATAATTGAATTGCCAGGTATGCACAACGAAAACCATTAATTTCTCTTTGCTTCTATTTTATCGGCATTTTCACTGATCTTTTTCACAGCGTATCCTTGTCATTCCCATGAATCTGCAATGGCGGTCACTGATGAACAACGCATGGGCCACTTTTTATCTAAGCTCGAGAGCCGGCAGAAATACAGCAAGCTTGAATCCCGACAAAATTTTATGGATTAAAACTCGGTTACAAAACAAGACTAAAAATAAATTGTGTTATATTTCTGGTTTTTTGATTTTTTACGGTCTTCAATAAACTGACATTAGGTTGTTACATTAGGGTGGTAGAAACTGAGATATGGTGGGTAAGTATAACAAGGAAACGAATGAGCTCAATGAGCTTTTTTTTAGGAAAAACCCACTCCCTGAGACAAAAAAATTGGTGACAATAAATGCCGAAGATATGAAGAAAAATGCAATTGGGCGACATCTAGGGTTGCCAGAAAAAAAAATTTTTTTTAGTAAATGTTTTTCAAAAAGACTTCAAATGAGGGGAGGTACGGTCGACTTTTTTTTTTTTGCCTGTAACGCGAGACGCTCTAGTGTATATATTAGCACCAAGGTATGAACCGATTGAAATAAAGTTCCGGTTTCGGTTACGGTTTTGTAACGTGTTCCGGTTTCCATATAAAAACACCAGCACAAAAAAATTGTGCTACTACAAAACTCAAATATGTAACTAAATGCAAAATAAGTCTGAATTTTCTCCAATATATCCGCTATTTATGGAAAAAATATTTCTTCAATTTAAGTTTAAAATATAAACTCTACTTTTTCTATTAGAAAAATGTTAAAATGGAACGTTAATATGAGTGATGCTTTCTGAGACGTCGACTAAATCTTTTTTTTCGATGGCTTCATTCGCCTATGGTTCAATTCTTTCGGAATTTTGATATTGAGGTCAAAAAGTGTCTTGCTGAACCATCTTCCATGAAAATTATTCAGGGTAGCCTCTTTTAAAATAAAATGTGTCCACAAAAAAATTCAAAACCGTTTGGAACCGGTTCCGGCTTTTAAACCGGTTTCGGTTTCGTTCTTTTTCAGAAAAAAATAACGGTTACGGTTTCGGTTTAGAAAAATTAATCGTTTTTAATCAGTTACGGTTACGGTTTCGGTTTCAGTCCTTGATTAGTACACTATATGTATGTATTTATGTACATATGTATACCTACATTCCTATAATAAAAAAGGTTGTGAAGTCAAAAAGTAGCACAAATATGCTAATAATTCTGGGCAAGCTGCTGAATTGTGTCCACTGCTTACGTTCATGTGGTTAATGCGATTCGCAAGAAAGTAAAAAAAAATGTTAATCTGGCTCATTATCATCACCATCAACACACCGGGATATCATCAACAAGGCCACCAGCGATCTGCCTTTGCAACGACTTGGAATTTCATACCAAAGCGGTGCCAAACACGATTGGACCAAGCTAAAGGAGTTGTACATTCATACATAGCGGTTTCTGAGCATTTTTCATTCATAAATTTTTTAGTAGCTATGCTGTGCAGCGTTTTTGTGGTTTTTCGAGTGGCGGGAATAATTACGCAACAAGTCCTTGCTTTTTATCTCTTCGCCTGCACTCTCATTTATTTACATTATTATCATATTTTTTAGAGTATGGCGCGTGCGCACTTAGCGTAAAATCTCACCAGTAGTAACGATGGTAAACAGGATTTTTGTTTGTGTGATAGATAGACAAAATTTACATAATCGCTTAGACATATTTACATATGACTTTGTATGCATTCTTCGGTATATATATACCTACATTAGGCCAGGCAATTTATATACCGAGATATCTAAATAATGCTTGCTCTTATTATTACGAGCAAAAAAATTGTATGCTGTATAGGTATCGTGCCATTTCTGTCTTAACCACGTCAATAAATCTTTTTAAAAAAATTCGATTTTCCTTATGTGGAAATGCCCTTAATACATTTTCAGTATAAAAAACTTAAGAATTCTAGTTCGTTTTCTGAAATAATTTTATTTTGTGGATACGTGGTTAAGACAGAAACGGGACAATATGCCCAATTGCATCATGTTTCGTTACCAATGCGTAAAATAACCCCCGGCATAAATTTGTCTGGCTAAGTTGTGGAGCGTTTTGTTATTAAAAATCCCTATGAGAAATTTCGATTGATCGAATTTCTTGAGTGGATTTAAGAGTTTATTGTTAATCTTCACAGAAATATTTCATAACGAAAGCTAGCTCAAAATATTAAAGGGGGTGTGGCAAAATTTGAAAATAGTAAAAAAACAAGTAAGGCTTTATACCTTTCATGAATAAGCGTCACGATTTTCACTGTTCGATCCCCAGTACAGCCTGTGTGAATTTAAAATTAGGTCAAACCGAAATTATCGAAACTATCGATTGTATGGGGGCGGTGTGTTATCTTCAGTGTTGCCAGAATTTTTTCAGCAATCCGGCTAAAAACGGCTAAAAAAAATTATTTCGGCGAAAAAAATTTTAATTTTGGCTGGAAAAACGGCTACAAATTTTTAATCAACTTTTCACTCGTTTTCGCTTTTTTCATTAAAACGTATTATATAAATATTTTATAATATAGAGGAGCGTTTTCTCATCTAGCCTTAAATATTAAAGTTCATGCTAAACAAAAATGTTGTATGACAAAATTAAGATAAATTTTAAAGTTTACTTCAGAAAACGGCTCCTATTTCATAACAATAAGAAAGTTTCGTATACAGATGCTTTGTATCGAATACACAAAGCTATAGTATAACATATACTTTGAAATGAATAAATAATCGACATACGTCAAACAACCGGAATTATTTCCAAACCAACAAAGATGAAAATCTACAAAAATGAAACATGAATAAAGCTTACATTTATATTTTTTATATCCAGGCGAGTATTCAAGAACACCCCGGACACCCCCCGAATTGCGCAAGTTTATGCAATTTTTTTGTCTGTGACTGTAAAAAATAAAATTTGTAATATGAGTCCGAAACTCATGGGATAATATTTTTTGATTTCCGATCAAATTAGACATATGAAATAACAAAAATTGCGACAAAGCCAAACTTAGGTAAAGGAAGAAAACTTCAAAAGTCCCCATTAATATCATGTGTGGTAAAAAAGTTATTTTGCGGCAAAGGTGAACATTTAGGATTTTCTCGTAAACGGTAATTTTTTCGCAAATTTACCTTCGACCAAGCTGTACACATGAAAATTCACTATAAAAATCGACCTAGCATTTTTCTAAATTAAGCTGTCCCGGCAGACGTTGTATCTCCATCCCGATCCCTATCACTGTCTACATATGGGGTAAAATTCCTCAAGCGGACCTATTTGAATGAAATTTGGTGAAGGTGATCTGCCATGGAAGAAAAAAAAACCGCGTGTAGCCAGTACACGTGAAAGAAGTTAACTTCTTAAGTTCAGAAATAACGAAATATGAACAAGATGTATTCGAGAATGGTTTAGATTCACAATATCTTTCTTCCGGGAAGTAGGGAAACGATCTATTCAAAAATATCGTATACATATATGGTGCGTTTTCCTAAAAATTTGGTACATGGGTAGAATTAGGCCTAAATTAACAGGGGCCAATACGAATGGGATTTAGAGGAAGGAGGGCGTGGTAGAAGGAAAGAGGGCAATGAAGAGCAAAAGGAGGGAGATAGGAAAGAGAGTGGTAAGAAGAAAGATAGGAAGACTAGGTGGCAAGCCTGCTTGAAATTTAAATATTTGGAACACGGTCGCAAATACCTTTCACTTGATACCCATATATTCATATCTTGCTCAATATTAAAAATAAAAATAGATAGGTGGCAACCCTTTGAACCGCCCAAGTGACAACCGCCATGTATATAGTCTTAGAATGAATCATACTACTAATAATGCGAAATTTAATACAAAACGGCAAAGCGTATCCCGAGATATAAGGAAAAATAAATAAAATACGGTTTGGGGGCAACCCTAGGTGGCAACCCTGCTAGAAATTGTCATATTTGAAATGCGACCGAAAAATAGCCACAACCACACGAATAATCTTAGAATGAAACATGCTATCTATAATGTCAAACTTCATCCAAATCGGTCGAGCGGTTCCCGAGATATAGAGAAAAATAAATAAAATGTGGTTAGGTAGCAACCCTGCTTGTGATTTCCATATTTGGAGTGCGGTCGAAAATACCTTTCATTTGATACCCATATTGGCATATCTTGCTCAATATTTAAAAATAATTTAGACATTTGGCAACCCTGTGAACCGCCCCAAGTGGCAACACTAATAGAGAAAAATAAATAAAATGTGGTTAGGTAGCAACCCTGCTTGTGATTTCCATATTTGGAGTACGGTCGAAAATACCTTTTATTTGATACCCATATTGGCATATCTTGCTCAATATTTAAAAAAAATTTAGATAGGTTGCAACCCTTGAACCGCCCCAAGTGTCAACACCCACGAATATAATTTTAGAATGAATCATACTATCTATAATGCCAAACTTTATACACATCGGTCAAGCGGTTCCCGAGATATCAATAAAAATAAATAAAATGCGGTTAGGTGGCAACCCTAGGTGCCAACCCTGCTTGAGATTTACATATTTGGAATACGGTCGAAAATACCTTTCATTTGATACCCATATTGGCATCATCATCATTTATTGGCGCTTAACCGCCTAAGCGATTTTGGCCGTCGCCTATCAAATCACGCCAGTCATTCCTTTTTAGCGATAACTGACGCCAATTGGAAACCCCAAGGGAGTTCAAGTCATCCTCCACCTGTTGTTTCCATCTCAGTCGAGGCCTCCCCCTTCCTCTGCTGCCGAATTCGGGTGACGATTGGAAAACCTTCTGGGCTGGAGCTTCTTTGTCCATTCGCATGACGTGACCCAGCCAGCGGAGCCTTTGGGCTTTAATTCGCTGGACTATGGTCAGATCTGCGTAAAGCTCGTACAGCTCATCGTTAAATCTCCTTCGATACTCGCCGTCGGCATCACGGGAAGGACCATAAATCTTCCGGAGAACTTTTCTCTCAAATACTCCAAGGGCCATCTCATCTTCTCTTGACATTGTCCATGAATCTGAGCCATACATCAGGACAGGTATGATGAGAGACTTATAGAGCGCGATCTTTGTTCTTCGAGAGAGGACTTTACTTCTCAATTGCCTACTCAGTCCAAAGTAGCAATTGTTCGCAAGAGTGATTCTCCGTTGGATTTCTAGACTGATATTATTTTCGGTGTTGATACTGGTTCCCAAATAGACGAAGTCCCTCACAGTTTCAAATTTGTAACTATCAACAGTGACGTGGCTGTCAAGGCGCAGGTGCGCCGATTCTTTCTTTGATGACAGCAAATACTTCGTCTTGTCCTCGTTGACCGCAAGACCCACTTTTTTCGCTTCTTTATCCAGTCCAGAGAAGGCAGCGCTTACGGCGCGGTTGTTAAGGCCAATGATATCAATATCATCGGCATACGCCAGCAATTGCACGCTCTTGTAAAAGATTGTACCATTGCGGTTTAGCTCTGCTGCTCGAATTATCTTCTCCAGCATCAGGTTGAAGAAATCGCACGAAAGGGAGTCGCCCTGTCTGAAGCCTCGTTTGGTTTCAAATGGCTCAGAGAGGTCCTTCCCGACTCTGACGGAGCTGTTAGTATTGCTCAACGTCATTTGGCAAAGCCGTATAAGCTTTGCAGGGAAGTCAAATTCAGACATGGCGGCATACAGGCAACTCCTTTTTGCGCTGTCAAAAGCGGCTTTGAAATCGACAAAGAGATGGTGTGTGTCGATTCTTTTATCATGGGTCTTCTCCAGGATTTGGCGTATCGTGAAAATCTGGTCGATGGTAGACTTACCAGGTCTAAAGCCACACTGATAAGGTCCAATCAGCTTGTCTACGATGGGCTTCAGTCTTTCACACAATACGCTAGAAAGGACCTTATATGCGACATTAAGAAGGCTGATTCCGTCTTTTCCAGGCGCTTTGTTGTTTTTGAGCCGGGATATAGCTATCCTCACTTCATCATAGTCAGGTGGTGGGACGACTTTTCCATCGTCAGGGATTGGGGTATCGGGTCCGACGTCTCCCTCGCAATTTAGCAGTGAGGAGAAGTGCTCCCTCCATAATTTAAGTACACTCTGTACGTCGGTTACCAGGTCGCCATTATTGTCCTTACAGGAACTTGCCCCGGTCTTAAAACCTTCCGTCATCCGCCGGATCTTTTCATAGAATTTTCGGGCATCATTCCTGTCAGCCAGCATCTCAAGCTCCTCACACTCACGCCTTTCGGCCTCACGTTTCTTTTTTCTGAAAAGGCGTCTCTCTTCCTTCTTTGCCTCACGATAGCGTTGCCATACACTGCGGGTTGCGCCCGTTCGCAACGTCTCCCTGTAGGCAGCGTCCTTTTTGTCCGAGGCAGTGCTGCATTCCTCATCGTACCAGTTGTTTTTGCGGGCTCGCTGGAACCCTATAGTGGCCTCAGCGGCGGTACGTAATGAGTGAGAGATATGCTTCCATTGCTCGGTTGCATCGTTAGGTCGAGGATTGCTCTCCGATAGCAGGTGTGAGAGTCGAGTGGAGAAATTGTCAGCTGTCTGTGTCGTGCGCAGCTTCTCGACGTCAAACTTTCCTTCCGTTACTGTGCGCACTTTCTTTGCTACACAGAGGCGTGTGCGTATCTTGGCTGCAAAAAGATAATGGTCCGAGTCGATATTGGGACCACGAAGGGTACGCACGTCCAGAACGGTGGAGCTATGTCTGCCGTCGATCATGACATGATCAATCTGGTTTCTTGTTCTTTGATCAGGAGACAGCCATGTGGCTTGGTGTATTCGTTTATGCTGGAACCTGGTACTACTGATGACCATATTGCGAGCAGCGGCGAAATCAATCAACCTAGTGCCGTTGGGGGATGTTATATCATGGAGACTAAATTTTCCAACTGTTGGACCAAAGACTCCTTCCTTGCCCACCTTCGCATTAAAGTCGCCGAGCACGATTTTGATATCATGTTGGGGGCAGCGATCAAAAGTCTGTTCAAGTTTATCGTAGAAGGAGTCCTTCTCTGCGTCGTCCGTCTCCTCAGTCGGCGCATAGGCGCAGATAAATGTTATGTTGAAAAATTTCGCTTTGATGCGGATCGCAGCGAGACGCTCGTCCACGGGAGTGAACGCTAGTACTTGGCGGCGAAGTCTCTTTCCCACCACGAATCCTACACCACGCGCTTTGCCGCGTGTCTGGCCACTGTAGTATACGTCACAAGGTCCGATGGTCGTCTTTCCTTGTCCCGTCCATCGCATTTCCTGCAGGGCGGTGATGTCAGCCTTTGCGTTAACGAGGACATCAACCAGTCGGGCAGCGGTACCGTCCCTAGAAAGGGTCCGGACATTCCCGGTACATGCCCTAATATCCAAATCATTATGCCTTATTCGTTTTGCCGGGTCGTCAACATTAAAGGGGGTTCTCATCCGAGGCTTTAATACATTTTTCATTGGACTAAATTTTTTACGTGGCGGGTCCCAAACCCAGCGCACAACCCGTTTCGGGGTTTTTGGAAAATATTTACACATTTATATAGCGAGCCGCTTGCTTCAAGACAGACGCCCGCTTGCAGCCGCACCTCATGGTGAACAGACGCTGCGCAAAAACCTCGGTGAGCCCTTAAACCAAGTATGTCAGAGTGGCCCCACCGGGGCTCCCTCTCTTTCTGCCGCGAGCCTAGGTAGCTCCCGTTGCCCAGAGTGCACGAACGAGGACGCAAGAGTCGGGATTGAGCAAGGTCACTTAGCAACCACACTCCATTACACTCCCATATCTTGCATATCTTGCTCAATATTTGAAAAAAAAAAATGGAGAAAGATTGCAACCCTGTGAAGCGCCCCAAGTGGCAACACCCACGCACATAATCGTAGAATGAATCATACTATCTATAATGCCAAACTTTATCCAAATCGGTCGAGCGGTTCCCGAGATATAAGAAAAACGCCTACGCCTGAAAGTCTGCAACATACGCCTGGAAGTCGGCTACAATTTCTATTTCCGTGCCATAACTTCCGTTTCATCTTCATCCATTTTCTCAAATTTTACTCTCAATCAAAACTTCATATCGCCGCCTAAGAAGATAACTTCAAAAATATCACCAAAGTTCGCGTAAAATTTTTGGATGGTTACCGAGATATACAGGTTTGAATTCGCAAATTTTTGTGTAAGCCTTTTTTCTTTAAATTATAAGACATGTAATTGACATGCATTGGCGGCCGCCGTGGTGCAGCGGTTAAGTGTTCGGCCTTCTACACCAAGTCGTGGCGGTTCGATGCCCGGCAAAAGTAACATCAAAAATTATTTAGGAAAATAATTTTTCTAAACGGGGTCGCCCCTCGGCAGTAATTTGGCAAATTCTCCGGGTGTATTTCTGCCATGAGAAGCTTCTCAGCAAAAAATTAATTTGCTTTGCAAGTGCCGTTCGGAGTCGGCAAAAAACTGTAGGTCCCGCAAAGTTGTAGGAAAACTCAAAAGCAACACACCACAAGTTGGAAAGAGAAGCTCGGCTAAAAATCTCGTTAGAGGTTATGATAACCTGTTGGTATATCGCCGCCATTAGTTTTTTTTTTTTTATTTTTTTAATTGACATGCTAATAAGGAACGGTTTCCATCCGTTTTCTAAAGTATTTTTTTCGTTCTTTTCGAATATAACTTAAAAAAAAAATTTAGTAAACATTTTATAAAAAAGGATTTTATCAATTTTTTTCAAGTTTGGACATTTTTAATTTTTACCTAAAGCTTGATCTTTTTCCTTTAAAATGTTTTTTTCTTTGTAATGGACCTCAAAAATTTTGTAATGTTCTTTCAAAAGACAATTTATTTATTTTTTGTTGTTTTTCTCTAGGCTTTGATAAATTTGGTTCGCGTCTGCACTAGTAACAAAATTAAACTTTAGCTAAGTCATTTCCATTTTCCAGTCAAAATGGTTATTATGAAAAAAAAATTGGATCCACCACGAAAATATTTTCTGGATACGCGCCTGGCTATATCAATTACATAGATGTGACTTATATAAAAGGTGCAACGAGCAAAATTTTAAGCAGAGCTCACTGCTTTAAAAATAATTGACTTAATGAAAAGTCGCAACAAACTAAGGCATCAGGTAACGAATATACTTGAAATAACATACTTTCATGACATAAAATGAAAAAAAAAAAAAATTATAATAATAATGTGAGAAAAATGTAGGTATATACATTTTACAATATTTCTATATCACAATTTTCTATATCATGCTCTGAGCTATCATAAATGTTAGTTGTGTTGAACTAAGTTCATTTCAAAAAAAAATTGTTTACTGCGTTGGCAAAAAAGCTAAAAAAATAAGAAAACGGCTAAAAAACGGCTAGCGGCTAGATTCAAATTTGTCCAGCTAAATAAAAAAAACACCTAGATCTAGCCGGAAAACGGCAACACTGATTATATAGGTCCAATCTCATTGATTTTAACATCGACCTTCCCCATTCTAAAAGAGAAATACTAACAAAATTTCACGTTCCTACCTGTTTAATTACAGGAGGTTTAGCCCAAAATCCGTTTATCGGTACAATCGATTGTATGGGGCTATGTGAAATACTTACCCCCATCTCAATGATTTTCAACACCGATATTGCACATATCAAAGTAGCAATACTTACAAAACTTTACGTTCCTACCTGTTTAATTACAGGAGTTATAGCCAAAAATCCGTTTATCGGAACAATCAATTGTAAGGGAGCTATGAGTACTATTAGTCCGATCTTACTGATTTTCAATATCGACATTTTCCACGTAAAAATAACAAAATTTTTAGCTCTTTAATTACAGAAGTTATAGCCAAAAATCCGTTTATCGGAACAATCGATTGTATGGGAGCTATGAGCAGTGGCGTGCCTTCCATATAAGCCGAAAAGCCCGGCTTGCCTAGCTAATCCCCTATGAGCTACAATATGTTCATTTGGGTTCTTAAAAGGATATCCGGTTTTTATTTCCCTGCCTGCCACCTACTACCTAATAGCTGCTAACAGCATAGAAACATACCTACAGCTTTTCCTGCCACCTGCCGGCTGATAGCTCATTTACATAAAATTATTTCAGTGCGTGATGGCCATCTCTTACTTACTTACTTAAAACAGCCTTAAACCGCAGGCAAGGACGGCCATCTCGCTTTTACGGGGCTTTCAAAGCCAGTACGAATCTGCGTGCTGAAGCAATTGTTTTTTTGAATTTGGAAGTAATTTTATATGAAACTTTGAAGCCAGCTTCTGGCTGGTGTTACCATCATTGTATACCTTAATAATAGGGATAAACAGTGGTTACCATACGCTATAAATGCCAAACTTACGATAAAACGAAAATGAAATTTGTTTATGTATGTATCTACAATTTTAAAGTGCAAAGCGCTCTACTCAAAAACTATTGGCGCATATTTTAAAGTCGAAAAAAAGAATTCAATAGTGGTAGGTGCTGTAATTTTTTTTATTTGCTAGGCAATATACAATTTAAAAAAATATATTTAAGGTTTCTTAGCTTCTGCAATGTACCTTAATGGGAAATAGTGCGAATAAAACGTTTCCCTTGGATTGGAAATCTTAAAAAATCTGCAAACAATAACGTGCCTATTAGCGGAACCTAAAAGTTTAAGTTTTTTTCCCGTCAGCAAAAGTCGATAAATATCCTGAATGTTCAGGACCTCTCTGAGCCATTTGAAACCAAACGGGGCTTCAGACAGGGCGACACCCTTTCGTGCGATTTCTTCAATCTGATGCTGGAGAAGATAATTCGAGCAGCAGAGCTAAACCGCAATGGTACAATCTTTTACAAGAGCGTGCAATTGCTGGCGTATGCCGATGATATTGATATCATTGGCCTTAACAACCGCGCCGTAAGCGCTGCCTTCTCTGGACTGGATAAGGAAGCGAAAAAGTGGGTCTTGCCGTGACTTCGTCTATTTGGGAACCAGTATCAACACCGAAAATAATATCAGTCTAGAAATCCAGCGGAGAATCACTCTTGCCAACAAGTGCTACTTTGGACTGAGTAGGCAATTGAGAAGTAAAGTCCTCTCTCGAAGAACAAAGATCACGCTCTATAAGTCTCTCATCATACCTGTCCTGATGTATGGCTCAGATTCATGGACAATGTCAAGAGAAGATGAGATGGCCCTTGGAGTATTTGAGAGAAAAGTTCTCCGGAAGATTTATGGTCCTTCCCGTGATGCCAACGGCGAGTATAGAAGGAAATTTAACGATGAGCTGTACGAGCTCTACGCAGATCTGACCATAGTCCAGCGAATTAAAGCCCAAAGACTCCGCTGGCTGGGCCATGTTATGCGAATGGACAAAGAAGCTCCAGCACAGAAGGTTTTCCTATCGTCGCCTGAATTCGGCAGCAGAGGAAGGGGGAGGCCTCGACTGAGATGGAAACAACAGGTGGAGGATGACTTGAACTCCCTTGGGGTTTCCAATTGGCGTCCGTTATCGCTAAAAAGGAATGACTGGCGTGCTTTGATACGAAACGGCCAAAATCGCTTAGGCGGTTAAGCGCCAATAAATGATGATGTTCTCTGGCAGCAGTATGGGCTTTCGTTGGGGTTATAAAGACTGGGGCTTGCCTCGATTGATATACGTAGGCACGACACTGGGTAGCACCCCCCATGATACTCTACATCTCTTCAATTGTTCACCTGAACCTACTCTTCTAACCCCTCTGGACCAACCCTGTTGAAACTGCCCGTTTCCTTGGACTCCCGTTAGAAGAGCTTGATGAAGATCTTCGGAATGATCATACATTCTAGGCAGGGCAATGCATTGTTAACAACAACAACAAAATTAGAAGCTCTCAACCCTTAAACAGTGCAAAATGAAAAGCAGTCTCTACTTTGCCTTTCATTTGACAGAAACGACAATCCTTTCATTTTCCAGCTGCACGCAATACCATCAGGAGACCTTAAAATTTAATGCTTAAATACATATTTACAAACATATGTATATGTACGCTATGAAGTCAGTCGTTATACAATTGCATTATGCAAATTAGTTTTGCCGTTTCGCAATGTTTCTTTGCTTTGACTTCTTTTTTGCAAAATGACGCTTCCGAAAATCAATTCGAAAAAATTAGACGGCTCTTCTATGCTATAGAATTTTTGACTTGAATAGGATATGCATGTTACAACTCTAGTATTATAGGAAAACACAGATAAGGCCAAGCATGGACACATGCCCGTGCGCAGTGGTGGGGTTTTGGGGGTTTAAACCCCCCTATTGGCTCTCAACGACTGAATTTTTTTCATAAAAACTGGTATATCGAAGATTCATTTGTTGACTTATGTTCAATAAATGTGGTATTTTTTTTTTTTATTTCAGTCAACAGTTAAGAAATACCCTTCTAGACAGTACTATGACATTCCGTCAGCTTTGTAATGTTGCCTTTGAAAACGTGATAGAAAATCCTGATGTAAATATCAGCTGTTTTATATTTACTTCACGATTTCCCATCACGTTCTCAAAGACAACATTCCAAAGCTGACTGAATGTCATAGCACTGTCTAGCAGGGTATGGACCAGTCGTCGGTAGTCGAAACCAAACAAAGAATTTTCTAAATATGTGTGCATTTTTTGTAGTAAGTTGCTGTAAATAGGCTCAACTATATTTACAAACTGATGTAAGAAACATCACATGGTGGGAGATTAGAAAAAGGTTACTCTGCAGGTCGTAATTTTAAAACGATTTAAAATTTTGTATATTGAAAGATTTTGAGATATAGAAAAAACGTAAATGGTAAAATTTTTTGAGTTTTTGTTTGCTTATGGGACATTCCATCGTGACTCGTGGGACATTTGACTCCAGAGCTTAGTCTTCTTTGAATTAGAAAACTGGCATCGGAACTTAAATTGCTATGAAATATATTTATCGACTTGGATAAATGTTCAATACAGCAAATTCATTAACAGAATTGGCCAAATAACAACAAATAGCTTTGTAATTGCTCAGTAAATGAGTGTGACTAGTGGGATACTGAAAAATCCCTTTTTTGCATCTTTGTGAGCACGAAAACGAATTTTAGCTTTACAATTCAACTTTTAACTAATCCTGGCTTGCGTCATTTATTGACGCTTAACCGCCTAGGAGATTTTGGCCGCTTCGTATCAAAGCACGTAAGTCGTGCCTTTTTAGCGACAACTGAAGCCAATTGGAAACACCAAGGGAGTTCAAGTCATTTTCCACTTGTTGTTTCCATCTCAGTCGAGGTCTCCCCCTTCCTCTGCTGCCGAATTCGGCTGTCAATGCGAAAACCTTCTGTGCTGGAGCCTTCTTGTCCATTCGCATAACATGACCCAGCCAGCGAAGACTTTGGTCTTTTAGTCGCTGCACTATGGTCAGGTCTGCGTAATGCTCGTACAGCTCATCGTTAAATTTCCTTTGATACTCGCCGTCGGCATCAAGGGAAGGACCATAAATCTTCCGGAGAACTTTTCTCTTAAATACTAAAAGTGCCATCTCATATTTTCTTGTCACTGTCTATGATTCATTAATCTACCACTTTATTTTTGCAATTACATACTACAACCAAGTAAAATTGTCAAGTCCGGTCGCTGTATATTATAAACCTTAAACATACTCGTATTTAGTGTCAATTTTGCATACCTCATATCAAGATAATTCGTTATCAAAAGTCACAACCTGCGGAGCATCCAAAAGTTCAAGTAATGTTGGCATTCATAAACCAAAGAAAGAAAGCCAAAGCCAAAAGCGATACCGTTGGAATGAATTTGCCTTTTTTGACAGAATCAGCTGATTATAAGTTATAAGTGACCACAGAATTGCTCATTCTTTTAATAATCCATAGTATCAGATTGAAACTGTAAGCGCATCACTGACAGTTCGAAAAGTCGAACACTGCTGTTCGAACGTCGCATTTAGTTATTTCTCTTTAGTTTTGCTTTGTGAAAATTAGTGAAAATAATAATAAAATTGCTGCAAATTTACCAAATAAAAATAAAAGTGAGTAAAATTATGGTAATATGCATGTACGCTGTAACAATAGCAGCTAAGAAAATGTACATGCATAATTACAATGCGTCAAAAATTGTGGTAATGCCAACCCGAAAAACACGTCGGAAAGTGTTGATTGCAAATATCTCTTCATAGATGCAAAAAATTAAAAAAAAAAAAAAAACGCTTCCAGTTTCGTGATCCTGAGGCCAAAATCCCGTCTTTTGAGCCCTCCCCCATAATTTTGGCTAATTTCTTAGCAGTTGACGCTTAAAGTATACAACTACCAAACTTGTATTTTTTTGAGTATTTTTACTAATGGTGTCCATCTCTGTATTTGTAATGCAGAGAAACATCGTCAAAGGAAAACAAATGGAGAATCTTGATGATGATATGACTTTTGAAAGCATAGCGTCAGTCGCACAGGAGCTGGAATCGTCGAGCTACGATGAGCTGCTCGATTTCGTACAACAAAACATAAGGATTTGTCATGCTATACAAATTTAGTTGGTAAATTTTAATTCATTAAAATCTTTTTCATCTAATTTTCTTCATATAAAAAATATAAAAAATTTTAGAACTGAAAAAAACAACTTATCATTTGAGAAAGAATATAACTTACGGGTAGAAGTATGAAAGTGATACATTAGGTGGTATAAATTTTCTAAAAAGTAAGTATCAAAATAGAGAACCAAAACTATCGATTTGATAAGAACATAGTTTCAAAATGATACCAAAAATTCCAGAATAAAAGTATCAATTTGATAAAAGAAAGTATCTAATAGATACTAGGCTGTAGTAGAAGTAATAGGAGAGAGTATAAAGTTGATAAAATATAAAATATATCTAATTGATAATAGTTAGTATTAAACCATAAACTTCAAAAATATCAATTTCACAATTTCGAAAATATCAATCGCATAACACTTTTAAGGAGGAAAAATTGATACTCTAAAGTTGCATATTGATGGCTATTTAGCATCGCCCTGATACCAGCTTTTTTTTTTTGGGTGTACTACTTATAACATATATACAAAGAGCTAAGTAAAATAAAATCAGCGTAATCTAATTTACTGAGAAACGAGTTTTTACTGAAATACGCCCATTAGTGCACACTTTTTTTTATGAAGACACAGCCCGTCGCAGAGAATCTAAAACACTTTGGCTTTAGTTTGAAAAAAATCAACCTTCTGTAAAATTAGTATTTTGTTGCTTACGGCAATTTCGCGGGAATTGTTCGATATGTATTAGTAAATAAATATCCCAATCGAAATCCGTGATGCGCCACTGGTATAAAATGGCAGTTGCGTTTTAGAATCTTTGGTTTGCGCCTCATTGCATTCAGTTGAAGAGGTACCCTTTAATTGAATGTCGATGACATCACAAAATATGCAAATTAGATCATTTTTGCGTCGATTTATCTCATTGTGTTTTTCATTTAATATGGGCGCATCGGCGCAGATGGTATCAAATTTGCCCTTCGTACAATTTGCGCGTGCGCATAACTTTTTCGCATTTTGTAATATTAATAACGGAATTGTAGAAAGCGTCCAGGTGGGACATTAAGTACATACATATATATCGTCGGTTAAACTGCAAAACGAGGTATTCTACATTCTGACAAAAAGTGAGATTTGCCTCTAGGTAGTGCTCCATTTTTGGAAGAAAAAAATAGGACTTTTTTCAATAGAATATCAAACAACTGCTCTAATGAAAAGTTGTGATAATGAGAAGTGAGCGTATCATATTCGAAGATCACTTCATTATCCTTTGTGGCTTTTGGTCGCCTCTTACGATAGACATTCTTTATCGCAGCTATATTCTTAAGCCCTGAAGCCCCAATTACAAAAAACTTTATTTCGACTTTACCTCGGACTTGGACTTTGACAAATAAGTTAAATATATGAATTTAAACGAAACGTGGCAAATAGAAAACCTCAAAGTTGAAGCAAGGATAAAATTTGGAAAACTCTCAAATATTGCTTGCTTTGACAATAAGCTGTTGATCACTTTGTTTTAATTTTAATTTTTGTCAAAAGAACTAAAATTTGGTATAATTAATTTTTTTTTTATTAAATTACTCAATTTGCCAAAACACTCTGAACGCAAAGAAATTAGTAACCAAAACAAATGTATAAAAGAGAAACGTTAAAGGGTTCATTGAAGCTGAAGTTTTGAGTTTCTACACACAGAAAAATTTCATAATTTTATAGTTAAATCGAAACCAATTTCGGAATTTGTAATATTTCTGGATTAGAATTAGATGTAGCCGGTGTTTGACCGGCTGAGGGTCCCCAAATCTGTTCTGGAAATAAATACCATTTGGAGCATTTTTCGAATCTTATATGGCGTTCACGTTGGGCCATAAACTCGAGTTAAAGGGGCATTTTTTGAGTTTATTCATATTGTTGTTGTCAATAAACTCGAGTTTTTTGTCAACGTGAATGCCTTGAAACTCTCTGAAATGGCTTCCTTGAACTAGTTTTTGTAAATGAAACTTTGTTAAGAATTGTTGTAAGTGTGACATGGAAAAAAATTTGAAAGCCTACCTTAATTACTTAAAGTATATAAGAAAAGAACCTCCGTCACTCGCGTTGCAAGAAATTCGGCACTCGCGTTACTTCTGAATCATACAAAAGTAAATGTTTGGAAAGTCGATTCTAAAGTCTGCGATCGGTGGAAATATCATTTATTCGGTCTGGGATGCCGATTGCAACTTTTTATTATTAACAACCGTTACTTCTTTATACGTGTATTTTTCAGTATGAAAAATTTAATTTTTTTATTGTATGTATTTAGTACTTTAAATTTGTTTTAAGGTAGTTTTGCTTTAAATTTTGACAAGCTTATTTAACTATTCGCATTTGGCATGCCCTTACAATAATGTCCATCGTATGTATTTAAAATTGTCCACGCCTTCATCGATGAAATAGGTGTTAGAACATAAATAAATATAGTTTAAAAAAACTAAAACTCACGCTTTTAGAGAGTATTGAACTAAAAATTTAAAAATAATTTTAAAAACCCTACACAGTAGTATTGTGGAAAAAGCGTGGTCCGCTTTCTGCCATAATTTTCGTATATCGAGCGCTCGACGCTTTTCCCACATAATGCTAGTTTCTTTACTGCGCTTTCATTACCTTTACTTCTACATACATTCATATGTATGTTTGCTTGTTTGTATGTAACTCTACATCAGTCTACCCGATAGTGGCATATGACTGTCACAAAAACCTCGAAATGTGCCTTCAATATGGGTGTCAAACGATAGGAGGTTGCATTTGGACTTCGATATATTTATCGATAACTAAGTTATCGGTCATAATGTCTATAATCTGGGTAGCAAACAAAAGGGAAGTTCTACAGGTTTCTATTGGACTTTGGAATATTTCGATATATTTATCGATAACTGAGTTATCGGTCAAAATGAGGTTGTCCAATAATATTGAAAATTGCCTACAATATGGGTATCAAACGAAAGTGGAGGCACAGAGGTTTCGTTTGCACTGCGGTATACTTCGATATATATATATCGATTACTTCATAATACATTTAACTAAAAAGTAAAAATAAATATAGTTTAAAAAGCGAAAACACGCGCTTTTAAAGAATATTGCACTAAAAAGGTAAAAATAATTTAAATAAAAAACGAAGATTATGGAACAAACCGGACCACGCTTTTTCCACAATACTACTGTGTAGGGTTTTTAAAATTATTTTCAAATTTTTAGTTCAATACTCTCTAAAAGCGTGAGTTTGAGTTTTTATACCCAGCTGTACTTGTACACAGGGTATTATAACTTTGTTAGGATAACGGTTGGTTGTACAGGTATAAAAGAATCGAGATAGATATAGACTTCCATATATCAATATGATCAGGATCGAAAAAAAATTTGATTGAGCCATGTCCGTCCGTCTGTCCGTCCGTCCGTCCGTCCGTCCGTCCGTCCGTCGGTCCGTCCGTCTGTCCGTTAACACGATAACTTGAGCAAATAATGAGATATCTTCACCAAATTTGGCATGCATACTTATTTGGGTTCAGAATAGATTGCTATTGAAAATGGGTAAAATCGGACCATAACCACGCCCCTTTTTCGATATCGAAAATTTCGAAAAACGTATAAAATGGGTTAATTCAATATTAGAAGCAGCTACAATGATAAAATTTGCAATATGTATTGATTTAGATGTTCTAAGGCCGATTTTATAAAAATTTTTGAAAAGGGGGCGTGGTACCGCCCACGTATATTTGAAGAAATTTTAAAATTTTGACTCTTAATAACTTCAGAACAGTTTATGCTAGTATAACGAAATTTCGTAGAGGACATACTATTGTTGTGGTAAATTCAGCTATAGAAAATAAACGAAATCGCTTCGCGACCACGCCTACTTTTTCATAAAAGTTATATTGAAAGGAGGTGGAAATATTGAAAAGTCCATATCTAATTAACGGATTTCGCTATAATAATATAATTTGGTACATACATCAACTTTCATATTCTTTACATAATTTTTTCAAAATTTTGGAAAGTGGGCGTGGCACCGCCCACTTATGATTCAAGCAATTTTTATTAATTTTAACACCATTAACTATACAAAACAAAGAATAGCAGCATTTTATGTGCACAGCTGGGTATGTAATGTTCGATTTCACCCGAACTTAGACTTCCTTACTTGTTTTAAACTATATTTATTTTTAAAATGACAGTTCCTTCGCTGCTGGATTAACCCAAAATACTGTCAGTTTTACCAAATTTTGTTGATTAAGGGCTGCTTGCATAAAAGGCGATAACGACTAATCGCCCGGTGACCGGAGTTTAATTGACGTATTTTGTTCGGTTAGGTGTCAAGCTAATCACCGATTAGTCGTTATCGGCTTTTATGCAAGCAGCCCTAAGAATTTACAGTTCTATGACTATTGAATCAACAGGTATTTCAGCAAAAAATTTCGTTGAAATTTAACAGGTTTTTATTGTTAAATTAAAACTATATATCATGTTAATTTAACACCTCGTATATACAAAAAATATGTTATATGTACAGCATAAACAAGTTTTTTTTACCACGCTTTTATTAGGTTCACTTGTATGTTTGTTTGTTTGCCTGCTTGCTTGTATGTATGTAACTCTCGTTCGGTCTAAGCCCCAGTGGCCCAAAAACCGTAAAATGTCCCTACAATATGGGTATCAAACGAAAGGTGAAGGCCCCAGGTTTCATTTGGACATCGATATATTTCGATAAATGTATCGATAACTGAGTTATCGGTCAAAATGTGGTTGCCCGAAAACCTTAAAATTTCCCTACAATATGGGTATCAAACGAAAGGTGAAGGCCCCAGGCTTCATTTGGACATCGACATATTTCGATAAATTTATCGATAACTGAGTTATCGGTCAAAATATGATTGCCCAAAACCCTAAAAATTTCCTACAATATGGGTATCAAACGAAAGGTGAATGCCCCAGGTTTTACTTGGACACCGACATATTTCGATAAATTTATCGATAACTGAGCTATCGGTCAAAATATGATTGCCCAAAAACCTACAAAATTCCCTACAATGTGGGTATCAAACGAAAGGTGAAGGTCCCAGGTTTCACTTGGAAATCGACATATTTCGATAAATTTATCGATAACTGAGGTATCGGTCAAAATGTGGTTGCACGAAAACCTTAAAATGTCCCTACAATATGGGTATCAAACGAAAGGTGAAGGCCCCAGGTTTCATTTGGACATCGATATATTTCGATAAATTTATCGATAACTGAGTTATCGGTCAAAATGTGGTTGCCAGAAAACTTAAAAATTTCCCTACAATATGAGTATCAAACGAAAGGTGAAGGCCCCAGGTTTAATTTGGACATCGACATATTTCGATAAATTTATCGATAACTGAGTTATCGGTCAAAATATGATTGCCCAAAAACCTAAAAAATTTCCTACAATAAGGGTATCAAACGAAAGGTGAAGGCCCCAAGTTTAATTTGGACATCGACATATTTCGCTAAATTTATCGATAACTGAGTTATCGGTCAAAATATGATTGCCCAAAAACCTAAAAAATTTCCTACAATATGGGTATCAAACGAAAGGGTGAATGGCCCAGGTTTCATTTGGACATCGATATATTTCGATAAATTTATCGATAACTGAGTTATCGGTCAGAATATGATTGCCCAAAAACCTAAAAAATTCCCTACAATTTGGGTATCAAACGAAAGGTGAAGGCCCCAGGTTTAATTTGGACTTCGATATATTTCGATAAATTTATCGATAACTGAGTTATCGGTCAGAATATGATTGCCCAAAAACCTAAAAAATTCCCTACAATATGGGTATCAAACGAAAGGTCAAGGCCCCAGGTTTAATTTGGACATCGACATATTTCGATAAATTTATCGATAACTGAGTTATCTTTCAAAATATGATTGCCCAAAAACCTAAAAAATTCCCTACAATAAGGGTATCAAACGAAAGGTGAATGCCCCAGGTTTCACTCGGATATCGATATATTTCGATAAATTTATCGATAACTGAGTTATGGGTCACAATGTGGTTGCCCGAAAACCTTAACTTGTTAGGCCGGACAATATGGGTATCAAACGAAAGGGCAAGGCCCCGGGTTTCATTTGGACTTCGATATATTTCGATAAATTTATCGATAACTGAGTTATCGGACAAAATGTGGTTGCTCGAAAACCCTAAAGTTTCCCTACAATGTGGGTATCAAACGAAAGGTGAAGGCCCCAGGTTTCATTTGGACTTCGATATATTTCGATAAATTTATCGATAACTGAGTTATCGGTCAAAATGTGGTTGCCCCAAAACCTTAAAATTTCCCTACAATATGGGTATCAAACGAAAGGGGAAGGCCACAGGTTTCATTTGGACTTCGACATAATTCGATAAATTTATCGATAACTGAGTTATTGTCAAAATGTGAGGCCAAATACCTTAAAATTTCCTAACAATATGGGTATCAAACGAAAGTGGAAGTCCAGAGGTTTCGTTTGGACTGCTGTATTTTTACCACGCTTTTATTAGGTTCACTTGTATGTTTGCTTGTTTGTTTGTTTGTTTGCTTGCTTGTATGTATGTAACTCTCGTTCGGCCTAAGCCCCAGTGGCCCAAAAACCGTAAAATGTCCCTACAATATGGGTATCAAACGAAAGGGGAAGGCCCCAGGTTTAATTTGGACATCGACATATTTCGATAAATTTATCGATAACTGACTTATCGGTCAAAATATGATTGCCCAAAAACCTAAAAAATTTTCTACAATATGGGTATCAAACGAAAGGTGAATGCGCCAGGTTTCACTCGGACATCGATATATTTCGATAAATTTTTCGATAACTGAGTTATCGGTCAAAATGTGGTTGCCCGAAAACCGATATATTTATCGATAATTTCATAGGAGATTTGACTAAAAAGTAAAAAATAAATATAGTTTAAAAAAAACTAAAACTCACGCTTTTAGAGAGTATTGAACTAAAAAGTTGAAAATAATTTTAAAAACCCTACACAGTAGTATTGTGGAAAAAGCGTGGTCCGCTTTGTGCCATAATTTTCGTATATCGAGCGTTCGACACATAATGCTAGTTTCTTTACTACGCTTTCATTAGCTTTACTTGTACATACATTCATATGTATGTTTGCTTGTTTGTATGTAACTCTATTTCAGTCTACCCGATAGTGACATATGACTGTCACAAAATCCTTGAAATGTGCCTTGAATATGGGTGTCAAACGATAGGAGGTTGCATTATGACTTCGATATATTAATCGATAACTAAGCTATCGGTCATAATGCCTACAATCTGGGTATCAAACAAAAGGGAAGCTCTACAGGTTTCTATTGGATTTTGGAATATTTCGATATATTTATCGATAACTGAGTTATCGGTCAAAATGAGGTTGTCCAATAATATTCAAAATTGCCTACAATATGGGTATCAAACGAAAGTGGAACCCTAGACGTTCCGTTTGCGCTGCGGTATATTTCGATATATTTGTCGATTACTTCATAACACATTTAACTAAAAAGTAAAAAATAAATATAGTTTAAAAAGCGAAAACACGCGCTTTTAAAGAATATTGCACTAAAAAAGTAAAAATAATTTAAATAAAAAACGAAGATTATGGAACAAAGCGGACCACGCTTTTTCCACAATACTACTGTGTAGGGTTTTTAAAATTATTTTCAACTTTTTAGTTCAATACTCTCTAAAAGCGTGAGTTTTAGTTTTTTTAAACTATATTTATATATTACACAGAAAAAAAAATCCTGGTAATATCAACCAAAATACGGGTTGATTCAATGAAAATCGCGGTCAATTCTTATCCATTATTCAATCCAGTTGATTCAACTGGATTGAAACTGTTAACCTTAAAATAATAGCTTTAACAGTCAAAACAACGAAAAATATTTCAATATGAAAAAAACAGTTTTTGTCAGTAAAAACAAAAAAAAACTGTTAGTATTATTTCAACAGTTATAATGTTAAATCAATATGTTTACGTCAGTCTTAAATTGACTGTTTGAACAACAGTGATATCTGTCAAAACAAAAATAAGGGTTATCGCTGTTGGAATAAGAGATGGTCTGTTAGCTTTGAAACGCCTTTGCAAGCTGTTGAAATAACAGTCACATCTTTTGTTTTCTGACCTACAGTAGTACCTGTTGAAATAACAAAATGCGGTTTAATACAGTAATTTTTTTTTTATTTAAAAAAATTTTTTTTACATAAATTATTTTGTACTCTTTTAGTGAAATACATAAATGTAATGTTAAATTCATTTTTAGTTTTTATTTAGAAAAAGTTTGTTTAATTAATTGTTTTGTACTTTTTTAGTTATATAAATGTAGAGTTAAATGCGTTTGGGTAAAAATTTCAAAGTAGGTAATAGTACTTTTTTTTAGAAAATGTTTGTACTTGTTTGTTTACATAAATTATTTTGTACTTTTTTGAAAAAGTTTGCTTACATACCTAAATTGTTTTGTACTTTTTTAGTAACATAAATGTAGAGTTAAATGCGTTTGGGTAAGAATTTCAATGTAATGTTAGATATAGTTTTACCCCCTTATTCATAAAAAATTTAAAACGTTTATTGAGCCCTTATAGTTCAAAATTTGTATGGAAATGTCATTTTAAAAAGCTCTATAAACCAATTTTATTTTTGATGGGGGTACATTTTTTTCATAAATTATTTTGTACTTTTTTTTGATATAAATATAATGTTAATGTTGATATAAATATAATGTTTGGGAAAAGTTTGTTTACGTAAATTATTTTGTACTTTTTTGATCATACTTATATGTAAATAAAATGTTGAATTCAGTTTTATTTTTTAAATTGAAAAAGTTTTACATAAATTATTTTGTACTTTTTTTAGTAATATAAATGTAGTGTTAAATGCTTTTGGATAAGAATTTCAATGTAATGTTAAATACAGCTAAACAATTTTTTTTATAACATGTTTGTTTACATAAACTATTTTGTACTTTTTTGGTGATATAAATGTTAAATTCAATTTTGGTTTTTTTATTTTGAAAAAGTTCGCTTACATACCTAAACTGTTTTGTACTTTTTTAGTAATATAAATGTAGTGTTAAATGCAACTTTGATTTTTTTCATGCATAAAGTTTGTTTGCATAAATTATATTGTAATTTTTTAGTAATATAAATGTAATACCAATATGTTTGGGTAAGAATTTTAATTACAAAGGTTTTAGTCGAATATATGATGAACCATTAAACATTGTATGAATATTAACGGGAAAACTAGCAAAGTTTTTTATTTCATTTTTAAAAAGTACTTTAGTATTGTTTTTAGTACGAAAAGATTGGTAATGTTCATCAAAACTGTGAACTTCTATTTCTGATGAAATTATATACACCTTTTTATCTACATCGATAGCTAAGTATTCAATTTTATGTAGGTGTAATATCTTATTTAAAAACAAGTAAAGGTAAAAATTGCTTTTATATAAAGTCCCTTTGTACAAAATTTCAGTTAAAAAGGTGAAGTTTCTGATATCGAAATGCTGTTGTACGAATGGTTTTATATGATCTGCAATTTCTTCATAACTTATAAATCTATTTAACTTGCATTCAATTGGAATGCTACACTTAAGTAAAAAATTCGAAAATTGAAAGGAAACCTTTTTGGCTAGGGAGTATGCGCCATTACGCCTTGAAGTAATATTTCTCATGTATTTTTTTAATGATTTATGCTTCGCTTCGAATCGCATACACCACATTTTTCTTAATGGCCCAGCCATTTTAACGATACTCGGATAATGCTCGGAAAGTGGTGTTTTGGTTTCAGTTTTCCAAAGCATTTAACATAAAGTTTGTGATGCTTAAATATATATTCTTGTAAAGTTTGTAAATTCTCATCATTTAAACAAGAAAGAAGGCACAAATCTGTTATCTTTATGAGAAAAGTCAGTAGTTTCCATACTTTATCACTTCGAGGAACTTTATCGCCAATAATTAAAGGAAAAAGATGCAAAAATGTTTTCGCCTCAGATGCTGTCATCCTAATGTTTCCTTTTCTTAAATTTACCAAAGTCAACGGGCAAGGAATTATAACTTCTAACTCCCCGTATGGAAATACCCTTATGCGCATGTTTAAAAAATCTAAAGTAAAGTACTTCTTTTCTAAGAAATATAAAATTGCTTTACTAAGTTCGTAACGACATACCCCTTCAAAGATATCGTGCATTATATCGGCACAGTAATTAGAAGTAACATGAAAAGTTTTGACCTCATTAAATATGGAGTTTTCCGAAATGCCTGTTTCCTTGGTATTATTAATTTCTAAGTCGGATATATAATTATCTTTATTTCTTAAAAATGATTTGTATTCTTTTGCATCCTTTTGCATATCTTTTTTCATTCTGTTACATAAACGGCAATACTTATTGGAACAGAAAGATTTAGAAAAACCGAGAATGGCTTTAAGCCCCAAATTATCTCCTAATATTAAACCTAAAATAAAATAAACATGGTAAGTACAACCATTGCTATTAATGTTTATCCCATCCTCTTCCAAGTGCCTTATTTCTTCTTTAAGTGCATACAAAGTTTTGTTACATCCATACGCTTTCATCAAACTCGATTTCAAAATACTTGCTACAAATATGAAACTAAGATTCGAAGTTAAATGATCAGGTATAGTCGGAAATGATAAATAAATTCCGCATATGGAATCCTTACAATTACGACTGCCTAGCGGATTATTTATTTCAAAATCATCATCATATAAAAAGTATGGTATTATTATTTTGTCAATACCTATTATAGCTTTTTTTTCTTTATACAATGAGCCGTTAACAAAGTTTACATAGTCTTTACTTTTCTCCAAAAGCTCTGTGTTATTTAAGGTATCCGTAAGTAACGTGCCAATTTCAAATAACTTTCTTATATTAAATCTTAGCTTAAACACATATGCTTCCGATTTTACCTCTTTTAAAATTGTATGACCAGAAGAAGTTTGTTCCGCTATTTCATTGTTTACAGTATATGTATAAAATTGGTCAAACAAATCGTTTTGAATTAAATATTGTGTAAATGTGTGTTCTGTTTGTATAGTTTGAAAGGGATCATAGAGGATATTGAGAATTTCTGAAATTTGTATTGGATTTGAAATGCCTGAATTTACATTTGAAACAATTATTTGACAGAAAGTTTTTATTTTTGATTGAATAGTCAAAGCGTCCTTACGCGAAAAATTTTTTTTAAAACAATAGATTTCAGAGGCACAAACCATCCACACGATATATCAGTTGAAACACCAGATGCTGTTTGTTCGTTAAAATTTGAACAGTTTTACTGTTTAATATAACAAATTTCTGTCCAACCGACTGTAATTAATTCGTTGCTTCAACAGTTTTCTGTTAAGTGTTAACAACCGCGACAATTGATTTGCCAGATTTTACTGTCGAGTTTACAAAATTTCTGTCCACTTGAACTTTCGTCTGTTAATTCTTAACAAAAGGGTCTGTTCGTATGCCAGATTTGTATGTTTATGCTGTTAAGTTAACAGATAAGCTGTTGTTTTAACAGAAAATTTTGTTGTTTTAGGTATTCTGCGTTCGATTCTCGGTGAAGTCAATATCTCTACATATAATAAAATTGTAACAGGTCGATGTCTGTACATGGCAGATATCAACAAAAAATTGATTGGGGGAGGCATTATTAAGCGAGTAGAATCCAAATCAACCACTTTAAAAATTTGTATGTGTCTGTCTGTCTGTCCATATGTTTGCGGCCGTATCACTCTGGAAGTAATGAATGGAATTGAATGATTTTTTTTTGTTAGATTGCTCGACGCTCAACTTAAAGTTTAAGATATTATTTTTTGCGATATCTCAACGGGTTTTTGGGTTACCGCCAAATATGTGGACCAGGGGTGACCAAAAATGTCTTAGTACAATATGGGTGTCAATCTAAAGGTGTCAATGAGTGCTATAATATGCGAAGTGACTCATTGAAATATCTAAAATGGTTTGGGAGATATCTTGAAATTTCGATAGCTCGACCGGTTTCGGAGGTATCGACGAATATTTCCACAAAAATGTGTTAGTACATTATGGGTATCAAACAAAAGGTGTTTATGAATGCTGTCATAAACCATTTGATTAATTTGACATGACAACAAGACCCTTAAGTGTCGAATACATAAAGCTTTGTTAACCTCGCCTGACATTTGCTAACTCAAAACTTTGCGTTCAACTTCAGAGGTATGCTTTAATGAACGCCTTGACGCTTCTCTTTTATACATATGTTTTCGTTATTTATTTCTTTGCATTCAGAGTGGTTTGAATAATGAATTAATTATTATTTCCTCCAACTTTTTATTCTTTAATTAAAGCAAAGTCATCAACATCTGATTGTCAAAGCAAGCAAAATTTGAGAGTTTGCCAAATTTTAACCTTGCTTCAACTTTGAGGTCTCCAATTTGCCATGCTTCGTTTAAATGCGTATACTGAACTTTTCTGTCAAAGTCAAAGTTTGAGGTAAAGTCAAAATAAAGCTTTATGTAACTGACCCTTTAAGTGCTGAACTCCAGTCTTTTTGTTGGATTTTATTCTTTGCTAACCCAGCTGCAAAAAAAACAGAAATTATACGCATACGAAGTCGCGGGCACCAGCTAGTAATAAATATAAAACTAAAATAAGTGATATTTTAACACCAAAATAAGTAAAAAACAGAAATAAATTTTTTTTTCAGAGTTCTTATATTGTGACTTCACCGAGAATCGAACAAAGTTCTCTTGAACCCTCAACCCAGATGTCTACTGTCTAACCAGTATGCCATCGCATACTTATGCTTGCCAGTGTCTAATTATAGCTTTGTTCTAAATGACACTTTCCCACGTTGCTTTATTGCCTCCACCGAGAATCGAGCTCACCCTGCTTTGACTGCTGAACGGAGATGTTAACCATCAGGCCATCGCATACTTATGTTTGTTGTTTTTTTTCAAATGACAGTTCCTTCGCTGTTGGATTAACTGTTAAATCTGTTGGAAATAACCAAATCTGTCCATTCAGCAGTACTAGTTGGCAACGCAACTAAAATTTCTGTTAATAATCAAGAGTATGTATGTTGGATCAACATATACATTCAACAGTTGAAATAACAGATGTTATCGTCAAATGAACCCATAAATCTGTTTACTTGACCAGATTTCTGTCAATTCAACCAGTTTTGGTATTCACAGTAGAGGACTGTTATATAACTGTGATTTTTTCTCTGAGTGTATGTAGAGATATTGACTTCACCGAGAATCGAACGCAGAATACCTAAAACAACAAAATTTTCTGTTAAAACAACAGCTTATCTGTTAACTTAACAGCATAAACATGCAAATCTGGATTACGAACAGACCCTTTTGTTAAGAATTAACAGACGAAAGTTCAAGTGGACAGAAATTTTGTAAACTCGACAGTAAAATCTGGAAAATCAATTGTCGCGCTTGTTAACACTTAACAGAAAACTGTTGAAGCAACGAATTAATTACAGTCGGCTGGACAGAAATTTGTTATATTAAACAGTAAAACTGTTCAAATTTTAACGAACAAACAGTATCTGGTGTTTCAACTGATATATCGTGTGGATGGTTTGTGCCTCTGAAATCTATTGTTTTAACTTGTAATCCAGTTCATTCTACTGTATTTTTTCTCTGAGTGCATACAAATTCTAAGACTAGGTATAAAATCTACGGAAAAACCTCTAAGAAGCCTCATACTCAGAAAACTGTTTTAGTTTACTAACAGGTTTTTTGAGTTTGGAAAAGGTGCGAAGTCCAGTGAAAAAAAAATAAAAACTAGCTGCCGAAAATGTGCTAAGTCAAAAAAGTGCATATATATAGATTTTTATTTTTTTATGCCCACTTACTATACTCTAAAATTGAGTAACATGACGTAAAAAATTGAAACTTCTAATTTAAATTTATATTTTTATGTTTTTTTTTGTCTCTTCTGTAAAATTTGAAAAATTTCACTTAGCACCTTTCCGACCTAGGCCGACGATATATCGCCAGGGTGTGACAAGGCAGGTTGTGATTGCATTCTCCAGGTTTTCCTTATATTTTATATTTTGCTGAGCTTTCCTCTTCTGTGTAACAAAACGGAATGCAACAATTTTATTTTAAATAAAAAATCACTAATAATGTCTTCAAATCTTTGGAAAGGTAAATTTTTTTATTTGAAACGTTAGATATAATATATTAACAAATTAAATGAAAACGTAAAATAACATGTCTTAAAACCACTTTTTTGGTTTTACACTGCTAACGTTACGTACGATTTTTGCGGTACATTTATTTTTCACTACTAGTGGGATCATAACTTTTATAAAAACTTTACGTTTTATGATATTGTAGCTAATTTTCTAATAATTAAACTTGAACAGCCAAATTTATTCGCAACAAACACGGCATATTTACGTTTTTATTTTCTGAAGTACTTCCGACCATATTTTTTTTTATTCACAGCGTTTTACAAAAAGTTTAATTTAAAACGACTAAAATTGAATGACCCTTTTTTAAACAGCTACTATAATATGTCATGAATCCCGCCAGGCCCCAGTGCTTACAATATTTCACAAAAAATTTGGTTTACTTTCCCAAAGATTCGACCATATGTGTATTTTTATAATAAAAAAAAACTTGTTTATGCTGTACATATATCATATTTTTTGTATATACGAGGTGTTAAATTAACATGATATATAGTTTTAATTTAACAATAAAAACCTGTTAAATTTCTACGAAATTTTTTGCTGAAATACCTGTTGATTCAAAAGTCAAGAACTGTAAATTCTTAGGGCTGCTTGCATAAAAGCCGATAACGACTAATCGGTGATTAGCTTGACACCTAACCGAACAAAATACGTCAATTAAACTCCGGTCACCGGGCGATTAGTCGTTATCGCCTTTTATGCAAGCGGCCCTTAATCAACAAAATTTGGTAAAACTGACAGTATTTTGGGTTAATCCAGCAGCGAAGGAACTGTCATTTTAAAAATAAATATAGTTTAAAAAAACTCAAACTCACGCTTTTAGAGAGTATTGAACTAAAAATTTGAAAATAATTTTAAAAACCCTACACAGTAGTATTGTGGAAAAAGCATGGTCCGCTTTGTTCCATAATCTTCGTTTTTTATTTAAATTATTTTTACCTTTTTAGTGCATTATTCTTTAAAAGCGCGTGTTTTCGCTTTTTAAACTATATTTATTTTTACTTTTTAGTTAAATGTGTTATGAAGTAATCGATATATATATATCGAAGTATACCGCAGTGCAAACGAAACCTCCAAATGCAACCTCCTATCGTTTGACATCCATATTGAAGGCACATTTCGAGGTTTTTGTGACAGTCATATGCCACTATCGGGTAGACTGATGTAGAGTTACATACAAACAAGCAAACATACATATGAATGTATGTAGAAGTAAAGCTAATGAAAGCGCAGTAAAGAAACTAGCATTATGTGGGAAAAGCGTCGAGCGCTCAATATACGAAAATTATGGCACAAAGCGGACCACACTTTTTCCACAATACTACTGTGTAGGGTTTTTAAAATTATTTTCAAATTTTTTTACTTTTTATTCAAATGTCCTATGAAATTATCGATAATTATATCGAAATATACCTCCACTTTCGTTTGATCCCCATATTGTTAGGAAATTTTAAGGCATTTGGCCTCAGATTTTGACAATAACTCAGTTATCGATAAATTTATCGAAATATATCGAAGTCCAAATGAAACCTGGGGCCTTTCCCTTTCGTTTGATACCCATATTGTAGGGAATTTTTTAGGGTTTTGGGCAATCATATTTAAACCGATAACTCAGTTATCGATAAATTTATCGAAATATGTCCATGTGAAAGTGAAACCTGGGGCCCTCACCTTTCGTTTGATACCCATATTGTAGGGAATTTTTGAGGTTTTTGGGCAATCATATTTTGACCGATAACTCAGTTATCGATAAATTTATGGAAATATGTCGATGTCCAAATGAAACCTGGGGCCTTCACCTTTCGTTTGATACCCATATTGTAGGGAAATTTTAAGGTTTTTGGGCAACCACATTTTGACAGATAACTCAGTTATCGATAAATTTATCGAAATATATCGAAGTCCAAATGAAACCTGGGGCCCTCCCCTTTTGTTTGATACCCATATTGTAGGGAAATTTTAACGTTTTCGGGCAACCACATTTTGACCGATAACTCAGTTATCGATAAATTTATCGAAATATATCGAAGTCCAAATGAAACCTGGGGCCCTCCCCTTTCGTTTGATACCCATATTGTAGGGAAATTTTAGGGTTTTCGGGCGACCACATTTTGACCGATAACTCAGTTATCGATAAATTTATCGAAATATGTCGATGTCCAAATGAAACCTGGGGCCCTCCCCTTTCGTTTGATACTCATATTGTAGGGATTTTTTAAGGTTTTTGGGCAATTATATTTTGACCGATAACTCAGTTATCGATAAATTTATCGAAATATATATCGAAGTCCAAATGAAACCTGGGGCCTTTCCCTTTCGTTTGATACCCATATTATAGGGAATTTTTTAGGTTTTTGGGCAATCATATTTTGACCGATAACTCAGTTATCGATAAATTTATCGAAATATATCGAAGTCCAAATGAAACCTGGGGCCTTTCCCTTTCGTTTGATACCCATATTGTAGGGATTTTTTTAGGTTTTTGGGCAATCATATTTTGACCGATAACTCAGTTATCTATAAATTTATCGAAATATCTCGATGTCCAAGTGAAACCTGGGGCCCTCACCTTTCGTTTGATACCCATATTGTAGGGAATTTTTTAGGTTTTTGGGCAATCATATTTTGACCGATAACTCAGTTATCGATAAATTTATCGAAATATATCGAAGTCCAAATGAAACCTGGGGCCTTTCCCTTTCGTTTGATACCCATATTGTAGGGAAATTTTAGGGTTGGGGTCAAAATTCTGCTTTTTTGGAAATTCTGCATTCATAATTCCGGAAGTCGAAACACCGGAAATCAAAATTATGGAAGTCAATATTCTGGAATCCAAAATTCTGGATAACGAAATTCTAAATTGCAAAATTCTGGAAACCAAAATTCTGTAATTCAAAATTCTGTAATTAATGATTAAAAATGCGTGTTGATAACAAAAAAAGTGCGCCTTTAACATTAAACTGGACTTGTTCTGAAGGAATTAAAAACAAATGTACCGTGCGTATTGACACACAATTTCACGGCTGTGAAATGTTATACGAAAAAAAAAAAATGAACATTCTCATTATCCATGTGCGCATAAAAAATCGGTTGCAGATCCAAATAATCATTTTAAAAATATGGTTTCGCTTGAGTTTTCTGCAGCCTAGCCAAATAATTCAGCGTACGGTATCTATGACAGAAAAACACATTGGACATTATCTGCCATCAAGAGGTGCCCTTAAGTTAAAAATTAGAAGACAACGGAACAGTTTAAAATGTTTTAAAGAGCCAACTTGTGTTGAAAAAATAGACATTCCTTTATTATCACTTTATGTTTTGGAAGGTCAACTATTTATTTTAAGTAAGAAAGTTATTAAAGTTATGGCGAATGCATTCTTATTTTTGGAACAAAATCTTCGCTGCAGTTGTTAAATGAGAGCGACTGCTGGATTATAGACGGTAAATTTGACGTTGTTCCAACGATGATGAGGCAGCTATTTTCCATACACGGCTGAGTAGAAATACAAATTGTTCCGCTGGTTTTCTGTCTTATGAACAAAAAATCAAAGTCAATGTATATTTCTTAAATAAAAGCACAATTTATTAAAATACTCGATTTTGCTCAAATTTTGGGGAAAAAATTTCCAGAATTAATTCTGGAAAACGTAAATTCCGGAATTATGAAAAACCAGAATTTTGAAATACAGCCAAAAAAGGCGAAGGAAGTGCGGAATTCCGATTTCCAGAATTTTGTCGACCCAGAATTTTGATTCCGGAATTTTGACTTCAGAATTTTAATTTTAGAATTTTGACCGTTTCCGGAAATTTTAAGGTTTTCGGGCAACCACATTTTGACCGATAACTCAGTTATCGATAAATTTATCGAAGTATGTCGATGTCCAAATGAAACCTGGGGCCTTCACCTTTCGTTTGATACACATATTGTAGGGATTTTTTTAGGTTTTTGGGCAATCATATTTTGACCGATAACTCAGTTATCGATAAATTTATCGAAATATATCGAAGTCCAAATGAAACCTGGGGCCCTCCCCTTTCGTTTGATACCCATATTGTAGGGAAAGTTTAAGGTTTTCGGGCAACCACATTTTGACCGATAACTCAGTTATCGATAAATTTATCGAAATATATCGAAGTCCAAATGAAACCTGGGGCCCTCCCCTTTCGTTTCATACCCATATTGTAGGGAAATTTTAAGGTTTTCGGGCAACCACATTTTGACCGATAACTCAGTTATCGATAAATTTATCGAAGTATGTCGATGTCCAAATGAAACCTGCGGCCTTCACCTTTCGTTTGATACACATATTGTAGGGAATTTTTGAGGTTTTTGGGCAATCATATTTTGACCGATAACTCAGTTATCGATAAATTTATCGAAATATGTCGATGTCCAAATGAAACCTTGGGCCTTCACCTTTCGTTTGATACACATATTGTAGGGATTTTTTTAGGTTTTTGGGCAATCATATTTTGACCGATAACTCAGTTATCGATAAATTTATCGAAATATATCGAAGTCCAAATGAAACCTGGGGCCATCCCCTTTCGTTTGATACCCATATTGTAGGGAAATTTTAAGGTTTTCGGGCAACCACATTTTGACCGATAACTCAGTTATCGATAAATTTATCGAAGTATGTCGATGTCCAAATGAAACCTGGGGCCTTCACCTTTCGTTTGATACACATATTGTAGGGAATTTTTGAGGTTTTTGGGCAATCATATTTTGACCGATAACTCAGTTATCGATAAATTTATCGAAATATCTCGATGTCCAAGTGAAACCTGGGCCCTCACCTTTCGTTTGATACCCATATTGTAGGGAATTTTTTAGGTTTTTGGGCAATCATATTTTGACCGATAACTCAGTTATCGATAAATTTATCGAAATATATCGAAGTCCAAATGAAACCTGGGGCCTTTCCCTTTCGTTTGATACCCATATTGTAGGGAAATTTTAAGGTTTTCGGGCAACCACATTTTGACCGATAACTCAGTTATCGATAAATTTATCGAAATATATCGAAGTCCAAATGAAACCTGGGGCCCTCCCCTTTCGTTTGATACCCATATTGTAGGGAAATTTTAAGGTTTTCGGGCAACCACATTTTGACCGATAACTCAGTTATCGATAAATTTATCGAAATATGTCGTTTGATACCCATATTTTAGGGACATTTTACGGTTTTTGTGCCACTGGGGCTTAAACCCAACGAGAGTTACATACATACAAGCAAGCAAACAAACAAACAAACAAACATACAAGTGAACCTAATAAAAGCGTGGTAATAAGTGATATTTTAACACCAAAATAAGTAAAAAACAGAAATAAATTTTTTTTTCAGAGTTCTTATATTGTGATTTTACCGAGAATCGAACAAAGTTCTCTTGAACGCTCAACCCAGATGTCTACTGTCTAACCAGTATGCAATCGCTTACTTATGCTTGCCAGTGTCTAATTATAGCTTTGTTCTAAATGACACTTTCCCACGTTGCTTTATTGCCTCCACCGAGAATCGAGCTCACCCTGCTTTGACTGCTGAACGGAGATGTTAACCATCAGGCCATCGCATACTTATGTTTGTTGTTTTTTTCAAATGGCAGTTCCTTCGCTGTTGAATTAACTGTTAAATCTGTTGGAAATAACCAAATCTGTCCATTCAGCAGTACTAGTTGGCAACGCAACTAAAATTTCTGTTAATAATCAAGAGTATGTATGTTGGATCAACATATACATTCAACAGTTGAAATAACAGATGTTATCGTCAAATGAACCCATAAATCTGTTTACTTGGCCAGATTTCTGTCAATTCAACCAGTTTTGGTATTCACAGTAGAGGACTGTTATATAACTGTGATTTTTTCTCTGAGTGTATAATAAAATTGTAACAGGTCGATGTCTGTACATGGCAGATATCAACAAAAAATTGATTGGGGGAAGCATTATTAAGCGAGTAGAATCCAAATCAACCACTTTAAAAATTTGTATGTGTCTGTCTGTCTGTCCATATGTTTGCGGCCGTATCACTCTGGAAGTAATGAATGGAATTGAATGAATTTTTTTCGTTAGATTGCTCGACGCTCAACTTAAAGTTTAAGATATTATTTTTTGCGATATCTCAACGGGTTTTTGGGTTACCGCCAAATATGTGGACCAGGGGTGACCACAAATGTCTTAGTACAATATGGGTGTCAATCGAAAGGTGTCAATGAGTGCTATAATATGCGAAGTGATTCATTGAAATATCTAAAATGGTTTGGGAGATATCTGGAAATTTCGATAGCTCGACCGGTTTCGGAGGTATCGACGAATATTTCCACAAAAATGTGTTAGTACATTATGGGTATCAAACAAAAGGTGTTTATGAATGCTGTCATAAACCATTTGATTAATTTGACATGACAACAAGACCCTTAAGTGTCGAATACATAAAGCTTTGTTAACCTCGCCTGACATTTGCTAACTCAAAACTTTGCGTTCAACTTCAGAGGTATGCTACAATGAACGCCTTGACGCTTCTCTTTTATACATATGATTTCGTTATTTATTTCTTTGCATTCAGAGTGGTTTGGTTAATTTATTGATTTAATAGAGAAATAATGAATTAATTATTATTTCCTCCAATTTTTATTCTTTAATTAAAGCAAAGTCATCAACATCTGATTGTCAAAGCAAGCAAAGCAAGCAAAATTTGAGAGTTTGCCAAATTTTAACCTTGCTTCAACTTTGAGGTCTCAAATTTGCCATGCTTCGTTTAAATACGAATACTGAACTTTTCTGTCAAAGTCAAAGTTTGAGGTAAAGTCAAAATAAAGCTTTATGCAACTGACCCTTTAAGTGCTGAACTCCAGTCTTTTTGTTGGATTTTATTCTTTGCTAACCCAGCTGCAAAAAAAACAGAAATTATACGCATACGAAGTCGCGGGCACCAGCTAGTAATAAATATAAAACTAAAATAAATATAGTTTAAAAAAACTAACACTCACGCTTTTAGAGAGTATTGAACTAAAAATTTGAAAATAATTTTAAAAACCCTACACAGTAGTATTGTGGAAAAAGCCTGGTCCGCTTTGTTCCATAATCTTCGTTTTTTATTTAAATTATTTTTACCTTTTTAGTGCAATATTCTTTAAAAGTGCGTGTTTTCCCTTTTTAAACTATATTTATTTTTACTTTTTAGTTAAATGTGGTATGAAGTAATCGATATATATATATCGAAGTATACCGCAGTGCAAACGAAACCTCTGTGCCTCCACTTTCGTTTGATACCCATATTGTAGGCAATTTTCAATATTATTGTACAACCTCATTTTGACCGATAACTCAGTTATCGATAAATATATCGAAATATTCCAAAGTCCAATAGAAACCTGTAGAACTTCCCTTTTGTTTGCTACCCAGATTATAGACATTATGACCGATAACTTAGTTATCGATAAATATATCGAAGTCCAAATGCAACCTCCTATCGTTTGACACCCATATTGAAGGCACATTTCGAGGTTTTTGTGACAGTCATATGCCACTATCGGGTAGACTGATGTAGAGTTACATACAAACAAGCAAACATACATATGAATGTATGTAGAAGTAAAGCTAATGAAAGCGCAGTAAAGAAACTAGCATTATGTGGGAAAAGCGTCGAGCGCTCAATATACGAAAATTATGGCACAAAGCGGACCACGCTTTTTCCACAATACTATTGTGTAGGGTTTTTAAAATTATTTTCAAAAGCGTGAGTGTTAGTTTTTTTAAACTATATTTATTTTAGTTTTATATTTATTACTAGCTGGTGCCCGCGACTTCGTATGCGTATAATTTCTGTTTTTTTTTGCAGCTGGGTTAGCAAAGAATAAAATCCAACAAAAAGACTGGAGTTCAGCACTTAAAGGGTCAGTTACATAAAGCTTTATTTTGACTTTACCTCAAACTTTGACTTTGACAGAAAAGTTCAGTATACGTATTTAAACGAAGCATGGCAAATTGGAGACCTCAAAGTTGAAGCAAGGTTAAAATTTGGCAAACTCTCAAATTTTGCTTGCTTTGCTTGCTTTGACAATCAGATGTTGATGACTTTGCTTTAATTAAAGAATAAAAAGTTGGAGGAAATAATAATTAATTCATTATTTCTCTATTAAATCAATAAATTAACCAAACCACTCTGAATGCAAAGAAATAAATAACGAAATCATATGTATAAAAGAGAAGCGTCAAGGCGTTCATTGTAGCATACCTCTGAAATTGAACGCAAAGTTTTGAGTTAGCAAATGTCAGGCGAGGTTAACAAAGCTTTATGTATTCGACACTTAAGGGTCTTGTAGTCATGTCAAATTAATCAAATGGTTTATGACAGTATTCATAAACACCTTTTGTTTGATACCCATAATGTACTAACACATTTTTGTGGAAATATTCGTCGATACCTCCGAAACCGGTCGAGCTATCGAAATTTCCAGATATCTCCCAAACCATTTTAGATATTTTAATGAATCACTTCGCATATTATAGCACTCATTGACACCTTTCGATTGACACCCATATTGTACTAAGACATTTTTGGTCACCCCTGGTCCACATATTTGGCGGTAACCCAAAAACCCGTTGAGATATCGCAAAAAATAATATCTTAAACTTTAAGTTGAGCGTCGAGCAATCTAACGAAAAAAATGCATTCAATTCCATTCATTACTTCCAGAGTGATACGGCCGCAAACATATGGACAGACAGACAGACACATACAAATTTTTAAAGTGGTTGATTTGGATTCTACTCGCTTAATAATGCCTCCCCCAATCAATTTTTTGTTGATATCTGCCATGTACAGACATCGACCTGTTACAATTTTATTATATGTAGAGATATTGACTTCACCGAGAATCGAACGCAGAATACCTAAAACAACAAAATTTTCTGTTAAAACAACAGCTTATCTGTTAACTTAACAGCATAAACATACAAATCTGGCATACGAACAGACCCTTTTGTTAAGAATTAACAGACGAAAGTTCAAGTGGACAGAAATTTTGTAAACTCGACAGTAAAATCTGGCAAATCAATTGTCGCGGTTGTTAACACTTAACAGAAAACTGTTGAAGCAACGAATTAATTACAGTCGGCTGGACAGAAATTTGTTATATTAAACAGTAAAACTGTTCAAGTTTTAACGAACAAACAGCATCTGGTGTTTCAACTGATATATCGTGTGGATGGTTTGTGCCTCTGAAATCTATTGTTTTAACTTGTAATCCAGTTCATTCTACTGTATTTTTTCTCTGAGTGCATACAAATTCTAAGACTAGGTATAAAATCTACGGAAAAACCTCTAAGAAGCCTCATACTCAGAAAACTGTTTTAGTTTACTAACAGGTTTTTTGAGTTTGGAAAAGGTGCGAAGTCCAGTGAAAAAAAAAAATAAAAACTAGCTGCCGAAAATGTGCTAAGTCAAAAAAGTGCATATATATAAATTTTTATTTTTTTATGTCCACTTACTATACTCTAAAATTGAGTAACATGACGTAAAAAATTGAAACTTCTAATTTAAATTTATATTTTTATGTTTTTTTTGTCTCTTCTGTAAAATTTGAAAAATTTCACTTAGCACCTTTCCGACCTAGGCCGACGATATATCGCCAGGGTGTGACAAGGCAGGTTGTGATTGCATTCTCCAGGTTTTCCTTATATTTTATATTTTTTGCTGAGCTTTCCTCTTCTGTGTAACAAAACGGAATGCAACAATTTTATTTTAAATAAAAAATCACTAATAATGTCTTCAAATCTTTGGAAAGGTAAATTTTTTTATTTGGAACGTTAGATATAATATATTAACAAATTAAATGAAAACGTAAAATAACATGTCTTAAAACCACTTTTTTGGTTTTACACTGCTAACGTTACGTACGATTTTTGCGGTACATTTATTTTTCACTACTAGTGGGATCATAACTTTTATAAAAACTTTACGTTTTATAATATTGTAGCTAATTTTCTAATAACTAAACTTGAACAGCCAAATTTATTCGCAACAAACACGGCATATTTACGTTTTTATTTTCTGAAGTACTTCCGACCATATTTTTTTTTATTCACAGCGTTTTACAAAAAGTTTAATTTAAAACGACTAAAATTGAATGACCCTTTTTTAAGCAGCTACTATAATATGTCATGAATCCCGCAAGGCCCCAGTGCTTACAATATTTCACAAAAAATTTAGTTTACTTTCCCAAAGATTCGACCATATGTGTATTTTTATAATAAAAAAAAAACTTGTTTATGCTGTACATCTATATATATAAAAATGAAATGGTGTATAATTGTAACGCTAAAACTCGAAAACGGCTGAACCAAATGAAATACTTCCTTTGGGGGATTTGTTTGTTATTACCACGCGCAGGTCATGTCTTAAAATCAGAACAAAATATTAAGGGGCGTGGCACCTCCCATACAAACTGAATTTTTCAAGTTGAATATCTTCAAAAGTGTTTAAGGTAGGAACATGAAAATTGGTACAGAGCTACAGGATAACAGCACCACTCTCACCTATAAAACCGGGGGTTATCCAATAAGGGGGCGTGGTACCTCCCATACAAACTAAATTTTTTAACCAGAATATCTGTGAAAGGGTTCAAGGTAGGGAACTGAAAATTGGTATAGACCTATATGGTATCAAAAGCCTTCTTACACATAAAAGAAGGGGTAATCGGAAAAGGGGGCGTGGCACCTCCTATACAAACTGAATTTTTCAAGGTGAATATCTTCAAAAGTGTTTAAGGTAGGAACATTAAAATTGGTATAGAGCTATAGGATAACAACACCATTCTCACCCATAAAACTTGGGGTTATCGAAAAAGGGGGCCTGGTACCTCCCATACAATCTTTAATTATTTTGGTTGTTAATCTATATACATATATAAAAATGAAATGGTGTTCAGTCGTCACGCTAAAACTCGAAAACGGCTGAACCAAATAATATACTTCCTTTGGGGGGTTTGTTTGTTATTACCACGCGCAGGTCATGTATTAAAATCAAAGCAAAATATTAGGGGGGCGTGGTACCTCCCTTACAATCTTATTAATTCCACCATATTTTATATCTCATCTTATTAATTCCACCATAATTTATAGGTATCTCCTTTTTGTTTATTTCCCCCCTAGCGCGATATTTTCATTCTGTGTTGAATTGGTTTTTGTCGTAGCTGCGTACAAGCCAAATTTTTCAGAAACAGATGTCGCTGCATGGTTCAACGCAGTGTTCAAATTGGGTCGTTTTTTTTTGGGTTTCATACTAAACACATTAAAATGTTAAGAAGTTGCGTCGTTTTTTTTAATTTTTTTTAACGTATTACCATCTTGAATGCATATATATTTTTTAATAATCAAAAAAAAAAGCATTGTATTTAAAACTGATTTAATGAGATTTGGTATTAAACGAAAATTCTTTGGGTATTTTTGTTTTAATAATGTGTATACCACGGATCTACGTGAAAGCGCACCGACTTCTGTTGGTGAAGTCTTAAGGTACGGGTACATCTAACGACACTACGCGACACGACCAAATAGTTGCCTATTTGATCAACATTGTTGTGTCGCGTCGTGTTGCGTGGTGCTGCTGTCGCTAGGTGTACTCTGCTCCATAAGAACACATGCAAAGAATACTCGGTCGAGTCGTGTCGTGTCGCGTCGCGTCGCTAGGTGTACCCTTAGCTTTATCTTTATAGTAACCGGACTGTTCCCGTGAGAAATGAGCGTAAGCCGGAGCGATATCTTCCAGAAGAATGCGGCTTTTATTTCAGGGTAAAAAATGCTAATTTTTTGCAATTTTCCATTGTAAATTTTTGGAGACGAACACACATTAAGTTTGAAGTTTTGCTTTGGTGTTACTCTTCGTGTTGCAATCGAACATGTAAAATTTAATGCGTCTTGGTTTATTGTGATATATCTTCTGTATATATAAAAATGAAATGGTGTTCAGTCGTCATGCTAAAACTCGAAAACGGCTGAACCAAATCATATACTTCATTTGGGGAGTTTTTTTGTTATTACCACGCGCAGGTCATGTTATAAAATCAGAACATAATATTGGGGGGGGGGGGGGGGGCATCTCCCATACAAACTTTTTTCTCCAAGGTGAATATCTCTAAAAGGGACCTGAAAATTGGTACAGAGCTATAGGATAACAACACCATTCTCACCAATAAAAGTGGGGGTTAACCAAAATGGGACGTGGCACCTCCCATACGAATAAAATACTTCATAGTCCATATCTCTGGAAGTATTCATGTTAGACCACTGAAATTTGGCAAGGGGTTATATGGGATCGACCCGTACCGCATCCAAAAAAAAAAACTGTGGGTAACGAAAAAGGGGGCGTGGCACCTCCCATACGAATGAAATACTTCATAGTCCATATCTCGGGAAGTATTTAGGTTAGACCACTGAAATGTCATGAGGAGTTAAATAAGATTAATCCCTATCATCTCCATAAAAACTGGAGATAAACAAAAAAGGCGCGTGGCACCTCCCAAACGATGGAAACATTTCATAGTCCATATCCCTGAAAGTATTTAGGTTAGACCACTGAAATTTCGTGAGGAGTTAAACAAGATTAATCCCTGCCACCTCCAAAAAAACTGGGGATAACGAAAGAGGGGGCGTGGTTCCTCCTATACGAAGGATATAGGGACATGGATTAAAATAGATATAGGGATCGGGTTAGAGAAACATGCAGGGAAATAAATTTGTGGCAGGACAACGTCTGCCGGGTCAGCTAGTATATCATATTTTTTGTATATACGAGGTGTTAAATTAACATGATATATAGTTTTAATTTAACAATAAAAACCTGTTAAATTTCTACGAAATTTTTTGCTGAAATACCTGTTGATTCAAAAGTCAAGAACTGTAAATTCTTAGGGCTGCTTGCATAAAAGCAGATAACGACTAATCGGTGATTAGCTTGACACCTAACCGAACAAAATACGTCAATTAAACTCCGGTCACCGGGCGATTAGTCGTTATCGCCTTTTATGCAAGCGGCCCTTAATCAACAAAATTTGGTAAAACTGACAGTATTTTGGGTTAATCCAGCAGCGAAGGAACTGTCATTTTAAAAATAAATATAGTTTAAAAAAACTCAAACTCACGCTTTTAGAGAGTATTGAACTAAAAATTTGAAAATAATTTTAACAAGTAAGGAAAGCTGTCTTCGGCTGTGCCGAAGGCTATATACCTTTCATGAATAAGCGTCACGATTTTCACTGTTCGATCCCCAGTACAGCCTGTGTCAATTTAGCTATATTTACTATACACATTACACATCTTTGTTATAATTTAAAAAAAACTTACAAAATAATAGGATCCGAGTTATCGGAACAATCGATTGTATGGAGGCTATATATTATACGTGTTCAATTGTACTGACTTACACTATACACATTACATATGTAGAAAGTACTAAAGGTGCAATATTTTACGTTCCTAACTTTTTAAATGCGGAAGTATTGGCCAAAAAACCTTATATCGGAACAACCGGTTGTATGGGGCTATATGTTATATTTACCCGATCTTCTTGATTTTCCTCTACACACTACATAAATTGAAAGTACTCAAGTTGCAAAATTTTATGTTCCTAACTTTTTAATTGCAGAAGTTTTGGCCAAAAAACTTATATCTGAACAATCGGTTGTATGGGGGCTATATGTTACATTTGCCCGATCTTTTTGATTTTCACTATATACACTACATAAATAGAAAGTACTCGAGATGCAAAATTTTACGTTCCTAACTTTTTAATTGCAGAAGTTTTGGTCAAAAAACCTTATATCTGAACAATCGGTTGTATGGGGGCTATATGTTACATTTGCCCGATCTTTCTGATTTTCACTATACACACTACATAAATAGAGAGTACTCGAGTTGCAAAATTTTACGTTCCTAACTTTTTAATTGCAGAAGTTTTGGTCAAAAAACCTTATATCTGAACAATCGGTTGTATGGGGACTATATGTTACATTTGCCCGATCTTGTTGATTTTCACTATATACACTACATAAATAGAATGTACTCGAGTTGCAAAATTTTACGGTCCTAACTTTTTAATTGCAGAAGTTTTGGCCAAAAAACCTTATATCTGAACAATCGGTTGTATGGGGGCTATATGTTACATTTGCCCGATCTTGTTGATTTTCACTATATACACTACATAAATAGAAAGTACTCGAGTTGCAAAATTTTACGTTCCTAACTCTTTAATTGCAGAAGTTTTGGCCAAAAATTCTTATATCTGAACAATCGGTTGTATGGGGGCTATATGTTGCATTTGCCCGATCTCGTTGATTTTCACTATATACACTACATAAATAGAAATTACTCGAGTTGCAAAATTTTACGTTCCTAACTGTTTAATTGCGGAAGTTTTGGCCAAAAAACCTTATATCTGAACAATCGGTTGTATGGGGGCTATATGTTATACTGGTCCGATCTTGTCAGTTCCGACAAATGATTCCTATATTACAAAATGGTGGCCACATACAAAATTTCAGCCAGATATCTCAAAAATTGAGGGACTAGTTTGCGTTCAAACAGACAGACGGACAGACGGACAGACGGACAGACGGACAGACGGACAGACGGACAGACGGACATGGCTAAATCAACTCATCTCGTCATCCTGATCATTTCGGTATACTTATTGATGGGTCTATCTCTTCTTCTTCTCATATTTACAAACATCGGACCAAAGTTATAATACCATTTCATGTTCATGAAAGGTATAAAAACCCTACACAGTAGTATTGTGGAAAAAGCGTGGTCCGCTTTGTTCCATAATCTTCGTTTTTTATTTAAATTATTTTTACCTTTTTAGTGCAATATTCTTTAAAAGCGCGTGTTTTCGCTTTTTAAACTATATTTATTTTTACTTTTTAGTTAAATGTGTTATGAAGTAATCGATATATATATATCGAAGTATACCGCAGTGCAAACGAAACCTCCAAATGCAACCTCCTATCGTTTGACACCCATATTGAAGGCACATTTCGAGGTTTTTGTGACAGTCATATGCCACTATCGGGTAGACTGATGTAGAGTTACATACAAACAAGCAAACATACATATGAATGTATGTAGAAGTAAAGCTAATGAAAGCGCAGTAAAGAAACTAGCATTATGTGGGAAAAGCGTCGAGCGCTCAATATACGAAAATTATGGCACAAAGCGGACCACGCTTTTTCCACAATACTACTGTGTAGAGTTTTTAAAATTATTTTCAAATTTTTTTACTTTTTATTCAAATGTCCTATGAAATTATCGATAATTATATCGAAATATACCTCCACTTTCGTTTGATACCCATATTGTTAGGAAATTTTAAGGCATTTGGCCTCAGATTTTGACAATAACTCAGTTATCGATAAATTTATCGAAATATATCGAAGTCCAAATGAAACCTGGGGCCTTTCCCTTTCGTTTGATACCCATATTGTAGGGAATTTTTTTGGGTTTTGGGCATTAATATTTTAACCGATAACTCAGTTATCGATAAATTTATCGAAATATGTATGTCGATGTCAAAGTGAAACCTGGGGCCCTCACCTTTCGTTTGATACCCATATTTTAGGGCATTTTTTAGGTTTTTGGGCAATTATATTTTGACCGATAACTCAGTTATCGATAAATTTATCGAAATATATCGAAGTCCAAATGAAACCTGGGGCCTTTCCCTTTCGTTCGATACCCATATTGTAGGGAATTTTTTAGGTTTTTGGGCAATCATATTTTGACCGATAGCTCAGTCATCGATAAATTTATCGAAACATGTCGATGTCCAAATGAAGCATGGGGCCTTCACCTTTCGTTTGATACCCATATTATAGGGAATTTTTTAGGTTTTTGGGCAATCATATTTTGACCGATAACTCAGTTATCGATAAATATCGAAGTCGAAATATATCGAAGTCCGAATGAAACCTGGGGCCTTTCCCTTTCGTTTGATACCCATATTATAGGGAATTTTTTAGGTTTTTGGGCAATCATATTTTGACCGATAACTCAGTTATCGATAAATTTATCGAAACATATCGAAGTCCAAATGAAACTTGGGGCCTTTCCCTTTCGTTTGATACCCATATTGTAGGGATTTTTTTAGGTTTTTGGGCAATCATATTTTGACCGATAACTCAGTTATCGATAAATTTATCGAAATATATCGAAGTCCAAATTAAACCTGGGGCCTTTCCCTTTCGTTTGATACCCATATTGTAGGGAATTTTTTTAGGTTTTTGGGCAATCATATTTTGACCGATAACTCAGTTATCGATAAATTTATCGAAATATATCGAAGTCCAAATGAAACCTGGGGCCTTTCCCTTTCGTTTGATACCCATATTGTAGGGAATTTTTCAGGTTTTTGGGCGATCATATTTTGACCGATAACTCAGTTATCGATAAATTTATCGAAGTATGTCGATGTCCAAATGAAACCTGGGGCCTTCACCTTTCGTTTGATACACATATTGTAGGGAATTTTTGAGGTTTTTGGGCAATCATATTTTGACCGATAACTCAGTTATCGATAAATTTATCGAAATATGTCGAAGTCCAAATGAAACCTGGGGCCCTCCCCTTTCGTTTGATACCCATATTGTAGGGAAATTTTAAGGTTTTCGGGCAACCACATTTTGACCGATAACTCAGTTATCGATACATTTATCGAAATATGTCGATGTCCAAATGAAACCTGGGGCCCTCCTCTTTCGTTTGATACCCATATTTTAGGGACATTTTACGGTTTTTGGGCCACTGGGGCTTAAACCGAACGAGAGTTACATACATACAAGCAAGCAAACAAACAAACAAACATACAAGTGAACCTAACTAATAAAAGCGTGGTAACAAGAAACTTCTGCAGTTAATCCAACAGCGAAGATACTGTCATTGGAAAGAACCTCCATCTGCTTATGCAATTATAAACCGGAAACGGTCAAAATTCTAAAATTAAAATTCTGAAGTCAAAATTCCGGAATCAAAATTCTGGGTCGACAAAATTATGGAAATCGGAATTCCGCACTTCCTTCGCCTTTTTTGGCTGTATTTCAAAATTCTGGTTTTTCATAATTCCGGAATTTACGTTTTCAGAATTAATTCTGGAAATTTTTTCCCCAAAATTTTAGCAAAATCGAGTATTTTAATAAATTGTGCTTATATTTAAGAAATATACATTGACTTTGATTTTTTGGTCATAAGACAGAAAACCAGCGGAACAATTTGTATTTCTACTCAGCCGTGTATGGAAAATAGCTGCCTCATCATCGTTGGAACAACGTCAAATTTACCGTCCATAATCCAGCAGTCGCTCTCATTTAACAACTGCAGCGAAGATTTTGTTCCAAAAATAAGAATGCATTCGCCATAACTTTAATAACATTCTTACTTAAAATAAATAGTTGACCTTCCAAAACATAAAGTGATAATAAAGGAATGTCTATTTTTTCAACACAAGTTGGCTCTTTAAAACATTTTAAACTGTTCCGTTGTCTTCTAATTTTTAACTTAAGGGCACTTCTTGATGGCAGATAATGTCCAATGTGTTTTTCTGTCATAGATACCGAACGCTGAATTTTTTTTTTTAAATGATTATTTGGATCTGCAACCGATTTTTTATGCGCACATGGATCATGAGAATGTTCATTTTTTTTTTCGTATAACATTTCACAGCCGTGAAATTGTGTGTCAATACTCACGGTACATTTGTTTTTAATTCCTTCAGAACAAGCCCAGTTAAATGTTAAAGGCAAAATTTTGTAATTAATGATTAAAAATGCGTGTTGATAACAAAAAAAGTGCGCACTTTTTTTGTTATCAACACGCATTTTTAATCATTAATTACAGAATTTTGAATTTCAGAATTTTGGTTTCCAGAATTTTGCAATTTAGAATTTCGTTATCCAGAATTTTGGATTCCAGAATATTGACTTCCATAATTTTGATTTCCGGTGTTTCGACTTCCGGAATTATGAATGCAGAATTTCCAAAAAAGCAGAATTTTGACCCCAACCCATTATAAACAATGTATTCCGAATATTCCATAAACTATTTGCGAATTACAATACTATGTAATATAGATAATATGAAATGAACGGGATAATCATAGCTTATGTCGCGAAAACATCTGTCATACAACAAAGCGGCAATTAGACGTCGGCCAGCGTAAGTACGCGATGGCCTGATGGTAGTCATCTCCGTTCAACAGTCAAATCAGTGTGAGTTCTGAATTCAATGTAAGAACTCTGAAAAATATTTTATTTCGGTGTTAAAATAAGACTTATTTAAAAAAAAAAATTATATTGACTTCACCGAGAATCGAACCAACAACCCCTTGAACAACAAAATAACAGCTTAACTGTTAAAACAACAGCTTAAATGTTAACTTAAGGTTAACAGCTTCAAAGCAGTTGAATGAACAGCATTGAATAATGGATAAGAATTTACAGTGATTTTGGTTGAATCAACCCATACTTTGGTTGATATGACCAGCTCATTTTTCTCTGTGTAGTATAGTGTTAATTTAACATGTCAAATCGTGTTAATTTAAGATGAAAGATTGTGTTAAACTAATGTAATAGTGTTAATTTAACGAGAAAAATAATGTTGTGTCAACAGGATATCATGTTGATTCAAACGTTTTTCATCACGTTAAATTCACACTGTTCCTTCATGTTGATCTAACATCTAGGAACAGTAAATAAATATAGTTTAAAAAAACTAAAACTCACGCCTTTAGAGAGTATTGAACTAAAAATTTTAAAATAATTTAAAAAAAACTACACTGTAGTGTTGTGGAAAAAGCGTTGGCCGCTTTGTTCCATAATCTTCGTTTTTTATTTAAATTATTTTTACCTTTTTAGTGCAATATTCTTTAAAAGCGCGTGTTTTCCCTTTTTAAACTATATTTATTTTTACTTTTTAGTTAAATGTGTTATGAAGTAATCGATATATATATATCGAAGTATACCGCAGTGCAAACGAAACCTTTGTGCCTCCACTTTCGTTTGATACCCATATTGTAGGCAATTTTCAATATTATTGGTCAACCTCATTTTGACCGATAACTCAGTTATCGATAAATATATCGAAATATTCCAAAGTCCAATAGAAACCTGTAGAACTTCCCTTTTGTTTGCTACCCAGATTGTAGACATTATGACCGATAACTTAGTTATCGATAAATATATCGAAGTCCAAATGCAACCTCCTATCGTTTGACACCCATATTGAAGGCACATTTCGAGGTTTTTGTGACAGTCATATGCCACTATCGGGTAGACTGATGTAGAGTTACATACAAACAAGCAAACATACATATGAATGTATGTAGAAGTAAAGCTAATAAAAGCGCAGTAAAGAAACTAGCATTATGTGGGAAAAGCGTCGAGCGCTCAATATACGAAAATTATGGCACAAAGCGGACCACAATACTACTGTGTAGGATTTTTAAAATTATTTTCAAATTTTTAGTTCAATACTCTCTAAAAGCGTGAGTGTTAGTTTTTTTAAACTATATTTATTTTTTACTTTTTATTCAAATGTCCTATGAAATTATCGATAAATATATCGAAATATACCTCCACTTTCGTTTGATACCCATATTGTTAGGAAATTTTAAGGCATTTGGCCTCAGATTTTGACAAAAACTCAGTTATCGATAAATTTATCGAAATATATCGAAGTCCAAATGAAACCTGGGGCCTTTCCCTTTCGTTTGATACCCATATTGTAGGGAATTTTTTAGGTTTTTGGGCAATCATATTTTATCGAAATATATCGAAGTCCAAATGAAACCTGGGGCCTTTCCCTTTCGTTTGATACCCATATTGTAGGAAATTTATTAGGTTTTTGGACAATCATATTTTGACCGATAACTCAGTTATCGATAAATTTATCGAAACATGTCGATGTCCAACAGTGGCGTGCCTTCCATATAAGCCGAAAAGCCCGGCTTGCCTAGCTAATCCTCTATGAGCTACAATATGTTTCAAAAATGTATCGTAACAATTTCTTTAACGTTTACATTTGGTTTCACTAACTGCCAATAGCATAAACATATAAATAAAGCTCTTCCTGCCATCTGGCGGCTGATAGCAAAACAATTAACATAAAATTTGTTCAGCGCATATGATGGCATCTCTTACTTGCTTACTTAAAATAGCCTTTAACCGCCTAGGCGATGATTGCCATCTCGCTTTTACTTATTGGCTTTTACCTGGCTTTCAAATCCCTTACTAAAATGTCTTTTTGAAGCTACAGTTTTTTTGAATTTAGAAGAAATTTTGTATGCAACTACGAAGCCAGCTTCGTGCTGTTGTTACTATAAGCTTTAAAGCCAAACTGGATATGTATATACATACATATCTACAATGTTAATGTGCAAAGATCTCTACTCAAAAATTATTGGCGCATATTTTAAAGTAGAAAAAAAGAATTCAATAGTGGTGATTGCTGTAATATTTTTTTTTTTTTGCTAGGCATTATAAAATATAAAAAATATTTTTTAGGTTTCTTAGGTCCACTTGCACGACGCCGAGTTATCTTTTTAGCTCAGAGTTAATTTGACATTAACTCTGAGTTAAAAATATAAATTTTCGTTGTGCAAGTGAGCCTTGGCTTCTATATGGGAAATAGTGCAAGTAAACCTTTTCCCTTGGATTGGTAAAGCTTAAAAAATCTGCAAAACAATAACTTGCCTATTGAAGAAAGTTTTAGTTTAAGTTTTTCCCCGTGTGCAAAAGTCGATAAATATCTATCCTGAACTCTTCTTCTTCGTCTGAAATGTTCTTTGGCAGCAGTATGTGCTTTTGTTGGGGTTATAAGGACTGGGGCTTGCCTTGATTGAAACACGTAGGCACGCCACTGATGTCCAAATGAAACATGGGGCCCTCACCTTTCGTTTGATACCCATATTGTAGGGAATTTTTTAAGGTTTTTGGGCAATCATATTTTGACCGATAACTCAGTTATCGATAAATTTATCGAAATATATATCGAAGTCCAAATGAAACCTGGGGTCTTTAACTTTCGTTTGATATCCATATTATAGGGAATTTTTTAGGTTTTTGGGCAATCATATTTTGACCGATAACTCAGTTATCGATAAATTTATCGAAATATATCGAAGTCCAAATGAAACCTGGGGCCTTTCCCTTTCGTTTGATACCCATATTGTAGGGATTTTTTTAGGTTTTTGGGCAATCATATTTTGACCGATAACTCAGTTATCGATAAATTTATCGAAATATATCGAAGTCCAAATGAAACCTGGGGCCTTTCCCTTTCGTTTGATACCCATATTGTAGGGAATTTTTTAGGTTTTTGGGCTATCATATTTTAACCGATAACTCAGTTATCGATAAATTTATCGAAATATGTCGATGTCCAAGTGAAAACTGGGGCCCTCACCTTTCGTTTGATACCCATATTGTAGGGAATTTTTTAGGTTTTTGGGCGATCATATTTTGACCGATAACTCAGTTATCGATAAATTTATCGAAATATATCGAAGTCCAAATGAAACCTGGGGCCTTCACCTTTCGATTGATACCCATATTGTAGGGATTTTTTTAGGTTTTTGGGCAATCATATTTTGACCGATAACTCAGTTATCGATAAATTTATCGAAATATATATCGAAGTCCAAATGAAACCTGGGGCCTTTCCCTTTCGTTTGATACCCATATTGTAGGGAATTTTTCAGGTTTTTGGGCGATCATATTTTGACCGATAACTCAGTTATCGATAAATTTATCGAAATATATCGAAGTCCAAATGAAACCTGGGGCCTTCACCTTTCGATTGATACCCATATTGTAGGGATTTTTTTAGGTTTTTGGGCAATCATATTTTGACCGATAACTCAGTTATCGATAAATTTATCGAAATATATATCGAAGTCCAAATGAAACCTGGGGCCTTCACCTTTCGATTGATACCCATATTGTAGGGAATTTTTCAGGTTTTTGGGCGATCATATTTTGACCGATAACTCAGTTATCGATAAATTTATCGAAATATATCGAAGTCCAAATGAAACCTGGGGCCTTCACCTTTCGATTGATACCCATATTGTAGGGATTTTTTTAGGTTTTTGGGCAATCATATTTTGACCGATAACTCAGTTATCGATAAATTTATCGAAATATATATCGAAGTCCAAATGAAACCTGGGGCCTTTCCCTTTCGTTTGATACCCATATTATAGGGATTTTTTTAGGTTTTTGGGCAATCATATTTTGACCGATAACTCAGTTATCGATAAATTTATCGAAATATATATCGAAGTCCAAATGAAACCTGGGGCCTTTCCCTTTCGTTTGATACCCATATTATAGGGAATTTTTTTAGGTTTTTGGGCAATCATATTTTGACCAATAACTCAGTTATCGATAAATTTATCGAAGTATGTCGATGTCCAAATGAAACCTGGGGCCTTCACCTTTCGTTTGATACACATATTGTAGGGAATTTTTGAGGTTTTTGGGCAATCATATTTTGACCGATAACTCAGTTATCGATAAATTTATCGAAATATGTCGATATCCAAATGAAACCTGGGGCCTTCACCTTTCGATTGATACCCATATTGTAGGGATTTTTTTAGGTTTTTGGGCAATCATATTTTGACCGATATCTCAGTTATCGATAAATTTATCGAAATATATCGAAGTCCAAATGAAACCTGGGGCCCTCCCCTTTCCTTTGATACCCATATTGTAGGGAAATTTTAAAGTTTTCGGGCAACCACATTTTGACCGATAACTCAGTTATCGATAAATTTATCGAAATATATCGTTTGATACCCATATTGTAGGGAAATTTTAAGGTTTTCGGGCAACTACATTTTGACCGATAACTCAGTTATCGATAAATTTATCGAAATATGTCGATGTCCAAATGAAACCTGGGGCCCTCCTCTTTCGTTTGATACCCATATTTTAGGGACATTTTACGGTTTTTGGGCCACTGGGGCTTAAACCGAACGAGAGTTACATACATACAAGCAAGCAAACAAACAAACAAACATACAAGTGAACCTAACTAATAAAAGCGTGGTAACAAGAAACTTCTGCAGTTAATCCAACAGCGAAGATACTGTCATTGGAAAAAACCTCCATCTGCTTATGCAATTATAAACAATGTATTCCGAATATTCCATAAACTATTTGCGAATTACAATAGTATGTAATGTAGATAATATGAAATGAACGGGATAATCATAGCTTATGTCGCGAAAACATCTGTCATACAACAAAGCGGCAATTAGACGTCGGCCAGCGTAAGTACGCGACGGCCTGATGGTAGTCATCTCCGTTCAACAGTCAAATCAGTGTGAGTTCTGAATTCAATGTAAGAACTCTGAAAAATATTTTATTTCGGTGTTAAAATAAGACTTATTTAAAAAAAAAATTATATTGACTTCACCGAGAATCGAACCAACAACCCCTTGAACAACAAAATAACAGCTTAACTGTTAAAACAACAGCTTAAATGTTAACTTAAGTTTAACAGCTTCAAAGCAGTTGCATAAACAGCATTGAATAATGGATAAGAATTTACAGTGATTTTGGTTGAATCAACCCATACTTTGGTTGATATGACCAGCTCATTTTTCTCTGTGTAGTATAGTGTTAATTAACATGTCAAATCGTGTTAATTTAAGATGAAAGATCGTGTTAAACTAATGTAATAGTGTTAATTTAACGGGAAAAATAATGTTTTGTCAACAGGATATCATGTTGATTCAAACGTTTTTGATCACGTTAAATTCACACTGTTCCTTCATGTTGATCTAACATCTAGGAACAGTAAATAAATATAGTTTAAAAAAACTAAAACTCACGCCTTTAGAGAGTATTGAACTAAAAATTTTAAAATAATTTAAAAAAAACTACACAGTAGTGTTGTGGAAAAAGCGTGGTCCGCTTTGTTCCATAATCTTCGTTTTTTATTTAAATTATTTTTACCTTTTTAGTGCAATATTCTTTAAAAGCGCGTGTTTTCCCTTTTTAAACTATATTTATTTTTACTTTTTAGTTAAATGTGTTATGAAGTAATCGATATATATATATCGAAGTATACCGCAGTGCAAACGAAACCTTTGTGCCTCCACTTTCGTTTGATACCCATATTGTAGGCAATTTTCAATATTATTGGTCAACCTCATTTTGACCGATAACTCAGTTATCGATAAATATATCGAAATATTCCAAAGTCCAATAGAAACCTGTAGAACTTCCCTTTTGTTTCCTACCCAGATTGTAGACATTATGACCGATAACTTAGCTATCGATAAATATATCGAAGTCCAAATGCAACCTCCTATCGTTTGAAACCCATATTGAAGGCACATTTCGAGGTTTTTGTGACAGTCATATGCCACTATCGGGTAGACTGATGTAGAGTTACATACAAACAAGCAAACATATGTACATATGAATGTATGTAGAAGTAAAGCTAATAAAAGCGCAGTAAAGAAACTAGCACTAGACGCATTTATGCCCTAACTAGGAGGGAAATCTGCATATTGATAGGGGCATTAACCGGTCACTGCCTCATTGGTAGGCATGCAGAAAGGCTAAGTGTGCCCTACCGACGATGCTGCAGGAGTTGCAAAGATGATGAGGAGGAGGAAACGGTGGAGCACCTCATCTGCAACTGTCCGGCTTTAAGCGGCGTGAGAACGCGCTTTTTGGGAGTTCCGTTCCTAGATAGTCTAAGCCAGATCGCGGAACTGGACATAAAGGACTTGATGGGCTTCATAAAGTCATCTAAGTGGTTCGAGGAGGAGTAACGGTGTCGGTTTAGGAGTGTCAGTCCCGGGATTCTGCTATGTGGAAAATCCCAACAACTCAGGGATTTTCCATATGGCTGGGTCCCGGGGCTGACTTTCCTTGTGTTGGTGGCATCACAACGGGCCTTCAAAACTGGCCTAAGTGTGCCTCTGCGGCAGCCACTTGAACCTACCTAACCTACCTAGCATTATGTGGGAAAAGCGTCGAGCGCTCAATATACGAAAATTATGGCACAAAGCGGACCACAATACTACTGTGTAGGATTTTTAAAATTACTTTCAAATTTTTAGTTCAATACTCTCTAAAAGCGTGAGTGTTAGTTTTTTAAACTATATTTATTTTTTACTTTTTATTCAAATGTCCTATGAAATTATCGATAAATATATCGAAATATACCTCACCTTTCGTTTGATACCCATATTGTAGGGAATTTTTTAGGTTTTTGGGCAATCATATTTTGACCGATAACTCAGTTATCGATAAATTTATCGAAACATGTCGATGTCCAAATGAAACATGGGGCCCTCACCTTTCGTTTGATACCCATATTGTAGGGAATTTTTTAAGGTTTTTGGGCAATCATATTTTGACCGATAACTCAGTTATCGATAAATTTATCGAAATATATATCGAAGTCCAAATGAAACCTGGGGCCTTTCCCTTTCGTTTGATACCCATACTATAGGGAATTTTTTGGGTTTTTGGGCAATCATATTTTGACCGATAACTCAGTTATCGATAAATTTATCGAAATATATCGAAGTCCAAATGAAACCTGGGGCCTTCACCTTTCGTTTGATACCCATATTGTAGGGAAATTTTAAGGTTTTCGGGCAACCACATTTTGACCGATAACTCAGTTATCGATAAATTTATCGAAATATGTCGAAGTCCAAATGAAACCTGGGGCCTTTCCCTTTCGTTTGATACCCATATTATAGGGAATTTTTTGGGTTTTTGGGCAATCATATTTTGACCGATAACTCAGTTATCGATAAATTTATCGAAACATGTCGATGTCCAAATGAAACATGGGGCCCTCACCTTTCGTTTGATACCCATATTGTAGGGAATTTTTTAAGGTTTTTGGGCAATCATATTTTGACCGATAACTCAGTTATCGATAAATTTATCGAAATATATATCGAAGTCCAAATGAAACCTGGGGCCTTTCCCTTTCGTTTGATACCCATATTATAGGGAATTTTTTGGGTTTTTTGGCAATCATATTTTGACCGATAACTCAGTTATCGATAAATTTATCGAAATATATCGAAGTCCAAATGAAACCTGGGGCCTTTCCCTTTCGATTGATACCCATATTGTAGGGAATTTTTTAGGTTTTTGGACAATCATATTTTGACCGATAACTCAGTTATCGATAAATTTATCGAAACATGTCGATGTCCAAATGAAACATGGGGCCCTCACCTTTCGTTTGATACCCATATTGTAGGGAATTTTTTAAGGTTTTTGGGCAATCATATTTTGACCGATAACTCAGTTATCGATAAATTTATCGAAATATATATCGAAGTCCAAATGAAACCTGGGGCCTTTCCCTTTCGTTTGATACCCATATTATACGGAATTTTTTGGGTTTTTGGGCAATCATATTTTGACCGATAACTCAGTTATCGATAAATTTATCGAAATATATCGAAGTCCAAATGAAACCTGGGGTCTTTCCCTTTCGTTTGATACCCATATTGTAGGGATTTTTTTTGGTTTTTGGGCAATCATATTTTGATTTATCGAAATATGTCGAAGTCCAAATGAAACCTGGGGCCTTTCCCTTTCGTTTGATACCCATACTGTAGGGAATTTTTTAGGTTTTTGGGCTATCATATTTTAACCGATAACTCAGTTATCGATAAATTTATCGAAATATGTCGATGTCCAAGTGAAACCTGGGGCCCTCACCTTTCGTTTGATACCCATATTGTAGGTAATTTTTTAGGTTTTTGGGCAATCATATTTTGACCGATAACTCAGTTATCGATAAATTTATCGAAATATATCGAAGTCCAAATGAAACCTGGGGCCTTTCCCTTTCGTTTGATAACCATATTGTAGGGAATTTTTCAGGTTTTTGAGCGATCTTATTTTGACCGATAACTCAGTTATCGATAAATTTATCGAAGTATGTCGATGTCCAAATGAAACCTGGGGCCTTCACCTTTCGTTTGATACACATATTGTAGGGAATTTTTGAGGTTTTTGGGCAATCATATTTTGACCGATAACTCAGTTATCGATAAATTTATCGAAATATGTCGATGTCCAAATGAAACCTGGGGCCTTCACCTTTCGTTTGATACCCATATTGTAGGGAAATTTTAAGGTTTTCGGGCAACCACATTTTGACCGATAACTCAGTTATCGATAAATTTATCGAAATATATCGAAGACCAAATGAAACCTGGGGCCCTCCCCTTTCGTTTGATACCCATATTGTAGGGAAATTTTAAGGTTTTCGGGCAACCACATTTTGACCGATAACTCAGTTATCGATAAATTTATCGAAATATATCGAAGTCCAAATGAAACCTGGGGCCCTCCCCTTTCGTTTGATACCCATATTGTAGGGAAATTTTAAGGTTTTCGGGCAACCACATTTTGACCGATAACTCAGTTATCGACAAATTTATCGAAATATGTCGATGTCCAAATGAAACCCATATTGTAGGGATTTTTTAAGGTTTTTGGGCAATCATATTTTGACCGATAACTCAGTTATCGATAAATTTATAGAAATATATATCGAAGTCCAAATGAAACCTGGGGCCTTTCCCTTTCGTTTGATACCCATATTATAGGGAATTTTTTAGGTTTTTGGGCAATCATATTTTGACCGATAACTCAGTTATCGATAAATTTATAGAAATATATATCGAAGTCCAAATGAAACCTGGGGCCTTTCCCTTTCGTTTGATACCCATATTGTAGCGATTTTTTTAGGTTTTTGGGCAATCATATTTTGACCGATAACTCAGTTATCTATAAATTTATCGAAATATCTCGATGTCCAAGTGAAACCTGGGGCCCTCACCTTTCGTTTGATACCCATATTGTAGGGAATTTTTTAGGTTTTTGGGCAATCATATTTTGACCGATAACTCAGTTATCGACAAATTTATCGAAATATATCGAAGTCCAAATGAAACCTGGGGCCTTTCCCTTTTGTTTGATACCCATATTGTAGGGAAATTTTAAGGTTTTCGGGCAACCACATTTTGACCGATAACTCAGTTATCGATAAATTTATCGAAATATATCGAAGTCCAAATGAAACCTGGGGCCCTCCCCTTTCGTTTGATACCCATATTGTAGGGAAATTTTAAGGTTTTCGGGCAACCACATTTTGACCGATAACTCAGCTATCGATAAATTTATCGAAATATGTCGATGTCCAAATGAAACCTGGGGCCCTCCCCTTTCGTTTGATACTCATATTTTAGGGACGTTTTACGGTTTTTGGGCCACTGGGGCTTAAACCCAACGAGAGTTACATACATACAAGCAAGCAAACAAACAAACAAACATACAAGTGAACCTAATAAAAGCGTGGTAATAAAAAGTAGCTTCATGTTAAAACATGTGCGATGGTGTTGAAAAATAACAACCTGAAAAAGTGTTGATTCAATATGAAAATTATTGTGCGTGCAATGTCAGGCGATGTTAACAAAGTTTTATGTAATTGGTTCTTAACCCGCTGGAGATGCCACTGAAAAACTGGGTTTAAGAGTATAATAAATCCTAAGAAGCTAAAGTTTGATACTGAGTCGATCCATATGAAAACGTCTAAAATTGGCAAAAATCGTCGCTGACTAGTCTCGGATTTTGCTCAAACTATGAGGGGCACTTCTTTAGGGACCTAAAGGATCAAATTTACACACATATAATTTTTATATGTGGTTTCCGACTGGTCGAATCTCAAAGTTTGAAAAACGTAGTTTTTAGGCTTACCCTATTATTGCTGTTCAAATGTTTCTATTAGAGATATCCTTACATTCGATAGTGCTTTTTAAAGGTAAAAGAGAGTAGTTTGCTCAAAAGTAAATAATAAATCACATAGCGAGTACCTGGTATTAAAAACCTGGTACTGAAAATACGTAATTTTTATCCTTTTTTAAATTTTTAGCTGGCTCTGGCGGCTTCCCTGTTTTAAGTAGCTACTAAATTTTTTTGCAGAAATTAAGGGTACATTCCCTAGAAAAAACTAACCCGTTCATCGGTCAAAAAAACTCACTCCTTATAGTTGATTTGATTTTGTGTTTTTCCGACAGGGTGGATACTAGATGTATATTGGAACGATTTTCCGTCATCCCTTGTCAAATTTGGTTTTGTAACAAACCGGTTTCGGCGATCTGCCATCTTCAGTGTTTGATTTCGTGCTCTCGTTGAGAACGAAATCAAACACTGAAGATGGCAGATCGCCGAAAACGGTTTGTTACAAAACCAAATTTGACAAGGGATGACGGAAAATCGTTCCAATATACATCTCACTCCTTATAGATAAATTGTTATCTCGAAATTTGTAAGTTTGAAAAAATAGTGTTTTTCAGGCTCTAAAACGGACATATTTCTCAAGAGATAAAAATACGAATTTCTCATGGACTTCAGTTCTGACCTTTAGCTTGTAATACCTGAACAAATTACAAATTTAGAGATAACAATTTATCTATAAGGAGTAAGTTTTTTGGCCGATGGACGGGTTATTTTCTTCTAGGGTATGTACCCTTAATTTATGATAAAAATTACGTATTTTCAGTACCAGGTTTTAATACCAGGTACTCGCTATGTGATTTATTATTTACTTTTGAACAACCCTGCAGTCAAATTCCTAACTACTCAGTAAACATACTAGTTCATTGACTAACCATTTTGTGGCATATGCATACCAGTTCATTGTTGATTGGTTTTAAAACCAGTCAATGCCAAACTACTCGGCGAAAATTCTAGTTCATTGACTATACATTTTGTGGCGTATGCATACTAGTTCATTGCTGATTAGCGTTAAACCAGTCAATGCCAAACCAATCAGCAAGCAATATAGTTAATTGACTATACATTTTGTGGTGTATTCATATTAGTTCATTTCTGATCACCTTTAAACCATTCAATGTCGAACTACTCAGCAAACAATATAGTTCATTGACTATACATTTTGTGGTGTATTCATACTAGTTCACTTCTGATCACCTTTAAACCAGTCAATGTCGAACTACTCAGCAAGCAATATAGTTCACTGACTATTCATTTTGTGGTGTATTCATACTAGTTCATTTCTGATCACCTTTAAACCAGTCAATGTCAAACTACTCAGCAAACAATATAGTTCATTGTCTATACATTTTGTGGTGTATTCATACTAATTCATTTCTGATCACCTTTAAACCAGTCAATGTCGAACTACTCAGCAAACAATATAGTTCATTGTCTATACATGTTGTGGTGTATTCATACTAGTTCATTTCTGATCACCTTTAAACCAGTCAATGTCGAACTACTCAGCAAACAATATACTTCATTGACTATACATTTTGTGGTGTATTCATACTAGTTCATTTCTGATCACCTTTAAACCAGTCAATGTCCAACTACTCAGCAAACAATATAGTTCATTGACCATACATTTTGTGGTATATTTATACTAGTTAATTTCTGACTACCTTCAAACTAATCAATTCCAAACTACTCAGCAGACACCTAGCTCGTTTACTATACACTTTATGGATGTTTTTATACTAGTTCTTTGCTGATTACCCTTAAACCAATCAATGCCAATCTAATCAGAAAACAAACTAGTTTACAACTATAATTTGCTGGGCGAAATCATACTAGTCAGAAAAATCCTGGTTCGTACTAGTATGCAAGTATGTATGAATCTCGGGTTGAAAGCATACTACACCTTTTTCAGTTTATATTCAGGAAGTTTTCTGAATATCAATTGTAATTTTCTGAATGTCAATTGCATTTTCTGAATATCAAATGGAAATTCTGAATATGGATTGTAATTTTCTGAATATAAATTGTTAGTTTCTGAATATAAACTGAAAAAGGTGTAGTCAGAAAAAGTCTAATCTATTTTAGAAAAATACTAATTCGAAAAATTCCATTTCATACTACATTATTATTATAAGGCCTTATTACACCGCAACCATTAGTACGATCTTTTGTAGTAGTACATCGTACTATGCAAACATTATTTGAAATTTTTGGTTTGCTTCTTTTTTTCACTGATAATTCGCAGATGCTTTTTCGTGTTTGGGTAAATACAAATATGATGCTGAGGTATATATGATCTAGTATGTCGACTGCTATATTTCTTGTGTATATACACAGAAAAAAGGAACTGGTAAGAAGGCACTAGTAGAATCAACAACCTCGTGCTGTTATTCTGAAGTTGACCAAATTTTGGTGGTTTTAACGGTAATTTTTGTTGAAGTAACTCTCCCGTGATACAAAAAAAAACCCAGTAACCAGTTTTTTCAAATTTTGGGAAATTAAGGGTTTGCCCATATCCCCGGCAAAAATCAACTTATTCATACAACTTTTTCAATTATGACAAGATAAGACCCCAAAGTTTTTTTATGCACATGTGCAAGAAATTTTTTGCGACCTAGTTATGGATTTATTGGCCAAGATAAACAGTTACAGAGTTTTTAAAAAACACGATTTTCGCCTTTCATACAAAAAAAGTTTTTGTTTCAGAACAAACCCAAGTAACTTTGATTTTAGATTTTTACGATTTTTGGCTTTCATACAAAAAAAATTTTGTTTCACGACAAATCCAAGCAGGTTGATAGTTACTTGGGTTTGTTGTGCACTTTCATATAAAAACGAAGGAAGCAAATCCTTTTTATTTTTTGGGTCTAACACTAAATTTTCCTTGTTGATCTCCTCGATATTCGAAATCCAAAGGAGAATCACTCTTGCCAACAAATGTAACTTCGGAGTAAGTAGGCAATTGAGAAGTAAAGTCCTATCTCGACAGACAAAGATCACGCTATATAAGTCTCTCATCATACGAGTCCTAATGTACGGCTCGGAATCATGGACAGTGTCAGCTGTAGATCATCCAATCCCCACTCAGAGTGCCACAACACCTCAGGCCCTTGAATTAATAAACCTGACTTCACCTAATCCGCAGGCAGTGGTTCCGTCCTTTTCTAAGGCTTTAAGAGAAAACCTTCAGCCTCCACAAAATCCAACTATTACTATCACATCCGAGCCAATAGTCAACAAGCTGGTTGTGGTTCCGCCGAAAAAAACGATATTTGTGTCTAGATTTGACAAAAAAACTTCGGCTGATGACCTTAAGTCCTATATAAAATCTAAAGTAAAAGCTAAAGATATTGTTATAAACAAATTTAAATTTAATTATGATAGAAGTGTAGCTTCCTTTAGGATCGATGTTTTAGAAACTGATTACAATACTATTTTGGATAGCTCGTTCTGGCCGCCTGGGGCTTTTGTTCGCGAATTTATTTTTAAACCTGATGCGAATCCCCCAAATTTGGCACGACTTCCTAGCCTCAACGACGATCCAAAAAACTCATTGTAAATTCTGCCTTTAACATCTACTATCAGAATGTTAGAGGTTTGAACACTAAATTAACTGATTTCTATTTAAAAACTATCAATTGCGACTATACTATTATTGTTTTTACTGAAACATGGTTGAAACCGCATGTCTTTGACTCTGAAATTTTTTGTGACGAGTTCCAGACATATAGAAACGATCGCTTAAACAGAACCGGGGGCGGCGTCCTGGTGGCTGTACATTCTTCAATACCATCTGAAGAAGTGAATATACCCCTTATTGATGACATCGAGTTTAAGTGTATTAGAGTTCTTCTAAATAAATGCCATATTTACTTGGCTGTTTGTTATATTCCACCTTCGTCTGATCTATCAGTGTATATGCACCACATTTCGTTGATAAAAGCTGTAAATTCTATGATTAGGCCTATTGACTCCATGATTGTTTTAGGTGACTTTAACCTACCACACATTTCATGGAGCACTATTGACAACAATATTGTACCAGTTTCAACCAAATTGAGTAACAATGAGTTTCTGGATGAGATGATCAACCTTTGTCTAAACCAGATTAATGTTATCCAGAATAAGTTTGGAAAAACTTTAGATTTAGCCTTCGTTGATGACTTGTCTAAATTTTTTATAAACCGTTGTGATCCCCTTGTTCTGCCCGAAGACGTTTACCATCCCTCTCTTAATATTGTTTACGAAATCATTGATAACGAACCTGATGTTATTAAAAAACCATCTGGCTCTAATACAAAATTTGATTTTTCTAAAGCCAGCTTTAAAAAGATAAATTTTGAACTATCTAAATTTATTTGGCCTCGATATCAAGATGACATTGAGAATAACCTTTTACATTTCAACAATACAATTTATAGCCTTTTTGAAAAATATGTACCTAAACGTAACTATTTTTGTGATGTACCAACACAAGCTTGGTTCACTAAAGAGCTAAAAACTTTGAAAAATAAGAAGTCTCGAATTTTTAAATTATACAAGAAAACTGGTTCACGCTCAGATTATCTTAAGTACACTATTTTGCGTCATAAATATTTAGAATTAAACAAAAAATGTTACAACGATTACTTATTTAAAACTAAACAGAACATTATTTCCAATCCTAAGTCATTTTATGGTTTCGTAAACTCTAAACGCAGAGTAAAAGGGTTTCCTTCAACAATGAAATTTAATGATAACATATCCAGCGACGATCTAGTGATTGCTGATTACTTTGCTCAATTTTTCAAGTCTAATTACTCTTCTGAAACTAATTCATCACAAATTGTATACCCATATCGTCCACATTCATGTAACTCAATTTATGTTCCTAGTATAGATCCAGGAGATGTTTTGTCACATTTAAAATCCTTAAAGGAGTCAACCAAGTTTGGCCCTGATTTAATACCGACATGTTTTCTTAAAAAGTGTGCAGAACACATATACCTGCCACTGACCGATTTGTTCAATCTTTCTCTACAGCGCGGCGTTTTCCCGGCTTCATGGAAAGAGTCTTTTCTTATACCTCTTTATAAAAGTGGGAGTAAAACATCTATACTAAACTATCGCGGAATAGCGAAGCTCTCTGCTATTCCTAAAATTTTTGAAGCTATCGTCACCAATCACCTTTCATTTTCTATATCAACACTGATTGCCAACTCCCAGCACGGTTTCTGTAAGGGTAAATCGACCACAACTAATTTACTTGAATTCACTACACATGTCTCGAATGGGTTCAGGGATAATCTCCACACCGACGTTATATACACCGACTTTAGTAAAGCCTTTGACAAGGTTAGCCACTCTTTACTTATTCATAAACTTGCCCTGGTTGGCTTTCAACCCGCTCTCATCCGTTGGATATCCTCCTATCTCCGTGGTAGAACGCAAAGAGTTACCTTTAATAATGCAATTTCAAATGTCATCGATGTCTCCTCTGGTGTTCCTCAGGGTAGCCATCTAGGCCCGGTTCTGTTTTTGCTTTTTATCAATGATATCTGTACAACAATAAAGTTTTCGAATATCTTGATGTATGCTGATGATGTTAAACTTTTTAAGTCATATGCATCGATTGAAGAACGTTCTTTGCTTCAAATTGATTTAGACCACTTAGTAACTTGGTGCAACGTTAACAATATGCCGCTCAATCTGAAAAAATGTAAGTTCATGTGTTTTTCACGATCTGGGAATCTACAGCCAGCTTCTTATGCAATCAACAACCACAATCTTGAACATGTTAATGTTTTTGTTGACTTGGGGGTGACAATGAACCCCAAGCTTAGTTTTAGTCCTCATATTGAGGCAACAGTTAATAAGGCTAGAGGTGTTTTAGCTTTTGTGAAAAGGTGGTCAAAGGAATTTAATGACCCTTATGTTACGAAGACTCTTTTTACTACACTAGTTAGACCTATATTAGAATATTGCTCAGTTATATGGAATCCGCGTTACCAACTTTATATTGATAGGCTAGAATCAATTCAAAAACAGTTCTTACTCTTTGCATTGAGAAATCTACAATGGGATTCAACGTATAACCTTCCACCTTATACTAATCGTTTGAAACTTATCAATCTCCCAACCCTTGCAAGTCGTAGGGAAATGCTAGGTGTATTATTCATGACTAAACTGATAAACGGATCGATTTCCAGCCCATTTCTTTTAAACGAAATTAACTTTAATATTCCGTCCCGACCTTCACGACACTTTAGGCCTATTCGGCTGAAGCAATGCAGGACAAATTTTCAATTACACGAGCCTTTCCAGTGTTTGTGCGAAGATTTTAACTCTCATTCAGGCACATTTGATATTTCGGACTCGCTTTTTATGATCAAAATAACTGTTCTATTATCTCTTAACACTTGATTTCTACGTTGTATTAATTTATTGCAATTCCCTATTTATTTATGTATATCACTCAGCTGATGAATTCCTTTCTGTAGCTGAGCATTTTGAGAACTCGACGCTTAACAAACCTCCGCCTTTCAAACACTCGGCAAATTAATCCGCGCGTTATGCGGATGCGCCCCTCGTGTCGGTTGGGCGGGATGGTGGGTAAAATCCGTTGGGCATAATAATAATAATAATAAAAAAGATGAGATGGCACTTGGAGTATTTGAGAAAAAATTTCTCCGGAAGATTTGTGGTCCTTCCCGTGTTGCCAACGGGAAGCATCGAAGGAAATTTAACGATGAGCTGTACGAGCTCTACGCAGAACTGACTATAGTGTAGCGAATTGAAGCCCAAAGGCTCTGCTGGCTGGGTCATTTTATGCGAATGAACAAGGAAGCTCCAACACAGAAGGTTTTCCAATCGACACCCGAATCGGGCAGCAGAGGAAGGGGGAGGCATCGACTGTTTTGGAAACAACAAGTGGAGGATGACTTGAACTCCCTTCGTGATTTCAATTGAACAATGATGAAACCTGGTTGAATATACTTTTTAGATTCTCACCGATAGTGGGCTGCACTTGAGGAAAAATTCTCTTACACTACCATAACTTTCAGATATAGTATAAAAAGTCCTTACTTCTGCTGCAAAATGTTTTCTGGTTCGCCATCTGATGCTAGGCTGAAATCACATAATATTCCCTAGCTTTATCCCTGCAATAATTTTAAAATTATCTCAAATACTTTTCTTATAACAATAAGATAAATCAGGCATATTTAAAAGTTACTTGGTTTTGTGAAATAATTCCATACATTTTTTTAGGAAATTCTAATAATTCTTGATTATCAAACGAGTTTTAATGGTTTTTGCATTACTAAGAGATCGAAACTAAAAGAGAAACTTAGGGTGACGATTAGAAATTGATTTCTAATGAGTTTTTGTAAAAAAACCAAGTATTTGTGAATCTTTGAAACTTTGGTGGACTTTTGACCGTTTGGGAATAATTATTCTTAAATTATTCTATGTTTTTTTTATTATTAGTGAACAAGATGGAAAAGTAACAACAATTACAAGCTACCACGATTACGTAATTTCGGCCTTGCTCAAGGGCACTTATCAAATGGCTTTGTGTTTAGAAATTTTTCATCACCTTTTTGTTGGTCATCGAACCAAGAACCAAGGGGATTAGGAATTTCTAAGCCCGCAGTTTGTACCTCTTACACCAAGCTGCGTTGAGATTATTGCCAGCTTATATCCATCATGTTCACTTAGTATGTATTCATTTTATTTGTTGTTTGTTTTATACTACCTTATCGACAACTAGAGCGACATCAATCGGCCGCCATTTATACTAGCAGTGTCAAGGATTTTAGTGCACCCCTTGATCATTTTACTGACAGCTGCAGCTTGGTGTAAGAGGTACACACTGCGGGCTTAGAAATCCCTAATCCCCTTGGTTCTTGGTTCGATGACCAACAAAAAGGTGATGAAAAATTTCTAAACACAAAGCCATTTGATAAGTGCCCTTGAGCAAGGCCGAAATTACGTAATCATGGTAGCTTGTAATTGTTGTTACTTTTCCATCTTGTTCACTAATAATAAAAAAAAAACATAGAATAATTTAAGAATAATTATCCCCAAACGGTCAAAAGTCCACCAAAGTTTCAAAGATTCTCAAATTAATGACCACAAACTCATAACATACATACATATTAATCGCAGGACACAGCGAAAAAAGCCACCCCGTGAAAATAAGCTGCAGCTGTCAGTAAAATGATCACGGGGTGCACTAAGATCCTTGACACTGCTAGTATAAATGGCGGCCGATTGATGTCGCTCTAGTTGTCGATAAGGTAGTATAAAACAAACAACAAATAAAATGAATACATACTAAGTGAACATGATGGATATAAGCTGGCAATAATCTCAACGCAGCTTGGTGTAAGAGGTACACACTGCGGGCTTAGAAATTCCTAATCCCCTTGGTTCTTGGTTCGATGACCAACAAAAAGGTGATGAAAAATTTCTAAACACAAAGCCATTTGATAAGTGCCCTTGAGCAAGGCCGAAATTACGTAATCATGGTAGCTTGTAATTGTTGTTACTTTTCCATCTTATTCACTAATAATAAAAAAAAAACATAGAATAATTTAAGAATAATTATTCCCAAACGGTCAAAAGTCCACCAAAGTTTCAAAGATTCTCAAATTAATGACCACAAACTCATAACATACATACATACCAAGTATTTGTTGTAAAATTTTCAGTTACTCAAAAAAGAACACGAGTTACTTGGTTTTGTTGTGAACTAAATTCTTGATTTCAGTGCATTTTAAGTTACTTGGTTTTATAATTTTTTTTAGTTTAAGGTACTTAGAAACAAGATAGGAAGAAACGGATCGATATCCCTGATAGATTTTTTTAACGGGATTCCGAAAATTCATAGAACAACGAAACCAAGTAACTGACACTTACTGGGTTTTGTGATGTCACGGGAGAACTGCATTCAGATCTTTTATGATCCCATTTTGGCCAGGTTTGTTTGGATGTCCGGCACCCTGGGGATTGTTGTTGGAGAGAAATCTCCATATTAATAAGTGTTTTAACTGGGCACTGCCTTATTGGTACGCACGCAGAAAGGCTAGGTGTGCCCTATCGACGATGCTGTAGGAGCTGCAAAGATGATGAGGAAGAGGAAACGGTGAATCACCTCATCTGCAACTGCCCGGCCTTAAGCGGCGCGAGAACGCGCTTTTTGGGAGTTCCCTTTCTGGATAGCATAAACCAGATCGCTGAACTGGGCATAAAGGACTTGATGGCCTCAGGGATTTTCCATATGGCCGGGTCCCGGGACTGACTTTCCTAGTGTTGGTGGTATCACAAAGGACCTTTCAAAACTGCCCCAAGTGTGCCTCTGCGGCAGCCACTTGAACCTACTTCAACTTTTTGAACAGTCACAGATTTGTAAATTAAAAAAAAAAAACCTAGGTCCCGCCAACTTGTAGGAAAAAAATCAAAGAGAAGAGAAGTTCGGCAAAAGTCTCGTTAGAGGTTATGACAACCTGTTGGTATATAACCGCCATTTTTTTTACGTTGCGGCGTAAACTTGAGTATATCTACAACAACAATATAAATTAACTCTAACAATGCTCCTTTAACTCGAGTGTATGGCCCAGCATGAAAGCAGTCTTTTTGATGTAAAAATAAGACTTACTTTTATCTATATATACATATGTGGGCCCGGAACTCCGCAGTGGACGACTAACTTAACCTTAAGTAACCTTAATTTACCTTACCTAAAAATAAAACTCCAAAGCCCCAATTACATAAAACTTTGACAAATGCGCGCCTCGTTTTTGAGCATTTGCAAAAATTTCGCTTCGCTTTACGTTTAAAAAACTTTGTATGAAAGTGGATCCTACAAAGTTGAATGCAATTGGGCCTTCACCTATATAATCAAACTTGACGAACGCGGAATTTGAAAGGAGCCATTGCAAGTTGAATTAAATAATTAAATTAAAAATACAATAAACAATATAATTTAAAAAATATAGAATAATAAATAATTTGGCTGTGTATATATCAACTGGTATAATGCTGATGCAGAGGCTGACTAGTATACCAATTGGTATGGTGCTGATGCAGAAGAGGACAATTGCTTTTCTTTTTCTATTGTAACTGCTTATTTTTTACCTTGTAATTCACAGATGCTTTTTCGTGTTTGGGTAAATACAAATATTCGTTGCTTTCTAAAGAATAAACTGGTAGAGGCTGACTATGATACTGGGGGGTCACTCTGTATTGCGATTCGGAATTCAATGCGATTCGAAAGTGAAATGCGATGCGATAAGCAAATGGTACTCTGTATTGCTATAGCATTGCTAACAGTGCTGCGTTCTGCGGCCTTTGGTTATTTTCTTGCCCGGGTTGGCATCACTGTTGTAAAACTAACCGCAAGTTGACAATTTTCATTGCATACTTCAAGTGAAGGCTCTTGTCCTATGCTTTTACCCATACCCTTTTTTTATTTGGCGCCTAACTGTATGCTATGCTGCAAACACTTGTAGTTGCAAAATATATTTGTACCTATATATATACCTTTTATGTGTATTGAAATATGTGTGCATGCGTGTGCATATGCAAAAGCACGTCCGTATAAACATAATTTTATTAGTTTGATTGAAGTTTTCTTACAAATTTTTGGTAATTATTTTGTAAATTTAAAAGTTAAACAAAATATTTTAAAAAAAAAAATATTTTTATACCCAGCTGTACTTGTACACAGGGTATTATAACTTTGTTAGGATAACGGTTGGTTGTACAGGTATAAAGGAATCGAGATAGATATAGACTTCCATATATCAATATGATCAGGATCGAAAAAAAATTTGATTGAGCCATGTCCGTCCGTCCGTCTGTCCGTTAACACGATAACTTGAGCAAATAATGAGATATCTTCACCAAATTTGGCATGCGTACTTATTTGGGTTCAGAATAGATTGCTATTGAAAATGGGTAAAATCGGACCATAACCACGCCCCTTTTTCGATATCGAAAATTTCGAAAAACGTATAAAATGGGTTAATTCAATATTAGAAGCAGCTACAATGATAAAATTTGCAATATGTATTGATTTAGATGTTCTAAGGCCGATTTTATAAAAAATTTTGAAAAGGGGGCGTGGTACCGCCCACGTATATTTGAAGAAATTTTAAAATTTTGACTCTTAATAACTTCAGAACAGTTTATGCTAGTATAACGAAATTTCGCAGAGGACATACTATTGTTGTGGTAAATTCAGCTATAGAAAATAAACGAAATCGCTTCGCGACCACGCCTACTTTTTCATAAAAGTTATATTGAAAGGAGGTGGAAATATTGAAAAGTCCATATCTAATTAACTGATTTCGCTATAATAATATAATTTGGTACATACATCAACTTTCATATTCTTTACATAATTTTTTAAAAATTTTGGAAAGTGGGCGTGGCACCGCCCACTTATGAGTCAAGCAATTTTTAAATTCGACTGCTAACAACTTCAGAACGGTGTGAGATAGATTTACGAAACTAGGTACCAGGCATGTTATGTTTATGTAGAGTACTACCACAGAAAATAAGAAAAATCGGTGAACGATCACGCCCACTTTATGTGCACAGCTGGGTATGTAATGTTCGGTTTCACCCGAACTTAGACTTCCTTACTTGTTTTTATTAATTTTGCGAAATAAGCGCCAAAATAAACATGTTTTTCGATAAGAAAGGTAAGTATACTAATAGCTCTACAATAATTTACAAGAATATGTTTAAACATTTAATTTTATTCAAAATTGTTTAGCGGTGCGATAGCGGTTCGACTGCGTTTTGTTGTAGGAAGACAAATCCGAATGTACAAAGCAATTGACATTTCACTTTCGCGATACAGAGTGTACGCGATTCGAGAGGGAAAAAATGAATGCGAAAAGGGAAAAAACAAATCCGAAAATGTCAATTTCCGTTGCGATAGTTGAGTTACAGAGTGTCGCTAAGGCAAATGCGAAAAAATTTTCTTTCGCATCGCAATACAGAGTGACCCCCCTGATGTAGAGGCTGACTATGATACTGGTGCATAGACCGACTAGTATACCAACTGGAATGAATGTCAAATTCGTGGAGTAGTATGACAAGTGGTACGATCTGAATGGGCATAATGATTAGTATGTCCTGCCGCATAGACTGAGCAGTATGTCAACTGGTATGATTCTGATATATATATGAACTTGTATGTCATCTGGTAAGATTCTGATGCATATATGAACTAGTATGTCAAATGGTATATTTCTGATGCAAATTTGAACTAGTATGTCAACTGATATGATTATGATGCTTAAATGAACTGGTATGTCAACTGGTATGATTCTGATGCATAAATGAACTACTATATCAACTGGTATGATTCTGACGCATATATGAACTAGTATGACACCTGGTATGATTCCGATGCTTTTTTTAACTAGTCTGTCAATTGGTATGATTCTGATGCATATATGAACTAGTCTGTCAGCTGGTATGATTCTGATTCATATAAGAAGTAGTCTGTCAACAGGTGTGATTCTGATGCATATATGAACTAGTCTGCCAACTGGTATGATTCTGATGCATATATGAACTAGTCTGTCAACTGGTATGATTATGATGCTTATATGAACTAGTCTTTCAACTGGTATGATTCTGATGTATATATGAACTAGTCTGCCAACTGGTATGATTCTGATGTATATATGAACTATTCTTTCAACTGGTACGATCCTGACTTATATACGAACTAGTATCTTAAATGGTGTGATGCTGATGTGTATAAGAACAAGTATATCAACTGGTATATTCCTGATGCAGAGGCTGACTGGTCAGCCAATTGGTATGGTGCTGATGCAGAGAAGGACAATTGACATCTCGTAGGACGTCGCCGTGTTAAAAATACCAGTTGCTAATATGGAAAAATTACAGAACTCGAACTAGTTGAGGCCGCCTGGCTGACTGGTATTTGATTTGTATAAAACTAGTTAAGTTGACTGCAGGGAAACTACTCTCTTTTACCTTTAGAACGCCCTATCGAATGTAAGGATATCTCTAATAGAAACATTTTTACAGGTATAATAGAGTAAGCCTAAAAATTACGTTCTTCAAACTTTGAAATTCGACCAGTCCGAAACCAGTGGCTATAAAAATTAATGTGTGTAAATTTGATCCTTTAGGACCCTAAAGAACTGTTCCTCAAAGTTTGAGAGAAATCCGAGACTAGCCAGCATTATGAATTAGACGTTTTCATATGGAATGTCTCTACTTACATATATTGCTATGTAACGCTATATAAGTATGTATGTATGTACGAATTCACTGCACATATGTATAGGTATGTGCATACCTATGTATGTCTTTTCATGTATAAAACTGCTCAATTTAATGAAAGAAAAACATAAAATGTGGGGAATAAAAAAATTTGATCGCGCCATGATGTGAAATAAAACATAGACTATAGGAAAATAAAAAGGTGAATAGAAAACATGAACTGCATACCTAAATAGTACCTTAGCACAAATTCCTATCAACACAATAAACGGCATGAAATCGGCAATAACGACAACAGCAGCAAAGTTCATATTGTGTCATAAAGCGAAAGTGCATTTGTTGTTTGTTCGACAACAAGCAACACTGTCTCATTCTTATTACCTACTATTTTACTAGTATGTATAGCTATCAAATAGAAAAAAACACCAAAAAACTGAAAACGAAAAAAAATTGTCAGCCAGTTGAGCTGCTCAATTGCAAAATCGAAAGGGGTGCATGTCATTAGCACGTACCATTGTGGCATGCAACTTCACGTTGCTCACTTCACTTATTTACGCATATATGTACATACCTACATACATACAAATTTATGTATACGCAGAAGTAATAATGTACCTATATTAGGGTGATTAAGAAAACATTTTAGATCTTACCTCCTCAAAAGTCAGTACCTAATTCAGGCCCGTGCGCAGGGTGGTAAGGGGGTACTTTGTGGTTAGGGGACTAAACTTTGTTCTCTAGTTTTGTAAAAAATCAAAAAATGGTGGTCACAGTGGCCGTGTGCGGTTATTAATTAACATATAATGTTAATTTTTTTGACACATGTTCAGTTAAATGTCAGCTTCAAACTGTACGGAGCAGGTTCCATTTTGAAGACAGCTTTTCTTCTAAACGAGGTGTAATTTTTCCTTGAAAATTAGAACACATAAAGACCTTGGTGGCATACATCTAATTTCTAACGGAAGTCTAAAAATTTTAAGCCATATTAAAATTATAATAGATTAAACATGAAATGTCACAACCCTAAAACCTCACAACTTTTTATTCTACTGGTTTTGATACAGTGGTTTTTACAAGTAGATACATATAGGTATGAGGCGGTTAGAAGCAAAGTGTGGAAGTACCTTTTTCACAAAAAACGAGTTAAGTGCACCATCACATTAATAAAACACCATTTTATTTGGTGGCAAAAGGATATATATAAATTATATTCCAATAGCGACATCTACCCGCTAAAAGAAATAGTGCTTACCAATTTTTTCAAAGTACTTGGAGGCAAAAGGGTGTATGTGCAGTACATTTTTAAATGGCTGTAATTAATTTAATAGTTTAGATAATCGCACACGGTTTACCGTTTTGGAAACTTCAAAGCCTTCACTTTAAGAATATGTAAAAGTTTTTGAAAAAAATTTCAAAAATTATGAGAAAAATCATTTTGAAAAAATCACTATTTTTCCCATAGAAAAGGGCAACAAAAAAAAGTATGCACCCCTAAGGGTTAAGTTACAGAGCTAATTTTTTGCAAGGCTTATTTTCTCATCGATACCTTACTTATCAGGGGGTAAGACCATGTCGACCTTTCTTTTGAATCACCCCAGTGTGCATACTATGTAATTTTTTATATTTTTTTAAGTTTTTGGGGTTCTGGTGGCACCTGATGACAAAGCCTTAGGAATATGAAATTTGTAGAGAGTAATTAGTATACCAGGGAATAACTTTTGCGCAAGCTAATCAATATCATTAAAAAAAAATTCACTTCGCCCTAATGTGGACTCTCTTTGACTCATGCGTTCGAGTGTTCGTATGTACAACATATTTGAAGACATGCATGGATGAAGGGGGTATGTCGCATTTTGAGTGAAACGAGAAAATCGGCTTTAAAGTTTTGCTTAAACATTTGAGGTTTTTTCGAATCTTTATGGAAAACTGACAAAAAAATTATGCAAAGGTATAAAAGACGTTGCATAATATGCAATAAAAAGCATAAATTTATATTTAGTGTTTTATATGAAAAAATCGGAACATACCCCCTTCTTCCACAATTCATATTGGAAAGTTGTGTACATACCCCCTTCATCCATGAATTATCTTCTACAATTTTGCACGATAGGCAGATTCTGATAAGACAGAAATATAGATATACATAAAAACTATTCACCAATGCCAAAAACAGAAATTGAGTGAGAAGGCGACATACCCCCTTCATCCATGCATGTCTTGTTGTTGTTGTAACGAAGCGTAGCCCTGCCCAGCGTGTACTTTTCCTTAACCTAAATTGTCATCAATTTCTTCTAACGGGAGTCCTAGGAAACTTGCAGTTTCAACAGGGTTGGACCAGAGGGAGATGGGTGTTAGAAGAGTGGGCTCCGAAGAGCAGATAAATAAATGGTTGGTATTATGGGGTGACGAGCCGAGTGACCCTTGTCTCTCGAGGAAGATGACGCTCCTCAGCCGCGACGCGAGGTGGTTTGGCGTGCAAAACGGCGTTCAGTGGACAGAGCGAGACATAATACGCAACGGACGTGTCATGGATGTGCTTCAGGGCCTGCGTATGTACCTTTGGATCAAACGGCGAAAGTGTGAGGTGCCGGATCTCATCAAAATGCTCACGTAGATGTGCCCTTACGGTCCTAGGAGGTGGCTCATACTCAAGCAGTAGTCTGTTGGGATGTTGTGGTTTGCAACAGTTCAACAGGTACTGCTTGTTTAGCATTTCATTGTGCTCCAAAACTGGGAGCATTTCCACCTCATGATGTAAATGATGTTTTGGAGACATAAGGACGCATCCCGTGGCGGTTCTGAGTGCGGTATTTTGGCAGGCCTGCAGTCTTTTCCAATGAACCTCAGCAAGCCCCGGCGACCATATCGGCGACGCGTAATTCAGGATCGGCCGACCAATTGCTTTATAGGTTGCCAGCAACGTTTCTTTGTCTTTACCCCAAGTGCTGCCGGCTAGCGACTTGAGAATTTTGTTGCGGCTTTGTAGCTTAGACACAATTGCGGTTGAATGAGCAGCGAATTTGTGCATGGGGTCGAAAGTTACCCCTAAGATTTTGGGGTGAGAGACAGTAGGTAATTTTTGATCGCCTACGTAGATTTCTAACTCCATGCCAACTTGCGCCGTCCAGGTCGTGAATAGTATCGCCGAGGACTTCGTTGGCGACAATGTCAGGCTCCGGGCAGTGAAAAACTCAACAATGCATGTCTTCATTTGTGACAGTGTTTCAAGCAATATTTTGTTTTTTTTTTGTGTAATAACTAATCCATAATATCTATAACTAACATAATAGTGAATTTGTCAATAAAGCTTCTATTACACCAGTCTGTTGTTTTACAATTTTCTAATTATATGCGAAAACCATTTATAAAGAAAATTGCTTGCGTTCATGTTAGCAAAGCAAGGTATATAAAGTAAGACTTATAATGTTAGCGTTATTCGCAAATTAAGTGGTAAATCATAAAAAAAAAATTTCGTACTAGCACCCCTTCACTTAAAGCTCTATATTTTGAAGCTATTGCATAGATCGGTGCTAGCAACAGGCCGATTACATAAAATTGGATCTCTATCATAAAGTTAAGGTTAAGGTTAAGGTTAAGGTTAAGGTTAAGGTTAAGGTTAAGGTTAAGGTTAAGGTTAAGGTTAAGGTTAAGGTTAAGGTTAAGGTTAAGGTTAAGGTTAAGGTTAAGGTTAAGGTTAAGGTTAAGGTTAAGGTTAAGGTTAAGGTTAAGGTTAAGGTTAAGGTTAAGGTTAAGGTTAAGGTTAAGGTTAAGGTTAAGGTTAAGGTTAAGGTTAAGGTTAAGGTTAAGATTAAGGTTAAGGTTAAGGTTAAGGTTAAGGTTAAGGTTAAGGTTAAGGTTAAGGTTAAGGTTAAGGTTAAGGTTAAGGTTAAGGTTAAGGTTAAGGTTAAGGTTAAGGTTAAGGTTAAGGTTAAGGTTAAGGTTAAGGTTAAGGTTAAGGTTAAGGTTAAGGTTAAGGTTAAGGTTAAGGTTAAGGTTAAGGTTAAGGTTAAGGTTAAGGTTAAGGTTAAGGTTAAGGTTAAGGTTGAGGTTAAGGTTAAGGTTAAGGTTAAGGTTAAGGTTAAGGTTAAGGTTAAAGTTAAAGTTAAAGTTAAAGTTAAAGTTAAAGTTAAAGTTAAAGTTAAAGTTAAAGTTAAAGTTAAAGTTAAAGTTAAAGTTAAAGTTAAAGTTAAAGTTAAAGTTAAAGTTAAAGTTAAAGTTAAAGTTAAAGTTAAAGTTAAAGTTAAAGTTAAAGTTAAAGTTAAAGTTAAAGTTAAAGTTAAAGTTAAAGTTAAAGTTAAAGTTAAAGTTAAAGTTAAAGTTAAAGTTAAAGTTAAAGTTAAAGTTAAAGTTAAAGTTAAAGTTAAAGTTAAAGTTAAAGTTAAAGTTAAAGTTAAAGTTAAAGTTAAAGTTAAAGTTAAAGTTAAAGTTAAAGTTAAAGTTAAAGTTAAAGTTAAAGTTAAAGTTAAAGTTAAAGTTAAAGTTAAAGTTAAAGTTAAAGTTAAAGTTAAAGTTAAAGTTAAAGTTAAAGTTAAAGTTAAAGTTAAAGTTAAAGTTAAAGTTAAAGTTAAAGTTAAAGTTAAAGTTAAAGTTAAAGTTAAAGTTAAAGTTAAAGTTAAAGTTAAAGTTAAAGTTAAAGTTAAAGTTAAAGTTAAAGTTAAAGTTAAAGTTAAAGTTAAAGTTAAAGTTAAAGTTAAAGTTAAAGTTAAAGTTAAAGTTAAAGTTAAAGTTAAAGTTAAAGTTAAAGTTAAAGTTAAAGTTAAAGTTAAAGTTAAAGTTAAAGTTAAAGTTAAAGTTAAAGTTAAAGTTAAAGTTAAAGTTAAAGTTAAAGTTAAAGTTAAAGTTAAAGTTAAAGTTAAAGTTAAAGTTAAAGTTAAAGTTAAAGTTAAAGTTAAAGTTAAAGTTAAAGTTAAAGTTAAAGTTAAAGTTAAAGTTAAAGTTAAAGTTAAAGTTAAAGTTAAAGTTAAAGTTAAAGTTAAAGTTAAAGTTAAAGTTAAAGTTAAAGTTAAAGTTAAAGTTAAAGTTAAAGTTAAAGTTAAAGTTAAAGTTAAAGTTAAAGTTAAAGTTAAAGTTAAAGTTAAAGTTAAAGTTAAAGTTAAAGTTAAAGTTAAAGTTAAAGTTAAAGTTAAAGTTAAAGTTAAAGTTAAAGTTAAAGTTAAAGTTAAAGTTAAAGTTAAAGTTAAAGTTAAAGTTAAAGTTAAAGTTAAAGTTAAAGTTAAAGTTAAAGTTAAAGTTAAAGTTAAAGTTAAAGTTAAAGTTAAAGTTAAAGTTAAAGTTAAAGTTAAAGTTAAAGTTAAAGTTAAAGTTAAAGTTAAAGTTAAAGTTAAAGTTAAAGTTAAAGTTAAAGTTAAAGTTAAAGTTAAAGTTAAAGTTAAAGTTAAAGTTAAAGTTAAAGTTAAAGTTAAAGTTAAAGTTAAAGTTAAAGTTAAAGTTAAAGTTAAAGTTAAAGTTAAAGTTAAAGTTAAAGTTAAAGTTAAAGTTAAAGTTAAAGTTAAAGTTAAAGTTAAAGTTAAAGTTAAAGTTAAAGTTAAAGTTAAAGTTAAAGTTAAAGTTAAAGTTAAAGTTAAAGTTAAAGTTAAAGTTAAAGTTAAAGTTAAAGTTAAAGTTAAAGTTAAAGTTAAAGTTAAAGTTAAAGTTAAAGTTAAAGTTAAAGTTAAAGTTAAAGTTAAAGTTAAAGTTAAAGTTAAAGTTAAAGTTAAAGTTAAAGTTAAAGTTAAAGTTAAAGTTAAAGTTAAAGTTAAAGTTAAAGTTAAAGTTAAAGTTAAAGTTAAAGTTAAAGTTAAAGTTAAAGTTAAAGTTAAAGTTAAAGTTAAAGTTAAAGTTAAAGTTAAAGTTAAAGTTAAAGTTAAAGTTAAAGTTAAAGTTAAAGTTAAAGTTAAAGTTAAAGTTAAAGTTAAAGTTAAAGTTAAAGTTAAAGTTAAAGTTAAAGTAAAGACATCGTATGCATATCATGTGATGTCATATCATATGATGTCAGATCATATGATGTCATATCATACGATGTCATATCATACGATGTCAGATCATATCATGTCAGATCATATTATGTCATATCATATGATGTCATATCATGTGATGTCATATCACAGTCATATCATATGATGTCATATCATGTGATGTCATATCATATGATGTCATAGCATGTGATGTCATATCATATGATGTCATATCATGTGATGTCATATCATATGATGTCATATCATGTGATGTCATATCATATGATGTCATGTCATTTGATATCATATCATATGATGTCATATCATGTGATGTCATATCATATGATGTCGTGTCTTATGATGTCATATCATATGATGTCAGATCATATGATGTCATATCGCGTGATGTCATATCACGTGATGTCATATCATATGATGTCATGCCATGTGATGTCATAGCATGTGATTTCATATCATATGATGTCATGTCATATGATGTCATATCATGTGATGTCATATCATATGATGTCTTGTTATATGATGTCATATCATACGATGTCATATCATGTGATTTCATATCATATGATGTCATGTCATATGATGTCATATCATGTGATGTCATATCATATGATGTCATGTTATATGATGTCATATCATACGATGTCAGATCATATCATGTCAGATCATATTATGTCATATCATGTGATGTCATATCATATGATGTCATATCATATGATGTCATACCATGTGATGTCATATCATGTGATTTCATATCATATGATGTCATGTCATATGATGTCATATCATGTGATGTCATATCATATGATATCATGTTATATGATGTCATATCATACGATGTCAGATCATATCATGTCAGATCATATTATGTCATATCATGTGATGTCATATCATATGATGTTATATCATATGATGTCATACCATGTGATGTCATATCATGTGATTTCATATCATATGATGTCATGTCATATGATGTCATATCATGTGATGTCATATCATATGATGGCATATCATGTGATGTCATATCATATGATTTCATATCATGTGATGTCATATCATATGATGTCAGATCATATAATGTCATATCATGTGATGTCATATCATATGATGTCATGTCATATGATGTCATATCATATGATGTCATATCATATGATGTCATGTCAAATGATATCATATCATATGATGTCATATCATATGATGTCATGTCATATGATATCATATCATATGATGTCATATCATGTGATGTCATATCATGTGATTTCATATCATATGATGTCATGTCATATGATGTCATATCATGTGATGTCATATCATATGATGTCATATCATGTCACGTGATTTTATATCATATGATGTTATATCATGTGATGTCATATCATATGATGTCAGATCATATGATGATATCATGTGAAGTCATATCATATGATGTCATATCATATGATGTCATATCCTATGATGTCATATCATATGATGTCATATCATGTGATGTCATATCATATGATGTCATATCATGTGATGTCATATAATATGATGTCATGTCATATGATATCATATCATATGATGTCATATCATGTGATGTCATATCATGTGATTTCATATCATATGATGTCATGTCATATGATGTCATATCATGTGATGTCATATCATATGATGTCATGTTATATGATGTCATATGATGTGATGTCATATCATATGATGTCATGTCACGTGATGTTATATCATATGATGTCATATCATGTGATGTCATATCATATGATGTCATATCATGTGATGTCATATCATATGATGTCAGATCATATGATGTCATATGATGTCAGAGCATATGATGTCATATCATATGATGTTATATCATATGACGTCATATCATGTGATGTCATATCATATGATGTGAGATCATATGATGTCATATCATATGATGTCAGATCATATGATGTCATATCATATGATGTCATATCATATGATGTCATATCATGTCATATAAAAATAAAAAATTTGTTTTCTTTCTTTCAAAACCCCCACCGCTGCGTACGGGCCTGGCATAAGTTTATAATATGCTATAGCTTTACCGCAGCAGTCCCCGAGTGCCACACGTCCTTTTTTAAAACTGAATAATTTACTTGCATTCAAAGCAGTTTATGTCATACTTGTAGCAAAACTATATGTTTTCGATAATTAAAATGCCTTTTTTTCGATATTTGAAGAAGTGTACTCGTATTGGTACAGTGGCCGTTAATGGGTTAAGTTGTATGGCAATGGCAATCAGGACTATGAAATAGTTTTAAATCCATTTTATTGCAATTTTCACCATCTTCGGCTACAAAAAAACTAAAATATAACCAGAACACATGTTTTTATACCTTTCATGAACATGAAATGGTATTATAACTTTGGTCCGATGTTTGTAAATATGAGAAGAAGAAGAGATAGACCCATCAATAAGTATACCGAAATGATCAGGATGACGAGATGAGTTGATTTAGCCATGTCCGTCTGTCCGTCTGTCCGTCTGTCCGTCTGTCTGTTTGAACGCAAACTAGTCCCTCAATTTTTGAGATATCTGGCTGAAATTTTGTATGTGGCCACCATTTTGTAATATAGGAATCATTTGTCGGAACTGACATGATCGGACCAGTATAACATATAGCCCCCATACAACCGATTGTTCAGATATAAGGTTTTTTGGCCAAAACTTCCGCAATTAAAAAGTTAGAAACGTAAAATTTCGCAACTCGAGTACTTTCTATTTATGTAGTGTATATAGTGAAAATCAACCAGATCGGGCAAATGTAACATATAGCCCCCATACAACCGATTGTTCAGATATAAGGTTTTTTGGCCAAAACTTCTGCAATTAAAAAGTTAGGAACGTAAAATTTTGCAGCTCGAGTACTTTCTATTTATGTAGTGTATATAGCGAAAATCAACCAGATCGGGCAAATGTAACATATAGCCCCCATACAACCGATTGTTCAGATATAAGGTTTTTTGGCCAAAACTTCTGCAATTTAAAAGTTAGGAACGTAAAATTTTGCAACTCGAGTACTTTCTATTTATGTAGTGTATATAGTGAAAATCAACAAGATCGGGCAAATGTAACATATAGCCCCCATACAACCGATTGTTCAGATATAAGGTTTTTTGGCCAAAACTTCCGCAATTAAAAAGTTAGAAACGTAAAATTTTGCAACTCTAGTACTTTCTATTTATGTAGTGTATATAGTGAAAATCAACCAGATCGGGCAAATGTAACATATAGCCCCCATACAACCGATTGTTCAGATATAAGGTTTTTTGGCCAAAACTTCCGCAATTAAAAAGTTAGAAACGTAAAATTTTGCAACTCGAGTACTTTCTATTTATGTAGTGTATATAGTGAAAATCAACAAGATCGGGCAAATGTAACATATAGCCCCCATACAACCGATTGTTCAGATATAAGGTTTTTTGGCCAAAACTTCTGCAATTAAAAAGTTAGGAACGTAAAATTTTGCAACTCGAGTACTTTCTATTTATGTAGTGTATATAGTGAAAATCAACAAGATCGGGCAAATGTAACATATAGCCCCCATACAACCGATTGTTCAGATATAAGGTTTTTTGGCCAAAACTTCTGCAATTAAAAAGTTAGGAACGTAAAATTTTGCAACTCGAGTACTTTCTATTTATGTAGTGTATATAGTGAAAATCAACCAGATCGGGAAAATGTAACATATAGCCCCCATACAACCGATTGTTCAGATATAAGGTTTTTTGGCCAAAACTTCTGCAATTAAAAAGTTAGGAACGTAAAATTTTGCAACTCGAGTACTTTCTATTTATGTAGTGTATATAGTGAAAATCAACAAGATCGGGCAAATGTAACATATAGCCCCCATACAACCGATTGTTCAGATATAAGGTTTTTTGGCCAAAACTTCTGCAATTAAAAAGTTAGGAACGTAAAATTTTGCAACTCGAGTACTTTCTATTTATGTAGTGTATATAGTGAAAATCAACCAGATCGGGCAAATGTAACATATAGCCTCCATACAACCGATTGTTCAGATATAAGGTTTTTTGGCCAAAACTTCTGCAATTAAAAAGTTAGGAACGTAAAATTTTGCAACTCGAGTACTTTCTATTTATGTAGTGTATATAGTGAAAATCAACCAGATCGGGCAAATGTAACATATAGCCCCCATACAACCGATTGTTCAGATATAAGGTTTTTTGGCCAAAACTTCTGCAATTTAAAAGTTAGGAACGTAAAATTTTGCAACTCGAGTACTTTCTATTTATGTAGTGTATATAGTGAAAATCAACAAGATCGGGCAAATGTAACATATAGCCCCCATACAACCGATTGTTCAGATATAAGGTTTTTTGGCCAAAACTTCCGCAATTAAAAAGTTAGAAACGTAAAATTTTGCAACTCTAGTACTTTCTATTTATGTAGTGTATATAGTGAAAATCAACCAGATCGGGCAAATGTAACATATAGCCCCCATACAACCGATTGTTCAGATATAAGGTTTTTTGGCCAAAACTTCCGCAATTAAAAAGTTAGAAACGTAAAATTTTGCAACTCGAGTACTTTCTATTTATGTAGTGTATATAGTGAAAATCAACAAGATCGGGCAAATGTAACATATAGCCCCCATACAACCGATTGTTCAGATATAAGGTTTTTTGGCCAAAACTTCTGCAATTAAAAAGTTAGGAACGTAAAATTTTGCAACTCGAGTACTTTCTATTTATGTAGTGTATATAGGGAAAATCAACAAGATCGGACAAATGTAACATATAGCCCCCATACAACCGATTGTTCAGATATAAGGTTTTTTGGCCAAAACTTCTGCAATTAAAAAGTTAGGAACATAAAATTTTGCAACTTGAGTACTTTCAATTTATGTAGTGTGTAGAGGAAAATCAAGAAGATCGGGTAAATATAACATATATTTAGCCCCATACAACCGGTTGTTCAGATATAAGGTTTTTTGGCCAATACTTCCGCATTTAAAAAGTTAGGAACGTAAAATATTGCACCTTTAGTACTTTCTACATATGTAATGTGTATAGTGTAAGTCAGTACAATTGAACACGTATAATATATAGCCTCCATACAATCGATTGTTCCGATAACTCGGATCCTATTATTTTGTAAGTTTTTTTTAAATTATAACAAAGATGTGTAATGTGTGTAGTAAATATAGTTAAATTGAAACAGGCTGTACTGGGGATCGAACAGTGAAAATCGTGACACTTATTCATGAAAGGTATATAGCCTTCGGCACAGCCGAAGACAACTTTCCTTACTTGTTATGAATTTAAAACAAGATTTATAATTCCCTTTCCTGGTTATATGCAAAAAGGGCACATCTATGACCTTTTTATTTCATCGTTTATGGCTAGCGATGTGGAGTGTTGTTGTTGTAACGAGGTGTAGCCCTGCCTAAATGTCAGACAGGGTCACCTCGAGTGTATTGCTCTTGGTCGGGTCGATATAAGAAAACGGCCCGGGTCGTTTCGGCACGATGGGTACAGCACAAGTACTGGTACCGTTCTCGTAGATCCGGCAATACAAGAAACTTAACTAGCCGTGCAGGCTATGTAGTGTCGCTCTTGTAACTTCACCAAGTAAAAAGATAATAAACTATATAAAATTAGCATCAAAACCGTTTTCTATATACTACAACAACAAAAAAGTTACAAGGCTTCAAAAGTTTAAAACACGAATATCTCAAAACATAATTTTCAGAGAAGTGCGTTTTTGTACGCAACTCCTCAATTAAATACTACAACCAAGTAAAATTTTCAAGTCCGGTCGCTGTATAATATAAACCTTAAGCATGCTCGTATTTATCACGAGAACTCGTTATCAAAAGTCACAACCTTCGGAGCATCCAAAAACTCAAAACCCCCCTATAGAAAATTCCTGTGCACGGGCCTTACCTAATTGATAAGAAAATAAACCTTAACCCTTAGAGCTCGATATTTGGGAATAAATTATTATTTTTTAAGTGAATTTTCCAATCATTAATAAAGGTAAGGTACAAAATATACACTGAGAGAAATGCCTTGAATGTTGTGTCAATATTACCATTGATAGCGACGAATTTGATGCAATATTCATTCAGAATGAGCAAATTATCAGATCTTATTTTCTTTCAATAAAAAGTCAAATAACATATCAACCATTTCGATATGATGCACTGTTTTTTATATTTATGGATAGAATTGTAATATATTAGAACGGCATGTAAATATCTAAAATGGTAATATGAATTTCTATTGTCGCTATATCCATATCTATTTTTACTGTATACCTAGTAACAATTGTAGAGACAACGTATTATTACCTATATACATATGGGCGAAATAAAAATTTTTCTGGGACGCATTCTACACCTTTTTCAGTTTATATTCAGAAAGTTGCAATTTATATTCAGAAATTTACAAATAATATTCAGAAAGTTAAAATTAACAATCAGAATTTCCATTTCATATTCAGACTTTCTATTTGATATTCAGAGAAATACAATTAATATTTAGAAAGTTCCATTTGACATTCAGAAAAATACAATTAATGTTGTTGTTGTTGTTTCATTCAGAAAATTACAATTGATATTCTGAATATCAAATGGAACTTTCTGAATATTAATTGTATTTTTCTGAATATCAAATAGAAATTCTAAATATGATATGGAAATTGTGAATTTTAACTGTAATTTTCTGAATATAAATTGTAACTTTCTGAATATAAACTGAGAAAGGTGTACACAGAGCAAAAAGTCACATAAAATGCTCTGTAAATCAGAACAAAGTTTAGCGGACAACGCCCAACGAAGCCCTCCAGGCCATTCTGGGCATTTTGCCACTTGATCTGGAAGGGTTTCGGTCAGCGGCGGCATCAGCTCTGCGCCTAAGAGAAACCTTCAGTTGGGGTGCGGGTACTATTGGACACTCCAGTATTCTGGAATCTTACAGCTTTCTCCCTTTAAGCACAGATCGTTGTGCGACCACTACAGTCGGGGATAGCTGCTTCAAAATAAACATTCCCAGCAGAGAAGACTGGGAGAGGACGGATTGGTGTCCCGAAACAAATGGTGGCACTTCCATATACACCGACGGCTCGAAGTTGGACGGCAGAGTTGGAGGAGGGGTTTATTCAAGGGATTTGGACCTTGAACTCTCCTTCAGACTACCTGATCATTGTAGCGTCTTCCAGGCGGAAGTCTCGGCAATCCGGGACGCCGCGGCCTGGTTAAGCAAACGTGTTATCGGAGGAGATATCACTATTTTCAGCGATAGCCAGGCGGCAATCAAATCCCTTGGCTCATACACGTTCAACTCTGAACTGACGCTCAGCTGTCGTCGATCTCTTCAGGAGATGGCCCAACAGAACCGCGTAAACCTCATATGGGTCCCGGGACATAGGGACATTGAGGGAAACTGTAAGGCAGACGAGCTTGCCAGGCAGGGCACGACCAAGCAGGTTCTTCGGGATAAAGAGCGCTTAGGTATGCCGTTTGCCACATGCAAACTAATGCTGAAGGAGCACACACTCCGTCAAGCCAACGAAAGATGGCTGCAATCCCCAGGGTGTCGGATATCGAAACAAACCTGGCCAAAATGGGATCTTAAAAGGTCTAGACGCATTTATGCCCTAACTAGGAGGGAAATCTGCATATTGATAGGGGTATTAACCGGTCACTGCCTCATTGGTAGGCATGCAGAAAGGCTAAGTGTGCCCTACCGACGATGCTGCAGGAGTTGCAAAGATGATGAGGAGGAGGAAACGGTGGAGCACCTCATCTGCAACTGTCCGGCTTTAAGCGGCGTGAGAACGCGCTTCTTGGGAGTTCCGTTCCTAGATAGTCTAAGCCAGATCGCGGAACTGGACATAAAGGACTTGATGGGCTTCATAAAGTCGTCTAAGTGGTTCGAGGAGGAGTAACGGTGTCGGTTTAGGAGTGTCAGTCCCGGGATTCTGCTATGTGGAAAATCCCAACAACTCAGGGATTTTCCATATGGCTGGGTCCCGGGGCTGACTTTCCTTGTGTTGGTGGTATCACAACGGGCCTTCAAAACTGGCCTAAGTGTGCCTCTGCGGCAGCCACTTGAACCTACCTACCTACCTTAGCGGATTTTTCTATGATATATTTAAAATAAGATGCCCGTCTTATTATGACCGGGTGTCTCTTTTTAATAAAACTGTGTAGATAATCACATAATATTAAGAAGATTTTCTTTTTAATATTTCAAATTAAAAAAAAAATGAACGCTCAACCCAGATGTCTAGTCTAGTCTAATCTACACTACCATGCCATCGTATAGTATACTTAACTTGCCAACGTCAAATTACACCTTTGTTCTTTTTGCCTCACCACATGTCCACTTGCCTTATTGCCTTCACCGCGAATCGAACTAAGAATTATTAACTGCTGAACGGAGATCTCTACCCATGATTCTATCGTGTACTTGTGCTTGGTAGCGTCGAGTTACACATTTGAAGAAGGTATACTTTTATGTACATACTAGCTGACCCGGCAGACGTTGTCCTGCCACAAATTTATTTCCCTGCATGTTTCTCTAACCCGATCCCTATATCTATTTTAATCCATGTCCCTATATCCTTCGTATAGGAGGAACCACGCCCCCTTTTTCGTTATCCCCAGTTTTTTTGGAGGTGGCAGGGATTAATCTTGTTTAACTCCTCACGAAATTTCAGTGGTCTAACCTAAATACTTTCAGGGATATGGACTATGAAATGTTTCCATCGTTTGGGAGGCGCCACGCGCCTTTTTTGTTTATCTCCAGTTTTTTTGAAGATGATAGGGATTAATCTTATTTAACTCCTCATGACATTTCAGTGGTCTAACCTAAATACTTCCCGAGATATGGACTATGAAGTATTTCATTCGTATGGGAGGTGCCACGCCCCCTTTTTCGTTACCCACAGTTTTTTTTTTTGGATGCGGTACGGGTCGATCCCATATAACCCCTTGCCAAATTTCAGTGGTCTAACATGAATACTTCCAGAGATATGGACTATGAAGTATTTTATTCGTATGGGAGGTGCCACGTCCCATTTTGGTTAACCCCCACTTTTATTGGTGAGAATGGTGTTGTTATCCTATAGCTCTGTGCCAATTTTCAGGTCCCTTTTAGAGATATTCACCTTGGAGAAAAAAGTTTGTATGGGAGATGCCCCCCCCCCCCCAATATTATGTTCTGATTTTATAACATGACCTGCGCGTGGTAATAACAAAAAAACTCCCCAAATGAAGTATATGATTTGGTTCAGCCGTTTTCGAGTTTTAGCATGACGACTGAACACCATTTCATTTTTATATATACAGAAGATATATCACAATAAACCAAGACGCATTAAATTTTACATGTTCGATTGCAACACGAAGAGTAACACCAAAGCAAAACTTCAAACTTAATGTGTGTTCGTCTCCAAAAATTTACAATGGAAAATTGCAAAAAATTAGCATTTTTTACCCTGAAATAAAAGCCGCATTCTTCTGGAAGATATCGCTCCGGCTTACGCTCATTTCTCACGGGAACAGTCCGGTTACTATAAAGATAAAGCTAAGGGTACACCTAGCGACGCGACGCGACACGACACGACTCGACCGAGTATTCTTTGCATGTGTTCTTATGGAGCAGAGTACACCTAGCGACAGCAGCACCACGCAACACGACGCGACACAACAATGTTGATCAAATAGGCAACTATTTGGTCGTGTCGCGTAGTGTCGTTAGATGTACCCGTACCTTAAGACTTCACCAACAGAAGTCGGTGCGCTTTCACGTAGATCCGTGGTATACACATTATTAAAACAAAAATACCCAAAGAATTTTCGGTTAATACCAAATCTCATTAAATCAGTTTTAAATACAATGCTTTTTTTTTGATTATTAAAAAATATATATGCATTCAAGATGGTAATACGTTAAAAAAAATTAAAAAAAACGACGCAACTTCTTAACATTTTAATGTGTTTAGTATGAAACCCAAAAAAAAACGACCCAATTTGAACACTGCGTTGAACCATGCAGCGACATCTGTTTCTGAAAAATTTGGCTTGTACGCAGCTACGACAAAAACCAATTCAACACAGAATGAAAATATCGCGCTAGGGGGGAAATAAACAAAAAGGAGATACCTATAAATTATGGTGGAATTAATAAGATGAGATATAAAATATGGTGGAATTAATAAGATTGTAAGGGAGGTACCACGCCCCCCTAATATTTTGCTTTGATTTTAATACATGACCTGCGCGTAGTAATAACAAACAAACCCCCCAAAGGAAGTATATTATTTGGTTCAGCCGTTTTCGAGTTTTAGCGTGACGACTGAACACCATTTCATTTTTATATATGTATATAGATGTTGTATGTACATATGTTGAGACGTTAATAGCAAAATTTGAATTAATAAGGGATCGTTTAAAAATAAATAGTTTTCGTTTTTAATAAATTCAATATGAATCTAGTGAAAATAAGAAGATGTTCTCATTAATTTACTTTATACAAATTTTCTCATAAGAACAAGCAGATTTCTTCTAACAATTGAACGTTTTTGACAAAAGTACATAAAAAATTCATAAATAAGAAGCTAACTCCTTCTTTTAGCCGATTGCCTTTTCAATAAATTTGAGAAGAAATTCAAGCTAAAATCTAAAAGATTTCCTAGCACAAATTTCTTCAAATTTGTCCCCACTCGCTCTCCCCGGCCAAAAAGCTTTTTTAGACGTCAATCTCTATGATTATAGGTGAACTTTTTGGCTCTGTGTGTATTGTTTTTTTAGAAGTTGTGCTTCATATATTTGTAGAGAAAATCTTAAATTGAGAAGATTTACTTTTTGATATTTCAAATTTAAAATAATTATATTGCCTTCACCGAGAATCGAACTTACAATTTTTGAAATGCTTAACCCAGCTGTTTACCATCAGGCCATCATGTACTTATGCATGCTTCTAATCTAATTTTGGCTTGCGTCATTTATTGACGCTTAACCGCCTAGGCGATTTTAGCAGTTTCGTATCAAAGCACGCCAGTCATTCCTTATAACTGGCGCCAATTGGAAACCCCAAGGGAGTTCAAGCCATCATCCACTTGTTGTTTCCATCTCAGTCGAGGCCTCCCCCTTCCTCTGCTGCCGAATTCGGTTGTCGATAGGAAAACCTTCTGCGCTGGAGCTTCTTTGTCCATTCGCATAACATGTCCTAACCAGCGGAGCCTTTGGGCTTTAATCCGCTGGACTATGGTCAGGCCTGCGTAAAGCTCTACAGCTCATCGTTAAGTTTCCTTCGATACTCGCCGTTGGCATCACGGGAAGGACCATACATCTTCCGGAGAACTTTTCTCTCAAATACTCCAAGTGCCATTTCATCTTCTCTTGACACTGTCCATAATTCTGAGCCGTACATCAGGACTGATATGATGAGGGACATAAACAAAAGGGCCGCATGTCCACTATCAAAAATTGTTCAGAAACCGAAAGAAACTATTACAGAGTCAAAAAGCCAAAACTGAATTTTTTAAGTGACGTTACTAAAATGAAACAATTAATTAAATTCAAGTGCTAAGTAAGTGGCTTTATAAATAAAAGTAGTTAAGTAAAAACACACACACATTTTTAGTCACCTGAATTGTATGTGGCCAAAATCGCGGACTGTTACACTCAGAGAAAAATCACAGTTATGTCAACAGTCCTCTACTGTTAATACCCAAATTTGATATAATTGGCGATTTGTTAATTTGCACGATAACATCTGTTGTTTCAAATGTTGCATGTATATGTTGATCCAACAGACCCCATACTCTTGATTATTAACAGAAAATGCCAGTTGTGTTGCCAACTGGTACTGTTGAATGAACAGTGTTACGTTGACTTAACAAAAATTTTATCGATTTCGCTATTCACTACAAGTTTATTTGACAACATTTATTATAGAAATGTGTAGTGAACAATTTTGAAATAGCCAATTTTGATATCTTTGACTTTTTGGATCACTTTCCGACTACAAGATTATTTTTTTGCTTACTTTTAAACAAAATAATGCTTCGATTAGTAGATTCAAATCCTCTTATTACATGGAACTTTTGTTTTCTAAGAATCGTTATCTTTATCGAAAAACGGTATTTATTCGCTTAGGCTCACAATTTTGATTTATTACCAATTTAAAAATTTTCTTATGAAATTGGGTTTTTCTCTCCATATCACCTGTTTGATGATCATGGATAGTAATGAATTTTATTCAGCCCTTGCTTAAAATCTTTTTTAAGTCAATGTTAATTTAGATACCGATTTTTTGATTAATTTGCCACATCGCGCATAATCGACATATCACCTTTTGGGGTAGGCATCGATTGTTAACGTTTTGTTTAATTTTTTATGAGCCTTTTAATTTTAATGTTTAATTGGTCAGGGAATAGATATACGACACTAACTGGTCATTCAGGGGTATAACCAGTTAGCTTTCAACAGTACTAAATAGTAGAATTTTTTTCAGTGTAGTTTAGGAAAAGTTCTGAAATGTGAAATACGGAGCTGAAATCGCATGATGGATTTCTTTGCTCTCAACTCTCGTCGAACTTCCTATGAGCTGCTTTCGTTCTTTAGGATTCCGCCATCGAACGAAGCAGACTACCTACTCCAGATTTCAAAACAGGTAAATTTTATAACATTTTTATACTTGTACACAGGGTATTATAACTTTGTTAGGATAACGGTTGGTTGTACAGGTATAAAGGAATCGAGATAGATATAGACTTCCATATATCAATATGATCAGGATCGAAAAAAAATTTGATTGAGCCATGTCCGTCCGTCTGTCCGTCTGTCCGTTAACACGATAACTTGAGCAAATAATGAGATATCTTCACCAAATTTGGCATGCGTACTTACTTGGGTTCAGAATAGATTGCTATTGAAAATGGGTAAAATCGAACCATAACCACGCCCCTTTTTCGATATCGAAAATTTCGAAAAACGTATAAAATGGGTTAATTCAATATTAGAAGCAGCTACAATGATAAAATTTGCAATATGTATTGATTTAGATGTTCTAAGGCCGATTTTATAAAAATTTTTGAAAAGGGGGCGTGGTACCGCCCACGTATATTTGAAGAAATTTTAAAATTTTGACTCTTAATAACTTCAGAACAGTTTATGCTAGTATAACGAAATTTCGTAGAGGACATACTATTGTTGTGGTAAATTCAGCTATAGAAAATAAACGAAATCGCTTCGCGACCACGCCTACTTTTTCATAAAATTTATATTGAAAGGAGGTGGAAATATTGAAAAGTCCATATCTAATTAACTGATTTCGCTATAATAATATAATTTGGTACATACATCAACTTTCATATTCTTTACATAATTTTTTCAAAATTTTGGAAAGTGGGCCTGGCACCGCCCACTTATGAGTCAAGCAATTTTTAAATTCGACTGCTAACAACTTCAGAACGGTGTGAGATAGATTTACGAAACTAGGTACCAGGCATGTTATGTTTATGTAGAGTACTACCACAGAAAATAAGAAAAATCGGTGAACGATCACGCCCACTTTATGTGCACAGCTGGGTATGTAATGTTCGGTTTCACCCGAACTTAGACTTCCTAACTTGTTTTTTTGTTAGTTTCTTCGCTAGTTATTATTTTAGTTAGTTTTTTTTTTTTTAGTTAACTAACTTACGGAGTGTAATGGGTTGTGGTTGCTGAGTGACCGCGCTCAATCCCGACTCTTGCGTCCTCGTTCGTGCACTCTGGGCAACGTTGAGCTACCTAGGCTCGCGGCAGAAAGAGAGGGAGCCCCGGTGGGGCCACTCTGACATACTTGGTTTAAGGCTCACCGTGGTCTTTTTCGCAGCGTCTGTATACCATGAGGTGCGGCTGTAAGCGAGCGTCTGTCTTGAAGCAAGCGGCTCGCTATATAAATGTGCAAAACTTTTCCCTCCCAATCCAGGGTGTTATGCGATACCGTGCCCATTGGACGTTTGCAGCCGGGAGGCAAATCGTGGCTGTAGTCGAACGGAGCCTCACTGATACCGGGCCGCCTCAGGGAGTAACTATGGTCTTACCGCGGTATGGGGCTCTGCCGCGGCGGACGACACACTTCCCCTTACACTACCCTTGACCCTAAGCTTGCCTTGTCCGGCGAGGGGTCGTACGAACAAGATGAAGAACACACAAAATACAAAGCAATTAACGACTTCGTTTACTCCGCAGCAGAGAAGAACTATTCTGGAGCAAGCGAAAACCCAACGCCGGAGGACAAACTCCACCTCAAAGTTAACTGGGAGGCCGACAGCGATGGAAACTACGGGTCAGTCATCCCCCAAACTGCTATCAAGTAAGAGTGACTTGATGGGAGCAAGCAGCAGTGCGGCTGCCTACGCAGTCAAGCAGAAAACGGCGGAAGCTAAACTTCCATCAAGCGCTGGTACGAAACCCAATCTCTTCACATCTGGGGCAATGGTCTCACGACCTGGTTTCAGAGTTTCGAAAGAGAAGGACGACGCCGCAAAGGGAGAGACCGCGATGGCAACTACGAGTCTGAATCCCCCCCAAAAGGCATCTCCCCGACGCTTTGCGTACTGGGATAAAAGAAAGGCCGCAAGGATCCTTAAAAAATATGAGGGAGCATCGCAGGAGAAGCTGTCGCCGGAAGAAAGGAAGATGGTGGAGGAAGCGAAAGCTCTGATACCAAATTTCCAGAGGCCCTATGTGCCTAAGAGGGTGAACGGTAATCCCTTCAAACGCCAGAGATCGGACGGAGAGGTAAACCCCCATCCGAAGCGGCATCAGGTCAACCCCGTAGTGGGAAAACTCAGCTTTGCTGAAGTAACCAAGGACAGAATCCTTATAGGTTTCATTGACCGAGGTCCATCCCCAAAGACCGGTGGCTGTATGTCCGGAATGAAATGGGCAGGGTCCTCCTCGACTTAATGCGTGAGTCTCCGGGTAGTCCGCCGCGAGGTACTGACGCGGGCTGGCACCAAGGTCAGATCAAAATATTCGCGTGCGAGGATGCAAGAACTGTCGCACTGTATAAGGCAGCAGTTGCAAGACTGGGTGAAGTCTACCCAGGGGCAAGACTAGATGTCGTCGACTGGAAGGACATTCCTGCTCGGCCAAGGGCAAGGGCATGGATTCCTGCCGTCCCTGCAGAACCCGAGAATATTCTTGAGATGCTGCAGGTCTGGAATCCGTCTCTCCCGACGCAGGATTGGGACGTCAATCTGGTCGATGATGTGGTTGGGCCCAATAGACAGGTGGTTATCACTCTGAATAAGGAGGCGCTCGAGCCCCTTAAACGGTGCAACGGACGAGTGCATTACGGCTTGGGTCAGATCGTGATCCACGTATACCGTGGCGATGCACAGCGCGCTGCTATTCCGGACGCTCCGGAGGACTCGGAGATCGAGGCATCGGAAGGGGAAGCAGAGGAGTCCGACGCGGAAAGTATGTTATCCGCCACGTCAAATTGCGATGGTGCTGCGAATAACTCGGCGATAGAAGAAAGCCTGCTTGCCGAAGAAGGCCTCGACGTCACGATCGTGGCTAAACCTGAGCACACTAACGTTGATGCTGCTTCAGACAGCAGGGTTCCCGCCACGCCAAATCGTGCAGGTGCTCTGAACAACTCCTCGTTGAGAGACAGCCCCCGGAACAGGCCAGACCTCGACGACACGCTGGCGGCAGGGAAGTCTGAGCTCTCTCATGTTGGTGGTGCTTCAGATAAATCTGCACAAATCTAAAGCAGCCTCGGCTGTTTTAATCAGTCGTCTCTCTAAAGGCGACGCAAACGTGGTCCTTATCCAAGAGCCCTGGGTCAATAGCTCTAGGATCTGTGGATTGGGGACTAAGGGGTACAAGCTCATCCAAGCCAATGATGAGGGCAAGGTCAGAACCTGTATTTTGGTAAAGTCTGAGCTAAACACCTTTCTATTACCCAACTACTCAAATGGTGACGTTACAGCTGCCAGCTTAACAGTCGGCAGCACCAGCCTAACGATGGCGTCGGTCTATATGCCCTATGACGCCGAAGAACCTCCTCCACAAAAGGAGGTGAAAGATCTGGTGGATAATTTCTGTACAGGCCATCTTATTATTGGAGCTGACGCTAATGCTCATCACGTCCAGTGGGGAAGCTCCGATATTAACGCTAGGGGCGAGTCTCTGTTTGACTACCTACTAACAACTAACCTGGTGGTTTGTAACGTGGGTAACGAGCCTACTTTTATAACTAAAGCTCGCAGGGAGGTTATAGACTTCACTGTTTGTAGCGAAGGCGCTTATGAGTGGGTCAGAAAATGGCGTGTTCTTGATGAGCATTCATTTTCTGACCATCGGTACATAGAAATTGTGTTAGAATTTATTGTTGAGCAGCCAGTTATGAAACGAAATCCACGCAACACTAACTGGCAGCTACATAACCAAATATTAGCTAGGGACCTACCAGTATTACCTCCACAAGCCCCCTCATCAGTGAGAGAACTGGATGATCTGGTAACGACCTTTACAACGGCGCTCTCAAATGCCCTAGAGCAGGCTTGTCCAGTACCAAAACCACGCGGCAAACATAGACCCCACTGGTGGTCTTACGACCTGGATTCGTTCCGTATATCATGCAGGAAGCAATTTAACAAGGCCAAGAGCATCGGTACGGAGCCTGAATGGCTCGAATATAAAGCTAAACTGAGGGCCTATAAAAAGGCTCTAAGGCAAGCGAAGAGAACTTCGTGGAGAAATTTCTGCACCGGGGTCGAAAAAGTCGATGATACAGCGAGACTTAGACGAGTGCTATCAAAAACTCAAACAGCCATTAGCTATTTACGGAAGCCTGACGGATCTTGGACCAGCACGGAAGGGGAAACCCTGGAGCTGCTCCTGAACACACACTTTCCGGGGAACTTGTATGATGCACCTGTAGCATCTGCAACAAACCTGGCGGTAAACATACCCATTACGGAGGAAAGGGTAAGGTGGGCAATCCAAAGCTTTGAGCCGTTCATGGCAGCTGGGCCAGACGGGATTTTCCCCGCACAACTCATAAACACGCTGGAAATATCAGCTAAATGGCTGGTAGTTCTCTATTCAGCCTGCCTGGCTCTTAATTACATTCCGTGCTCCTGGAGAAGCGCCACGGTAGTCTTTATTCCAAAGGCTGGGAAGGCCTCACACTATGAGCCTAAAGACTACAGACCGATCAGTCTCTCGTCTTTTGCACTTAAAACCTTCGAGAGGATAATTAGCGCTTATCTCTCCTCTACTATTGATAGCAACCTTATTTCTAGCTATCAACATGCATACACCAAAGGTAAATCAACGGAAACAGCCTAGTCTCTATTGTTGAAAAATCATTGCATGAAAAGGAGTACTGTCTCGTGGCCTTTCTGGACATCGATGCGGCTTTCAACAATATAAGGCCGGAGGCTATTAACACTGCTTTAACAAACCTGGGCATAAATAGGTCTCTTATTGGACTAATTGATCAACTACTAAAGGGAAGGAAAATAGTTTCTTCACTGGGAACAGTTGATCTTTCACGCTATGTCACAAGAGGAACGCCTCAGGGTGGTGTTCTCTCCCCGCTCCTATGGAACCTCACCGTAAACTCGCTGCTACGAGACACAAGGTGGGGGGGGCGGGAAGATAGTGGCATATGCAGACGATTTAGCTATTGCATATAGGGGCAAATTCCCACAAACCCTGTGTGACTTGATGCAAGTAGCACTGCGAGAAGTTTCTTCATGGTCCTCTCGCTGCGGACTTAGCATCAACCCGGGAAAGGTGGAGCTTGTCCTTTATACCAGGCGGTACAAGATACCACCGTTGAACCTATCAGAACTAGATGGCGTGCGCCTGAACTTAGCTGACAAAGCCAAATTCCTAGGCACAGTTCTAGATAGAAAGCTTAACTGGAAGGAGAATGTCATCCAGCGCCAGAGGAAAGCGTGCATTGCACTTTACACGTGTAAAAGAGCCATTGGCAAAAAATGGGGGCTCAGCCCCAAAATTTGCAGATGGATCTACACTGCGATAATCCAGCCAATTATGCTGTATGGAGTCGTGGTATGGTGGCCTGCGCTAAGAAAGGCAACAAACCTAAATCTGTTAGGGAAAGTCCACTGATCGAGCATGATCTGTATAAGCGGGGCGTTAAGAACAACGCCCAATGAAGCTCTCCAGGCCATTCTTGGCTTTTTGCCACTCGATCTGGAAGGGTACCGGGCAGCAGCAGCATCGGCTGTGCGTCTAAGGGAAACGTCCGTCTGGGGCGCAATCACTATTGGACACTCCTGTATTCTAAGATCTTACAGCTTTCTCCCTCTGAGCACAGATCGGTGTGCGACCACAACAGTCGGAGATTGTAGTTTTAGAATAAACATTCCCAGCAGGGAAGACTGGGAGAACATAGATCGGTGTCCCGCTACTAATGGCGGCACTTTTATAAACACCGACGGCTCGAAGTTAGACGGCAGAGTCGGAGGAGGGGTTTACTCAAGGGATTTGGACCTAGAACTCTCCTTTAGACTACCTGATCACTGCAGCGTCTTCCAGGCTGAAGTTTCAGCAATCATGGACGCCGTGACTTGGATAGGTGAACGCACCATCGGACAGGATATCTGTATTTTCAGCGACAGCCAAGCGGCCATCAAATCCCTTGGCTCTTACTCGTTCAACTCTGAACTGACGCTCAGCTGTCGTCGATCTCTTCAAGAGATGGCCCAACAGAACCGCGTGAACCTCACATGGGTCCCGGGACACAGGGACATTGAGGGAAACTGTAGGGCAGACGAACTTGCCAGGCAGGGCACGACCAAGCAGATTCTTCAAGATAAAGAGCGCATAGGTATGCCGTTTGCCACGTGCAAGCTAATGCTGAAGGAACATACACTCCGCGAAGCCAACGAAAGATGGCTACAAGCCCCAGGGTGCCGGATATCCAAGCAAACCTGGCCAAAATGCGATCTTAAAAGATCTAGACACATATACGCCCTAAAAAGGAAGGAAATCTCCATATTAATAGGTGTTTTAACCGGGCACTGCCTTATTGGTAGGCACGCAGCAAGGCTAGGCGTTCCCTACCGACGATGCTGCAGGAGTTGCAAAGATGATGAGGAAGAGGAAACGGTGGAGCACCTCATCTGCAACTGCCCGGCCTTAAGCGGAGCGAGAAGGCGCTCTCTGGGAGTTCCCTTCCTGGTTAGCTTAAGCCAGGTCGCGGAGCTAGACATAAAGGACTTGATGGCCTTCATCAAGTTATCAAAATGTTTCGAGGAGGCGTAGCGGTGTCGGTTAGGAGTGTCAGTCCCGGGTTTCGGCTATATGGAGAGTCCCGACAGCACTGGGATTTTCCATATGGCTGGGCCCCGGGACTGACTTTCCTAGTGTTTGGTGGTATCACAACGGGCCTTTTATTACTGGCCTAGGTGTGCCTTTGCGGCAGCCACTTCTACCTACCTACCTACCTAACTAACTTACAAATTTTTAATTTTTGCTTAGGATACATAAAGGGAAACTTTCAGGGCCTAAAGCTCCTAACTTTGAGACCCGCCCACATGGCCCGGTATCCTTCAAAAGCTGCCAAAAGATACCTCTACCATAAACCCACATGGGCACTCAATTTTTTTCGGAACTCAACAAACCCCAAGGAAAATTTGTGAAACTAAATGAAAAATCAAAGGAACGAAGTCATTAAAATTAAAGCTTAAGAACTAAAAGAAATAAAGAAAAAAATTTTGTGAAAGTGCGGAACCAATAAGTAATAGAAATAAAAGTTTAATAGTTAGTAAAATAATTAAATTGTGGTGGGGCTATTGTCCGAGCGGAAAGTAACATATCAAAACCACTTTCAAAGCGACTATGATAATACTGTAAATATTACAGTATTTACTGCAAAGTTGGCAGTAAAAATATGTGATTTTTGAAATATATCAATTAATGATATGAATCCACTTTCAAATTTACAGTAATTCATGTCAATAGTATATTATATTCGAAGAATGATAGGGGGTCACTTTAAAAATTGATATTACCCACTGTTGGACGAAAAATGGCAGGGTTTACTGTAAATTTGACGGCCGTTTCTTGTAGATTTTTTTTTCAGTGTAGCACTGCGTGAAGTTTCGGCATTGTCCTCTCGTTGCGGACTTAGTACCGGTACAAAATACCACCGCTGAACCTACCAGAACTTAATAGCGTGATCCTGAACTTGGCTGATAAAGCCAAATTCTTGGGCACATTTCTGGACAGGAAGTTAAACTGGAAGGAGAATATTCTTCAGCTCCAGAGGAAATCGTGTGTTGTACTTTACACATGCAAAAGAGCCATTGGCAAAAAGTGGGGTCTCAGCCCCAAAATATGCAGATGGATATACACTGCAATTATCCGACCTATCATGCTATATGGAGTCGTGGTGTGGTGGGCTGCGCTGAGCAAGGCCACAAACCGGAATCTGTTAGGTAAAGTCCATAGATCTGGCATGATCTGTATAAGCGGCGCGCTAAGAACAACGCCCAACGAAGCTCTTCAGGTCATTTTAGGAATTCTGGAAGCGTACCAGGCAGCAGCGGCAGCGGCTCTGCGCCTAAGGGAAACGTCTGGCTGGGGCGCAAGCACAACTGGACACTCCAGTATTCTAGGATCTTACAGTTTTTTCCCTCTGAGCACAGATCGATGTGGGGCCACAACAGTCGGAGACAGCTGTTTCAAAACAAACATTCCCAGCAGGGAAGAATGGGAGAGGATGGATCGCTGCCCTGCTACTAATGGCGGCATTTCTGTTTACACTGACGGCTCGAAGCTAGACGGCAGAGTTGGAGGAGGGGTTTATTGAAGGGATCTGGAACTTGAGCTCTCCTTCAGACTACCTGATCACTGCAGCGTCTTCCACGCTGAAGTCTCAGCAATCTTGGATGCCGCGATTTGGATAAGTAAACGCGCTATCAGCGACAACCAGGCGGTCATCAAAGCTCTTTGTTCTTATACGTTCAACTCCCTGGCCAAAATGAGATCATTAAAGATCTAGAGGCATTCACGCCCTAAGAAGGAGAGAAATCTCCATATTAATAGGTGTTCTAACTGGGCACTGCCTTATTGGTAGACACTCAGAAAGGCTAGGTGTGCCCTACAGGCGATGCTGTAGGAGCTGCAAAGATGATGAGGAAGAGGAAACGGTGAAGCACCTCATCTGCAACTGCCCGGCTTTAAGCGGCGCATGAACGCGCTTTTTGGGAGTTCCCTTCCTGGATAGCCTGAGCCAGATTTTTTTTTTATTAATTGCCACTGTCGTAACCAACCCAGGAATATATGCGTCCTACAAATTGGGTGCGACACAAAGTGGGTTCGACAGCCCAAATATGTCAAAATGACGGCATCAAAATATTTATTAACATCAAGCTAATTTTTTCACAGTTCGTTGTCAGTGATGGACATGATTCAATGGCATTATTGTCCTACAAAAAAAGCGCGACATGCAGCCAGTCCCCCGCCCCAAAGTGGTCAATTTGATGTCAACATTTTTTTCATTAATAACCGTAGGACAAGACCCGCGATTGATAGATAATCCGATCCCGATTAGGAATGTAACATTGTCCTAAAAAAATAGTAGGACATGTCCCCAGTCCTACAAGAAATGTCACAATGCATAGATATAATACAATTTTGGTAGGTCGATCTCTTTAGATTGCAGATATTCAACAAAGACTGATATGAAGGTTTATAACTAAAGCAGTAAGAACCCAGACAAGGGTTTCTAGAATAAATTTTCAATCACTCGGTCTGTATGTCTAGCATAAAATCGTCATTGGGGAAAATGTTTGAGGAATTATTTTAAGAAACTTTGCTGAAGACACTATATGTCTTAAATCGGCTTTGACCCCCTGGATTTTATTGGTAAGTTTCATACTGCACATGTCTAAAGTCAAGCATATAAATCTGCATACTCAAAATTTCAAAATTTTCCTGTCTTCAAAGATATCCCGAAAATGTGAGACATAAAAAGAGCAGAGTTGGTACATAGGTACGTCAAATTTTGCGCAGGTCTATGTTTGGGCTGGATGACAACTTCCGGGTCTGCTAGTTAAGAAATAAACTTTTAATGCGGATTTAACTATGCATTTTATTTATGTCTTTTACAGAGAATCTATAAATACAAGGTATTACAAAAAAAATGTTAATTCACAATGGACATATAGCTTTTTTCACAGCTTTTTTCGTGCACTAACATTTTTTCTAATTTCGTTAGAAAAAATATTTTTTTTAAATGTGAATATAATGAATTATTTACCAGAAACCATGTAAAAATATCCCTAAGTTTGCACAAAGTTCAGGGGAATTTTTCAAAATTTTCCTAAGTGTCATAAAAATTTCAACCTGATTTTCAGAATTTCCAAGAAATTTCTGAGTACGCAGTTTTGTAGACTTACTAATTTCAGTATAATAATGGCCGTATTTTTATTTACACGCATATACGTTTCCGCTTAGATTTAGATTAGATATGGAGAGATAATCAATACAAAATTTAAGCGCAAACGCATATGCGTGTAAATAAAAACACGGCCAATGTGTAGGTTAGATCAAAGTTATCTAAAATTTTTTTTTTTTTTTATTGTGTATGGAAGAAATTACATAACACCCTCGACGGAAAAAATTCTTAAAAAGCAGGGATCATTTTGATCTAGCCTACACATAATTATACTGAAATTAGTTAGTTTACAAAACTGTGTACTCAGAAATTCCCTAGAAATTCTGCCAATCAAGTTGAAGTTTTATATAACTAGTTATTTGTATCTTTAAAAAATTCCCCTGAACTTTGTGCAAACTTTTAAGAATATTTTTACATGTTTTCTGTTGCATATTTTGCCCATAGGTACAATTCTAGTTGTTAATTGTTTTAACAGTTGTAAAGTATTCGAATAATAGAATTCGACTATACGGATAAATAATTCGTATAAATATTATTCGAAATCTTTGAATGGTCGGCTATTATGTAATAGCTTTAAACGAGCTAAACTTGTATATTTGTATATTTGTATATTTGTAGGTCCGGTACTATCTCGGGAACCACTTGACCGATTGAGATGAAATTTGGCATATAGATAGTATGATTGATTCTAAGACTATACACTTTGGGGTTGTCACTTGGGGTGGTTTACAGGGTTGCCACCTATTTAAAATTTTTTATTTATGGAGCTAGACATCATATGATATGACATCATATGATATGACATCATATGATATGACATCATATGATATGACATCATATGATATGACATTCATATGATATGACATCATATGATATGACATCATGTGATATGACATCATATGATATTTTTTTATTTTTTTTATTTATGGAGCTAGATATGCCAATATGGGTATCAAATGAAAGGTATTTTCGCTGGCATACCAACTAAAATATTTTCAAGTAGGGTTGTCACCTAGGGTTGCCACCTCACCGCAGTATATTTGTATATTTGCAGGTCCGGTACTATCTCGAGAACCGCTTGACCGATTGGGATGAAAATTGGCATAGTATGATTGATTCTAAGATTATACACTTGGGGCGGTTTACAGGGTTGCCACCTATTTAAATTTTTTTTATTTATGGAGCTAGACATCATATGATATGACATCATATGATATTTAAATTTTTTTTATTTATGGAGCTAGATATGCCAATATGGGTATCAAAGAAAGGTATTTTCGCTGGCATACCAACTAAAATATTTTCAAGTAGGGTTGTCCGCAAAAAGTTCATTACAGCTACGAAAATTACAAAATTTTAATAATTTGCCCACATATAAAGGACAGTGTAACACATCCTCACAAGGTTGGTAAGTAAAGTTAGCACTAAATTGACAGAACCGAGCAAGCTCGGTCACCCAGGTACTATGCCTATTATACGCATTAAAAAAGTCATTATGCTATCCCCTGGCTCCAATTTCACACAAAAGGCAATATTGGTAAAACTCCAAAGTCTGTGGTTATAAGCGATCTGTGGTTGTAAGATAAAGAAACAATGGCTGATCCACTTATTATATTCACTTAAAAATGGTTCAGATAAGTATGGAAAAATCTCGGAATACATTCTGAAAATTATCATATTATTGGTTACATAAATTTACATTTTTACCCCCGAATTCTGTAAGCTGTCTCTAGTCACTAATAGAGACAATAGTCACTAATAGAGACAATTCGTGTTCCAATTCCATGTTGTCCAATTACCAACCTCAAATGACAGATCTCAATTTTGTGACTTGAGATGAGACAAAATTTCAGAATTCCAGGGTTAATTTAATTATTTCTGTATTAAATTAAAAAAAAAGTGAAAATGTATATATTAAGCTTAAAACAAAGTTTGAACTACGTATGTACTAGGTATGAAAATTTTAGAGATTTTAACAATTTTTGGGATCTGATTGATTGCCTAAGAATATAAAATGATATAAACCTGACATTATTTACTAAGGCCCGGTTTTTCAGTGCAAGTTTAAGCCACAGACAAAGTTGACTAGAGTTTATCCAATACGAATAGGCAGTTTAAACTCGCACTGGAGCTTAAACTTGCACTGAATCCCCGATCCTAAGCAAAGATATTTTCCCCTTAGCTCAAACAATTTTATTTTTTCTTTTAAAGAAAATCTTTGAATAATATTCATATTATTATTAATTATTTTAAGAAACTTTGCTGAAGACACTATATGTCTTAAATCGGCTTTGACCCCCTGGATTTTATTGGTAAGTTTCATACTGCACATGTCTAAAGTCAAGCATATAAATCTGCATACTCAAAATTTCAAAATTTTCCTGTCTTCAAAGATATCCCGAAAATGTGAGACATAAAAAGAGCAGAGTTGGTACATAGGTACGTCAAATTTTGCGCAGGTCTATGTTTGGGCTGGATGACAACTTCCGGGTCTGCTAGTTAAGAAATAAACTTTTAATGCGGATTTAACTATGCATTTTATTTATGTCTTTTACAGAGAATCTATAAATACAAGGTATTACAAAAAAAATGTTAATTCACAATGGACATATAGCTTTTTTCACAGCTTTTTTCGTGCACTAACATTTTTTCTAATTTCGTTAGAAAAAATATTTTTTTTAAATGTGAATATAATGAATTATTTACCAGAAACCATGTAAAAATATCCCTAAGTTTGCACAAAGTTCAGGGGAATTTTTCAAAATTTTCCTAAGTGTCATAAAAATTTCAACCTGATTTTCAGAATTTCCAAGAAATTTCTGAGTACGCAGTTTTGTAGACTTACTAATTTCAGTATAATAATGGCCGTATTTTTATTTACACGCATATACGTTTCCGCTTAGATTTAGATTAGATATGGAGAGATAATCAATACAAAATTTAAGCGCAAACGCATATGCGTGTAAATAAAAACACGGCCAATGTGTAGGTTAGATCAAAGTTATCTAAAATTTTTTTTTTTTTTTATTGTGTATGGAAGAAATTACATAACACCCTCGACGGAAAAAATTCTTAAAAAGCAGAGATCATTTTGATCTAGCCTACACATAATTATACTGAAATTAGTTAGTTTACAAAACTGTGTACTCAGAAATTCCCTAGAAATTCTGCCAATCAAGTTGAAGTTTTATATAACTAGTTATTTGTATCTTTAAAAAATTCCCCTGAACTTTGTGCAAACTTTTAAGAATATTTTTACATGTTTTCTGTTGCATATTTTGCCCATAGGTACAATTCTAGTTGTTAATTGTTTTAACAGTTGTAAAGTATTCGAATAATAGAATTCGACTATACGGATAAATAATTCGTATAAATATTATTCGAAATCTTTGAATGGTCGGCTATTATGTAATAGCTTTAAACGAGCTAAACTTGTATATTTGTATATTTGTATATTTGTAGGTCCGGTACTATCTCGGGAACCACTTGACCGATTGAGATGAAATTTGGCATATAGATAGTATGATTGATTCTAAGACTATACACTTTGGGGTTGTCACTTGGGGTGGTTTACAGGGTTGCCACCTATTTAAAATTTTTTATTTATGGAGCTAGACATCATATGATATGACATCATATGATATGACATCATATGATATGACATCATATGATATGACATTCATATGATATGACATCATATGATATGACATCATGTGATATGACATCATATGATATTTTTTTATTTTTTTTATTTATGGAGCTAGATATGCCAATATGGGTATCAAATGAAAGGTATTTTCGCTGGCATACCAACTAAAATATTTTCAAGTAGGGTTGTCACCTAGGGTTGCCACCTCACCGCAGTATATTTGTATATTTGCAGGTCCGGTACTATCTCGAGAACCGCTTGACCGATTGGGATGAAAATTGGCATAGTATGATTGATTCTAAGATTATACACTTGGGGCGGTTTACAGGGTTGCCACCTATTTAAATTTTTTTTATTTATGGAGCTAGACATCATATGATATGACATCATATGATATTTAAATTTTTTTTATTTATGGAGCTAGATATGCCAATATGGGTATCAAAGAAAGGTATTTTCGCTGGCATACCAACTAAAATATTTTCAAGTAGGGTTGTCCGCAAAAAGTTCATTACAGCTACGAAAATTACAAAATTTTAATAATTTGCCCACATATAAAGGACAGTGTAACACATCCTCACAAGGTTGGTAAGTAAAGTTAGCACTAAATTGACAGAACCGAGCAAGCTCGGTCACCCAGGTACTATGCCTATTATACGCATTAAAAAAGTCATTATGCTATCCCCTGGCTCCAATTTCACACAAAAGGCAATATTGGTAAAACTCCAAAGTCTGTGGTTATAAGCGATCTGTGGTTGTAAGATAAAGAAACAATGGCTGATCCACTTATTATATTCACTTAAAAATGGTTCAGATAAGTATGGAAAAATCTCGGAATACATTCTGAAAATTATCATATTATTGGTTACATAAATTTACATTTTTACCCCCGAATTCTGTAAGCTGTCTCTAGTCACTAATAGAGACAATAGTCACTAATAGAGACAATTCGTGTTCCAATTCCATGTTGTCCAATTACCAACCTCAAATGACAGATCTCAATTTTGTGACTTGAGATGAGACAAAATTACAGAATTCCAGGGTTAATTTAATTATTTCTGTATTAAATTAAAAAAAAAGTGAAAATGTATATATTAAGCTTAAAACAAAGTTTGAACTACGTATGTACTAGGTATGAAAATTTTAGAGATTTTAACAATTTTTGGGATCTGATTGATTGCCTAAGAATATAAAATGATATAAACCTGACATTATTTACTAAGGCCCGGTTTTTCAGTGCAAGTTTAAGCCACAGACAAAGTTGACTAGAGTTTATCCAATACGAATAGGCAGTTTAAACTCGCACTGGAGCTTAAACTTGCACTGAATCCCCGATCCTAAGCAAAGATATTTTCCCCTTAGCTCAAACAATTTTATTTTTTCTTTTAAAGAAAATCTTTGAATAATATTCATATTATGAGCAGAATTAATAACTTTCTGTGTGTGAAGGAGTGCTCAAAAAGTATTTTATGCTGAAAGTAGAGGGTTTATTCGAGATTATTTCATACCAAGTATTTATATTTATGTGTATACAAAGGAACTGAGATATATTTTTCCATATCAAATTAGCAACCCCCTATGAAACTCTTCCATATCTGCGAATATAAAAAAATATCGAGTTTTTTCCGCATGTCGTACTTTTTTGTAGGCCGTTTTTTAGTCGTTATTCCCTAAGATAAAAACTTTAAATCAGGTTGTTATTAATGAAAAAAAGTTAACATCAAATTGAACACTTTGGGGCGGGGGACTGGCTGCATGTCGCACTTTTTTTGTAGAACAATAATGCCATTGAATCATGTCCATCACTGACAAGGAACTGTGAAAAAATTAGCTTGATGTTAATAAATATTTTGATGGTGTCATTTTGACATATTTGGGCTGTCGGACCCACTTTGTGTCGCACCAAATTTGTAAAAAAAAATTAAACTGTTATTAGAAAAATTTAGCTTGTTATTAATCAAAGCAAGGTGAGCTCGATTCTCGGTGGAGGCAACAAAGCAACGTAGGAAAGTGTCTTTTAGAACAAAGCTCTAATTAGACGCTGGCAAGCATAAGTAAGCGATGGCATAATGTTTAGACCGTAGGCACCTGGGCTGAGCGTTCAAGAGCCCTGAGTTCAATATACGAACTCAGAAGACACAATATACGAACTCTGCAAAAAAAAATTGATTTTGTTTTTAACTTATTTTGGTTATATATAAAAAAAAATTATATTGACTTCACCGAGAATCGAACTCAAAATACGTAAAACAACAAAATTGTCTGCTAAAACAACAGCTTAACTGTTAACTTAACAGCATAAACATACAAATCTGGCATATGAACAGTCCCGTTGGTTAAGAATTCACAGATGAAAGTTCAAGTGGACAGAAATTTTGTAAACTCGACAGTAAAATTCCGCAAATGAACTGTCACGGTTGTTAACACTTAACAGAAAACTGTTAAAGCAACGAATTAATTACAGTCGATTGGACAAAAATTTGTTTTATTAAACAGTAAAACTGTTCAAATTTTTAACGAACGAACAGCATCTGTTGTTTCAACAGATGTGGGCATTTCCTGGCGTTGCGGACGTTACGTTTGAACGAATTTATTGAATTTTCAGTAAGAAGTACCGTAAAAACTGGGGCATATTTAGGAACCTGCTGCCTGTAAAAGTATGTTGCAGGTGCTTATATAGTATGATGTCGCTGTCTTAACCACTTTAAGTGCGTTGCGGACGTTACTCAAAACGGAAGTAGGGTTGAGGCAACTAAGTAAATTGGCAAATTTCTGCCAAATGCCAAATATTAAGATACAAAACCTTTAAGGATAAATTAAAGGTGAAAGTAATGAGTTCTTAAAAACCAATAGAAAGTTAGGATAAGGAAAGCTTTTTGTAAGTAATCGTTTCATATCTATTTTGCGGACGTTACGTTGCGGACGTTTTGTTACATAGTAAAAAAAATTTCTCCATACAAAATTAAAATTTCCGCTGGGAAACACCCATATATCGTGTGGATGGTTTTTGCCTGTGAAATCTGTTATTTTAACCTGTAGTCCAGTTCATTCTACTGTAATTTTTTCTCTGAGTGTAGCCAAAAATGTTTGTTGAGTACAGATAGCAGATGTTTATAAAACCGTGACATCACAGCTTTTTTTAAATGCGAGATCTTGTTAATTGGATCATGGGTTGAACGATGAAATTGGTACAAGGTATACCAGCATTATAAGAAGTAGACCTGATGAAATTGGACGAAATCGCTTCCCGACCACGCCCATTTTCGATATGGAAAATTTTTAAAATCACATAAATTTACATAATTCGGCAAGGTAAATAGCTAAAATAGTACAGATTGGTAGGTAAATCCTCCTAGGGCCTATATCAATATTATCCCGTTCGATTTTGATCCATTTTGTTTACTAAATTTGGTTATTAATATTCTACATGATTAATAATCATTATTGAATCATATAATAACCAAAAATATTTTTGCTTAATATATGCTTATACAGTAGGGTGCATCGATAAAGGAAATTTTTGATTATGAAATCGCGCTAGGCGTCTAAAGTTGTGGCTTGCAATTCAAAAATGATTATGTAATTGGCATTTTTCGAAAAAATTAGTTTTATTATGCCCTTTGATAAAAAATTAAAAAGAATGGATTAATTTTCAAAATAGTCCTTCAGTTTTTGAGATATCTCGCTGAAATTTGGCACGCGGACACCATTTTATAATATGTTAATCATTTGGCGCAACCAACAAGATAGGACCAATATAGCATATAGCCCCCGTACTATCGATTGTTTCGATAAACTGGTTTGGGACTATATCTACTCCAATTTAATAGCTAGGAACGTACAATTTTGCATATTTTGCACTTATTACATACACAATATGGACGATCGAACTAAGATTGGACATATATAACATACGGAGTAGTCAATGGAGAAAAAAAGTTCAAGTTTCCAAATGTTCGAGTGGAAAAACTCTTTGAAAAAAAAAAAAATTCAAAATACCATTTTTTTGCGAAAACCCCAACTTTTGGTGTCTGTTACGATGAACGAGTTTCGGGGTATAACTCCATTTTGTAAACAGCTAATATATTATTATTATTAATATATTATTATATCGAAACAAGCGATAGTATGAGGGCTATAACTATATTGGTCCTATCTTGTTGGTTCCACCAAATGATTAACATATTATAAAATGGCGTCCCCATGCCAAATTTCAGGGAGATATCTCAAAAACTGAAGGCCTATTTTGAAAATTAATAAATTCTTTTTAATTTTTTGTAGCCGTGTGCCAAACGTTTGAAAATCGTAAGTTTTGACAGAGTGAAGGTAAATTCTGAGAGTTGTCGTGGTGAATATGAACGTCAGAATTTACTTCAGCCCAGGGGGCTAGGTCAAATTTTTACAACAAATAATCTGAACACAGGGATGCATGTGCTGTTAATATTAATGATAAAATCCGACATATAAGGGCATATATAAAAGTCAAGATGTGACTGCCAATTGCTTTACATTTTGACATTTTCGTTGCATACTTGTTATACATACTTGTTGTAACCTTAAGTAGATTTTTGCTGGTTTTATAGGGAATACTAACTTTGTGCTACCGAAAAATTAATTTACACATATCACTCCGTGGGATATACACACATATTTCCCCACATTAGTAGTCGGCAATTGGCGGAATTTAACTAGCTTATACCCGTGGGTTCCAGCTACTTTTCTCTTGTTGTCCCTCTTGCGTATAACTTCGTACCGAATTTCAGTCATGTAGGATGAATACTTCCAGCGATATATACCATGAAAAATTCCATTTTCTTGAGAGGTGGCACGCCCTTTTTCACCATTAAAAAATTAAAATAATTTTTACCATTCATAGAAGGTTTACAGATGGTGTTCCAAATTTGTTTATGATTGGCCATCCGTTTAGGACGCACTCTTTTCCAACGCTTTCACATCATTTGCATCTAACTCTCTTCCTATCCCAATCCCCATTCTTAATCTTTTTCTATCCCTATACGTATCCCCTAACCCTCTTCAACACACTTTCTAGGGCTTAAAATGGCTCCCTGTTAAAACTGTCATTAACACCTTTCATTTGATACCCATATCGCACAAGCACTTTCCAGGCCACATCTGGCCCATAATTTGGTTAATATCCCGGAAACGGGTTGTCATATAGGAGTTAAAGTGACTCCCTGTTAAAACTCTCATCAATACCATTCATTTGATACCATGCATTTGATACCCATATCGTATAAATAAATTCAAGAGTAGCCCCAGTCCACATTATGACCAGTAATGTGCGCTTTTGCTATAGTGCTACGTGAGTGGGATTCGAGCCCACCAACAATAGTGGTAACCACAGCAACAGCGCTTGCAACTGCAATAGCGCCAACAAAAACAGTGCTGCAGCGTAAACGCGCTGGAACAACTGCGCGAGCCAAAAACGTGCTACAACAACTGCGAGTACGTAGCAACAACAAAATCAGCCCGCTGCAACAATACCAACTAACTAGAGAAACTAAAAGCTTTAGCAGCAAGAGCGCAACAAACACAACAACCAGCCTTGAAAACAGCAGGGGCTGTTATAGGGCCACGGCAATAACCAGTAACAACAACAACAACAGCAGGACCGCCTCGTATATTGTATAGGCCTGCTGCCACAATACCAACCAACAACAAAAGCGCTATCCCAGCAAACAAAATCTAGCGTTAGAAAAATTTTAGTTTTGCACATTAGAAAATGGTGTAGTTCTCGAGTAGCGAAAATTTTTAGAAAACTACAGTAGTTTTCGACTCTTGAACGATTATAGAACTAACGCAAATTCGTGCATATTTGAATCGCATTAGAGAAATACATTAGAATTTGGTTAGAAATCTAACCTTTTTCTCTATATCGAGAATTAAGTTCCGTTTTTGTCGACAAAGCTATAGTTCTCAACAGTTTCTCTAATCGCTCTCTAACCCTCTACCCTAGAGAAGGTCATTAGAATTCGAATAGTCTTCTAATCGTTCTCTAACCTAAATGTTTGCTGGCATAAATCGCGCTACAACAATAACAACCACCAATAGTTTTTCTTACAAAACCACCACTTAAATAAATAAATTTAAATTAATAAAAAAATGTTGTGTATGTATATTGTTTCCATTCTTTCACCTTCCCTGCGAAAATCGAGAGTACTCCAAATGTAATCCAAATAACATTGCAATATCCTAGGACTGGACCACCTACTCCAACCCTTGTTTTGTTTCTGCTACTCCATGGAGTACCCACAGTCAGAGTACTTTGCAATAGTGTCGTGATTTTCGTCACAATGGTCGGCTTTCAAAAGGCTGAAGGTGGTCCGATGAGGTATACAAAGGATTACTATTGGAGTACTCCAATATCAAAAAATTGGAACACATAATCCAACGATTTTGGGGTTCCACCGTGATAATAGCACTTCGACCAAAATCGACGAGAAAATCAACCAGCAAATCGAATGGCTATTTAAACAATGAAACGGCAAAAACCGAATAGCAAATCAACCCATGTAAATCAGCCTTGGGCTTGATTTTTATTTTAAAATCAATTTAAAAATGAAGATATAAAGCTAAAAACTATGCTTCAATAACCGATACTCTCTACTTGAGCTTTCCGAATCCTTTCGGCTTGGAAAAAATTCTATGAGTACCTTCAAACAAATAAACTTAAAAAATCTGTATACAAACAAACTTTATTTGAAAATGCCCAATTTATTTTTTCAAAATACCTTTTTTTTAAATATATGTGATTGGGCAACGCTATGCTATCTATTGACATCAAAGGAAATGACAGAAAACTCTTTTTTAATCAAAAGTGAAGCGAGATTGACAACGAATTTTTGACAGCGGCTTTACCTTCTTTTTTATACCATGACTAGAGCTATTATTTGCCTGACCCCTAGACCCTACTTGAAAAAAACATTATCTTGCGGCCGAGACCCCGTTTTCGAGAAATTTACCAAAATATGGACCAGGTGCGGCCTTGGACGGTGTTTCTACAAAATGGGTGTAAATTGAAAGATTTTGATTGGAGTTTTAACAAGTTATAGTTCTCAGTCCCATGTGAACTCTTATTTTCGAGATAAACACTAAAATGTGGACCATGTGTAGACCTAGAAGATGTTTTTGATGTGGACGAGTGCTTTAACATGATGTAGGTATTAGTCCCATACGAAACCCCGTTTTCGAGGTATTGATCAAAATATGGACCAGGTGCGGTCATAGAAGGTTTTCCTAAAATATGGCTGTAATGGATGTTTTAATAAGTAAGTCCATTTAAATACCCTGTTTTCGAGATGTCCACCAAAATTTGGACCATTTGTGGACCTAGAAGATTTTTGTATGCAAACCCGTTCCTGATAAAACTTGAACTAAGTGTGATCATAGAAAAATATTTATTTGATATTGCACGGAGGGAAATCTATGGATGGAACATCCATAATTATTGATATCACATTAAATAAAAATTGATATTTCTGTCCCATCAATGAATATGGATGTTTCATCAATGGTTTTTTGATAAATAACTATTGAAATGGTATCCATATAAACTATTGATAAATTCTAAATAGTTTAAAAAAACAAAATTTTATATAATTTGACATCTGGTTTCAGTGGGACTCGAACCATGCTCCTCTGGCACGTTAGCCCAGTATTCTACCATTCGGCTACGGCATATTATACAATTTTTAGAAAAATGTTCAATCATAAGAAATTCAAAAAATTTTGAATTTAAAAAAACCGCTCCAATAAGTTGTAATATTGTTAGAAAATCCATAGTAAAAATTGTTGAACTATTATGATTATGCGTCCCAGAAAAATTTACATTTCGCCCATATATATTAATACGCTGTTTCTACCATTATTACTATGCAGTAAATATGGATATACCGACAATAGAAATTCATATCACGAGCATAGATATTGACATGCCGTTCAAATATATTAGTATTATATCCATAAATATAAAAAATAGTACAACATATAGAAATGGTTGACATGTCATTTTACTTTTAATTGGGAGCAAATAATATTTGATAACTCGCTCATTCTGAATGAATATTGCATCAAACTCGTCGCTATCAATAGTGATATTGTCACAACATTCAATGCATTTCTCTCAGTGTGGCATTATATTTAACGTGCCTATAAGGGTATTAGCAGACAATGGCTTTTATGTGAATATTTCACCCCCTTTTCGAGATATCAACCTAAATATGGACCACAGATAGCAATAGGATGTAATATTTTTAAAATAAAAACGTATTACGCACGTATATGTCAAATAATTACAATAGAAGTCTTTTTTTCTTAACATTAAAATAGTTTTGCATGCCAGTTTCGTAGTTACTACAAATGTAGTAATCCGACCGGGTACGTTACTTTTATATCCCGGGCACATGAAGGATAAGCTGGTGCAACTCTTAGCCTCACTTCTTGTGGTCCGAAGGTAGTAGAATTTTGGAGTGGTGGACCCCTTGAGTTCGAGCGCCAGTCAGTATTTTGTGTACCGAGCATATCAACAGTCCTGCCTGTCATAGGGACATACTCAGTCCTACAACAGTCGAACCGAATGACTCGAGACTTGCCCGACTATGACACTGCCATCTTCCCCTCTTTTTATTTCGGCCGCAGCATGAGTGCAATACCAAGACGCCAGCTCCTGGACCCTTTTCTTACGTGCACTGTTTTTCGGATAAGACTATGTTCGAGGGTGCCAAAGGTCAAGTGTAAGGTGCCAACGGCCTAGGCCCCGCGTAATCCACCATCTGTGGAATTCGTGTCTCACGGCCGACAGAAGGGGTCAGCAGCTATGGACGATTCGACGTTCTACACTTTAGTCCCAGTAAACTTCAATAGCTGACCTGACACCAAAATTGTCAGCCCTTGCCTAATAAACTGCACATGGGAACCAGTGGTGGCTCTCTCATCTGACCACCTACCGATCATCTTCTCGAGAGGTGCTATGCTTCTCTTCCCACCCCATCACCCTTGGTGATAGGGTTGTAGCGGATGCGAAAAAATGTGCGACAGCTTTTTGCTGTTAATATGTTCAGCATCCTGCCCATGACATGGGCCAAACATCGTGCCACCAGGCGAGAGCACAGACACAAAAATAACCCTGCCTCCATCTCCATAACCACCACAGCGGTTGGATGGACAAAAACTCTAAATGATAACGCCCAAACGGGATATCCATCCTGCACCTCAAGAGCATCGGCGACCATTTGACATTTTTTTTTTGATTTAAATTTGTTTGAAGTAAGGTCTTATTAAGAGCTTATACAAGGGTAGAGCTCATTATAAGTTTGTTTTCATTTTAACGTCTTTATAACAGCATTTTAAGTTTATAAAGCGTTTATGAATAATGTTTTTGCTTATTTCATTGATAAACTCTTAATAAACCTTTCATATCTTTTTATGAATAAGGCTGTAAGGCTACAACGGTACTTTCCAGAACTTTTCCCGTTTTTTTTTGTCACCGAAATTCGCCCTGCGTTAGCTTGCTGGTTGGACTCAGATTAACAAAAATCTGCATATCTGGACAGTTCAGGCGAGTTCAGCTAAGCTGGCAAGCCTAGGTCGCAGTGATTTGGTAAATTCTTCGAGTGTATTTATGTCACGGAAGGTTTCTCAGCATCTCAATAGCCTAGCTTCTTTGGATGTTCATAACTGGATTCATTTGACAGAAGACGAAATCCTGAAATAATTTTTCCCTAATCCTCGAAAATTGAAAAACTATTAGGTAAGTATGATAGGATGAATGGATTTTGGAACACAAATTCAATTATTTTAAAGTCATACTTTTCAAATTCATACGAGTCCCGCCTTAGTAAAAAGTTCCTTAAAGCTAATACTAATCTTATGGTACTATATAGTATGTACTTCCGATCATATACAAATTGTAGTTCAAAGTTGAATTGGAAAGCTAAAATTCGTTTTTGTGCACACAAAGATGCAGCAAAGGGACTTTTCAGTGTCCCACGAGTCACACTCTTTTACTGAGTAATTACAAAACTATTTATTGTTATTTGTACAATGTTTTTAATGCAGTTGCTGTATTGTACATTTATCCATCTCGATAAATATATTTCATAGCAATTTAAGTCCCGATGTCAGTTTTTTAATTCAAAGAAGACTATTTGGAGTCAAATTTCCCACGAGGCACGATGGAATGTCCCATTTATAAAAGTTTGTTAACAAACAATTGGTCAACTTTAAGCATGAAAATAACAAATGAGAATAAGGCTTTTGTCGCTTGTTTACTCTTTCAACTAATAAAATAGTCTGCTACAATTTTCTAGTACTTAGGTGACCGAGCCTGCTCGGCATTCCTCGAAGTTGTCACCAAATCTTACCTACCAACAATCTAATGTGGTGTTCATGGTAGGCCTGCATTTTACACTATCCTCACATTTTAGCCTACAAATTTTGACAGCTAAAGGCTACTTAATGCAGCTTTACTTCTGCATTTAGCATTATAAATGCACAATCTACCCTGAAATCTTCGAAGAAAAAAGGGGATTCGAACCATGATACAATAACTATAATCCGCCATCTTGAACTCCCTCACAGATATCCATGTTGCCTCTTTGAAAATATACTTTTTCACTCAGAGTAAATTTCTATAAAAAATGGAGTAGAAGCTAATTTTTGGAAAAAATTTGAATAAGCTACACCATAGTGAAATAAAAACAAGTAAATAAAAAGAGATAGAAGACCAATGCTATCTGAAATGGTAGGGATGTATTTTGAAGAGGGAAAAGGTGGTAAACGGCCAATATTTTTTACCCTTGCCGGGGGGGAATTTTTTAATTTTTGATGTACTTTTTAAATGAAAAAAAAAAACTATCCTAAAGAAAAAAGGGGATTCGAACCATGATACAATAACTATAATCCGCCATCTCGAACTCCCTCACAGATATCCATGTTGCCTCTTTGAAAATATACTTTTTCACTCAGAGTAAATTTCTATAAAAAATGGAGTAGAAGCTAATTTTTGGAAAAAATTTGAATAAGCTACACCATAGTGAAATAAAAACAAGTAAATAAAAAGAGATAGAAGACCAATGCTATCTGAAATGGTAGGGATGTATTTTGAAGAGGGAAAAGATGGTAAACGGCCAATATTTTTTACCCTTGCCGGGGGGGAATTTTTTAATTTTTGATGTACTTTTTAAATGAAAAAAAAAACTATCCTAAATGCAATAAAAATTTACTTTTCACAGCTGAAATACATACTCAACACAATTTAATAACTTTTTATTTATTTATCATGTAAAGCAATGAAATATTTGAAAATTAGCCTATGAGATTTCTATATATACATATATTTGTATAGTTATCCGGACTATTTCGGGAACCGCTTGCCCGATTTGGATGGAATTTGGCAAGTTATTTCGAGAATGTTTGTGAGCAGAATGAATTTGTTTGCCAAATTAGACGAATTTAATTTATTTTGACCTAATTTGGTGATCAAATTCAATCAATGACGGCAAAATGTCAAGGAAAATCGAAATGTTGCAAGACACATATTTTTTTTAATATTTACCGAAAATTCCCGATCCATACACTAACAAATCTTACAAAAGCAGCACCTTCATAGAAAGGCAGCACTGATTTTGGGACAACATTGCCTCGAAATTTTCAGATAGCCGGATGACAGAACAAAGAGGAATTTAGAGCGAGACAATTGACATCTTACTTCACCTTGTTTATTTCACTATGAGCCATGACGTAACCACAAAGGTGATATCCATCTTGACAGATGTCAAATGAACGGTCTTAACTTGAACGGTTGTATTTAGGAAGTACAAGAGAAAGGGGCATAAAAGAAGGCCCGTTTGTAAAATAGTATTGAATTTCATACTATTTTTTTTTTAAGGGATTCAGTGCAAGAAAATGTAATTTTAGCATTTTTAAGGTCTCTTCAGCCATTAAATCAAAGTTTGAAATTTTCTCTAGCTATTTTTTATTAGAACCATTTGAAGTAGTGTATGAAACAAAGTTTTCAACGAAAAGGGAAAGTTCCAATAATATGATGGAGACCTATTTTGTAATTTTGACAAGAATTCATTGGAAAGCTCAAAGAAAAACGTAAACCTAACCAACAATTGCTGGTTTCATAAAAGTTTATTTGTGCTTTCTCAAACATTTGAACTATGTACAATATAAAAAATTAAATCACTTCGTACTTACTATTTCTAATTAATTATTTAATATTTATTTTGCCTTTATAAATATTTATTTATACATATTTATTTTATTAATTGTTATTTTATTTTGTTTTTTTCTTTATCATTTTTTTAAATTTTATTTAATTTAATTTAATTTTTTTTATTTTGTTTTTAACGATTTTTTAAATGTTATTTTTATTTGATTTAAATTTTTTATTTTATTTTATTTTTTTATTTTACTTTTTTATTTTATTTTGTTTTCATTTTTTTATTATTATTTTCTTAAAACGAGATAATAAAAACAAAAAGTATTTTCCATGAACAATAAAACATAGAATTAAAAAAATTTAAATAAAGTAACAAGAACAAAAATTATTAAATATTTATTATTTTTTAATTCAATTTAATTTTTATTTTATTTTTTTTATTTATTTTTATTTACCTTTATTTTTTTTATTGTTTTATTTCATTTTTATTTTTTTTAATTTCTTTATATTTTTTAAAATTTTATTTTATGTTTTTTTATTATTTTTTTTATTTTATTTTATTAGTTATTATTTTTTTCTAATTTTATTTATTTATTTTTTTTAATGCATTAGTGAATTATTCACGCAACATATGCAGAAAATACTTTTAGTTTTTTATTATCTTGTTATTCTCACTAACCATGTATTTAGAACTCGGTTTTTGGCATACAGCGCATAGGAGAAGTTTATCCCGGCGCGCGCTTGAGGGCAGTGGACGCGGTTGATATCCCGCAACGCCCAAGGGCTAGAGTTTGGATTCCAGTTGGTTGCACGGAACCAGATGAGATTTTAGATGTGCTGCAGGAGTACAACCCTGAGCTGCCTACATCAAACTGGAGGGTGGTGAACGTGGATAAGACCGATAAGGCTACGATGCAGATCGTTCTGCTTCTGGATGAGGCAAGCATCGAGGCTCTGGCCCGATGCAAGTACGTAGTGAGGTATGGCTATGAAAAGGTGGTCCTCAAGGTATACAAGTCCGATACCGAGGCCCTAGCCAACCTCTCCTCTAATCCGGAGGTGGAGCTTCGCGCCTGAGGAAGGTGCTCTTAAAATCGCCAGCGACACTGTGCCACATACAAATGCCGGATGGGAATTGGACCGATTCGAGCACTGACACAATGAATCTGCTTCTGGATGCTCACTTTCCGACATGCACAGACACGGCTACTACTACGGTCGGGAATGAAATGCTTTCGGATCAGCTGATAAAGGAAATAACCGATGATAAAAAGCTGGACTGGGCCTTGGCCAGTCTCAAGCCCTATAAATCGCCAGGACCGGACGGAATATTCCCGGCCCAGTTACAACAAACAGCCGAGCTTATTAAGCCCTGGCTGAAGACCATGTTTATTAGTTGCCTCAGGCTCAACTATGTACCTGCATCATGGATAGAGGTTAAGGTAGTATTTATCCCAAAATCCGGAAAACCATCCCATTCTAAACCTAATGATTTTAGGCCAATAAGCCTATCTTCATTTCTACTTAAAATTATGGAAAGACTTTTGGAGGACTATGTCAGAAGATCGATAGACTCAACTCATATGTCGCGGGCTCAACACGCCTATAGTAAAGGTAGATCGACTGACACTGCCTTGCATTCTCTGGTACCTGTTATAGAAAAGTCAATTGACACAAAGGAATATACACTGGTGGCTTTCCTTGATATAGCAGGTGCCTTCAACAACGTTCTACCGGAAGCCATTACCTCGGCGTTAACGGGTCTGCGGGTCGATGCCTGCCTTGTGGAGTTTATCCGCAAATTGCTTATTAGCAGACGGATTACAACGGAGCTAGGCGGTAATTCGATTCACAGACTGGTTAACAGAGGTACCCCGCAAGGAGGTGTTCTCTCTCCGCTCCTGTGGCTGGTTACTGTAAACCAACTTCTACATCTCATGGAAGCTGAAGGCTACCAAGTGATGGCGTACGCCGATGACATCTGCGTTATCATTCGGGGAAAATTTCCTCAAACCCTCTGCAATTTAATGGAAAATGCTCTGACTAAAGTATGCGACTGGGCGAACGCTTCAGGTTTGGAGGTTAATCCCGAGAAAACCGAACTTGTCCTCTTCACTAGGAGGTACAAAGTACCGAACTTAATACCACCAAAAATTGGGAATACAACTTTAGTACTCAGTGACAAAGTCAAATATCTAGGAGTTATTCTAGACAGGAAACTACTATGGAGCGACAATATAGCGGAACGAGTTAAAAAGGCAACATGCGCGTTGTTTACTTGCAAGAGAGCAATTGGTATATCGTGGGGGTTCTCTCCCAAAGTGGTGCACTGGATATACACAGCTATTGTTCGTCCAATTTTACTCTACGGTGTGCTGGTCTGGTGGCCGGCACTAACCAAGAACACGTACCTCAAGCAGATACAAAAAGTCCAAAGGAGTTCAGAACTCTGCATAACCGGGGCCCTCGGCTCCACTCCGACAGAAGCACTCAACACGATGCTGAATCTTCCACCACTCGATCTGCTGGCTAAAGAAATGGCTGTGATTACAGCTCTGCGATTAAGGGAGACCGACGTATGGAAGGGCGGCAAATGTGGTCACGCCACAATTTTAGGCTCCCATGCACCTGTGAGCATACCATTACATACTGACTATTGCACGCCAAGCAACGTGTTCGTTAGGAACTACGAGGTGAAAATGCCCACAAGACAAGAATGGGATTACCGACCGCATACTGTGCGGAATGCCATGAACATATTCACCGATGGCTCTAAGCTTGAAGGGAAGGTGGGTGGAGGTATCTTTTCACCGGACCTGGGACTAGAGATCTCCTTTCGTCTTCCCGACCACTGCAGCGTGTACCAAGCAGAAATGCTGGCAATACACGGTGCAGTGAAAAGCCTAGCGTCTACGCCCCAAAACGGCAAACGGATATTTATCTTCTCAGATAGTCAGGCCGCGCTAAAGGCACTGAACTCATGTGTCGACAACACAAAGTCGCTAACTGAATGCCGCAGATCTCTTAACGAGGTGGCTCAGCACTTCAGTATCAGCCTTATTTGGGTACCTGGTCACAGGGATATTGAAGGCAACTGTATAGCGGATGAGCTGGCCAGAAGAGGTACCACCACTCATCTCCTTCCAGGAAATGATCTGGTAGGCATTCCCATGGCATCTTTCAAACTCCGAGCTAGCACAAATACCTTACAAAGGGCAAATGAGCTCTGTTCAGGTCTCTCGATGTGCGAGATATCAAGGCTAACTTGGCCTTCGTACAACAAAGGACGCGCTAACTGTCTGCTGTCCCTTAATAAATCCGGTGTCTCATCACTGATAAGGGTGCTAACAGGGCACTGCTTAATAGGCACACATGGTGCTAGGATGGGCGTAATAACTCACGATTACTGTCGCAGTTGCAGATGTATTGAAGAGGAGTAGAGTGTTCAACATCTGCTGTGTCATTGTCCTGCACTCAGCAGAAGACGATTGGCTATTCTCGGCCAACCGTTCATCGACGACCTCACGGAGGTTTCAAAAATGGATATTAGGGCTCTATCGAAATTCATTGATTCCACGAGCTGGTTTGATCCTCTAATCCAAGTGTGAGAATGTGAGATTGTTGATGTTTGTCTCTCGGATATGGGGTGGGTCTTAACGCCGCATAGGTTATCACAATGGGCCAACTTGACTGGCCTAAGTGGTGGGCAGGGTCCTGCACTCTGTCCTGCCCTCGCAACCTAACCTAACCTATCTTGTTATTATTTTATTTGTTTATTATATTTTATTTTATTTAATTTTTTATTTCGTTTTTTATTATTTTCTTTATTTTTTTTTTATTTTTTTTATTAGATTTTTTTTTATTTTTTTTTTTAAATTGTATTTTTTATTATATTTTTTTCATTTTATTTTTACTTGATTTTTTTATTTTGTTTTTATTATTTTATTTTTTTAATATGATTTTATTTTTTAATTTTAATTTTAATTTTTTTTTTTTTTTTTATTATTATTTACTCTTAATTTTTTTTAATTATATTTTTTTATTCTATTTTAATTATTATTTTTTTAATTTTTTTTAATTTTATTTTTTTTATTTATTTTTTTATTTGTTTACCTTATTTTATTTTAGTTTATTTTTATTTATTTAATTTAAACGTTCTTAAATGCATTCGTGAATTATTCACGCAACATATGCATACGTATATGAAGATAAACGACAAGGAAGAAAAATTTAAAATAAAATGATATAAGGGCTTCTTGGGTTTGGCTTATGTTCCTTCGAGGAAGCCGTTGCGGAAACGGCGACGTACGTCTTTCAGATAACGCGATCCGTGTCAGTGGTCTTCCTCCTCTTGGCATTCACGGACCAGTTGTATGAGCGCAGCTTAGCAGCGGGGTAACCACATTGGGAGCTTGTTGACTTTTGTATGATGAGCATCCACAGCGCCAGTAAAAGGTGCGTCTTATTGTGACATTTGCCAAAACTTGATGGATGGCGAAGAGCCGTGCTCCTGGAAAAGCGCCAAGGTACTGTTTCTAAAGCTTGGAATGCCTCCTACTACAAGCCTAAGGACACACGGGGTAAATCAACGGAAACTGCGCTCCTCGCAACTTAACAGCAGGAGCCAGTTTTCTGCATCTGGAAATATATTTAATACATGAAATCAATAATATTTAAAAGATTTTTTAGCAAATCTTACCCTCAATTGTCTACAAAACACAAAATTCCAGCAATTTTCCAAAAAAAAAAAAAATTGTTATTTGTTGGTTTTGAATAATTTGAAAGATATAAGTGTCAGAACAAAAGGAAATTGGTAACAAAGGTGTTGCCAACACAAGCGTTTTTAACTAAATTATGAATCGTATAGTTTTCATTCCACAATTTGCTCTGGAACAAAAAGTAGTTTTCTGAAGAGACAACATTGCAAACGCTAATGGCGTTCAAGATGGCGGTGTAAGAGCGAGAGAGTGTATTTAAAAATCACCTTATCCCAGTGGGAAAAGGTAATGTACAGCAATGCATAAAGTAATGTATAGCCCCTATAGACTACACATGAAAACATGCATGAATTTTTCTACAGCGATGTCATAGGAAAAGTAATGTGTCGCTCGCCTACAAAACTAAAGATACATGTTTACATTACTTTTTATATAACTTTTTATAAATGAAAAGATGCATTACCTTTCAAGAATGAAAATATGCACTACAAGTGATATATTTAATTTTGCATAACATTTTATAAATTTCCTTGTGGAGTAACAAGGACATTAAGACCCAGTGAGGCTCTACAGCGGGGGAAGAGTTAAGGTCATATTTTAAATGTTTGAATGACGAGCTCGTCATGGGCTACGACCAAGATGAGTGCACCAAAAAAAATATAATAAAAAAACCAAAACCACAAAGGCACCGGCATCAGGAGCACACAGTCCAGTCGACTCTCGACTTCTGAAAAGCCTACAGCAGCAGGAAAAGCGATGAAGATGTAAGTAACGAGCAGCAGTTTCAAAATGAATTTAAATTGTATTTTTTATGTTTGAAAGTTGTGTATTTTTTTTTTTTTTTTTTGAAGTTTTCAAACTACAAATGAAAATAGAGCGACACATTACTCCCTTCCTTGCTTTTGGTATGATCTTTTCTTATATCAAAATTCGTACATCTTTTCATGCACGAAAAACTATTTTTTTAAACTATAAATCAAAAATTGAGCGACACATTACTCCCTTCCTTGCTTTTGGTATGATCTTTTCTTATAACAAAATTCGTACATCTTTTCATGCATGGAAAAAGGTAATGCATTACCTACTTTCCCACTGGGTATATTATTACATCATGACTATACCCAGTGGGAAAAGGTAATGTACAGCAATGCATAAAGTAATGTATAGCTCCTATAGACTATACATGAAAACATGCATGAATTTTTCTACAGCAATGTCATAGGAAAAGTAATGTGTCGCTCGCCTACAAACTGAAGCGACATGTTTACATTACTTTTTATATTACTTTTTATAAATGAAAAGATGTATTACCTTTCAGGAATGAAAAGATGCACTACAAGGAATACATTATATCTTGCATTACCTTTCTAGAATGAAAAGATGCATTGCAAGGGACACATTAAATTGTACATAACATTTTATGAATACATATCTGTAATTACTTTCCTTGTGGAATAACAAGGCCATTGACGCGACATGAGGCTCTACAGCGGTAGAAGAGAGAAGGTCCTATTTTTGAATGTTTGAATGGCGAGATCGTTATGTCGACCAGCCCCTGGATTCCCTAACTGTGAGTTTTGAAATGTACACTTTTTCCCCATATATTTCAAATGGTGAAAAAGTGAACATTTCAAAACTCACTGAGTATAGGTCCAGGTGGGCGTACAACCAAGATGAGTGCACACAAAAAAATAACATAAAAAAAACCAAAACAAAAAAGACAACGGCGTCCTAGGTTCTCCAGACGATTTCTGGAATGCCTCACAGCAGCAGAGAAAGCGATGGAGATGCGCGAAAAAGAACAGCGGCCACAGCAGAGGTTTATTATTTAATTTAAATATTTATGTTTTTGATTGTTTATATTTTAAGGCTTTGTAGCTTTTTTTTTGAAGTTTGAATTTTTTTACAAAGCCTGCTTCTTTTCAAACTACAAATAAAAATTGAGCGACACATTACTCCCTTCCTTGCTTTTCCCAGTGGGAAAGTAGGCAATGCATTACCTTTTTCCATGCATGAAAAGATGTATGAATTTTGTTATAAAAAAAGATCACACCAAAAGCAAAGAAGGGGGTAATGTGTCGCTCAATTTTTGATTTGTAGTTTTAAAAAAAATGTTTTTCATACATGAAAAGATGTACGAATTTTGATGTTAGCAAAGATCTTTTTATTTGTAGTTTGAAAATTTGCTTCTCACAGAAGCAGGCTTTGTAAAAAAATTCAAACTTCAAAAAAAAAAACTACAAAACCTTAAAACAGAAACAATCGAATCTCTGCTGTGGCCGCTGTTCTTTTTCGTGCATCTCTATCGCTTTCCCTGCTGCTGTGAGGCTTTCCAGAAACCGTCTGGAGTACCTACGACGCCGTTGCCTTTTTTGTTTAGGTTTGTTTTATGTTATTTTTTTGTGTGCACTCATCTTGGTTGTACGCCCTGGACCTATACTCAGTGAGTTTTGAAATGTTCACTTCTTCGCCATTTAAATTACATATATGGGAAAAAGGTTTACTTTTCAAAACTCACAGTTAGGGAATCCAGGAGCTGGTCGACATGACGAGCTGAATGGCGAGAACATTCAAAAATAGGACCTTCTCTCTTCTACCGCTGTAGAGCCTCATGGCGCGTTAATGTCCTTGTTATTCCACAAGGAAAGTTATTACAGATATGTATTCATGAAATGTTATGTACAATTTAATGTGTTCCTTGCAATGCATCTTTTCATTCTAGAAAGGTAATGCAAGATATAAGATTTGTTTACTGACCAAAAAAAAAGTTCAGAGCAGGTTAGAGCAGAGCAGAGCAGGGCAGCTGTCAAAATAGAAATAGAGCAACTCAGAGCAGAAATGCCATGAAACACTTGAATCTCGTTAGTTTCTTTTTATTTGGTTTTTTTATTTAAATATTCAAAATTAATGCAAATTCACGTTTACAAACACATTGATTTTCTTGCAAGCTAATTTTTTTGAAGTTTTCAAAAATTTACTTTTTCCTGACTGACAATTGCTTCTCTGCTCTAACTTACTCCATAAAAAAAGCTAGACCAGAAATTTGTGATCTGGATTACTCTAGTTTTGTTTTAAGCTTACTCATGAAACAAAAGATAGAGCAACCTAGAGCAAGAAAAGTGTTCGTTAAACACAATTTTGTGAAATATCTCAATCTGGCGTAAGCTAGAGCAGCCCAATGAACAAACCTATAATGTATCCCTTGTAGTGCATCTTTTCATTCCTGAAAGGTAATACATCTTTTCATTTATAAAAAGTAATATAAAAAGTAATGTAAACATGTCGCTTCAGTTTGTAGGCGAGCGACACATTACTTTTCCTATGACATCGCTGTAGAAAAATTCGTGCATGTTTTCATGTATAGTCTATAGGAGCTATACATTACTTTATGCATTGCTGTACATTACCTTTTCCCACTGGGTACAAATCAAAAATTGAGCGACACATTACTCCCTTCCTTGCTTTTGGTGGGATCTTTTCTTATAACAAAATTCATACATCTTTTCATGCATGTAAAAAGGTAATGCATTACCTACTTTCCCACTGGGAAACTTTGGTGAATCAATTCTATTTTTCAATTCAGTACTCTCGAAATTTAACTTTCAGAGGTGATATTTGCGTACTTTCAGTCTTTAACATGCCTGGGATTGATTTGAAGCTGTCAAAATAGTAATAAAACACATGTATCATTGTAAAATTTGGTGGATTATGTTTCAAGTCTGTTGATTTTAATGTAAATAGGCCAAATTTTTATTGGAACCATCCCGAAACTGAAATTTATATTTATATATATGTTCAAAACTTATTTCGGCTATGATATTGTCTTCGGAAAATTGTTATGAAACTATAAGCCCGAAAATTTGGTTCCATTTTCTTTAGGTACGGCAACTCTTACTCAATGTTTTCATATATTTACATAAAAAACTAATGGCGGCGATATACCAACAGGTTATCATAACCTCTAACGTAATTTTTGCCGAGCTTCTCTTTCCAACTTGTGGTGTGTTGCTTTTGAGTTTTTCCTACAAGTTGGCGGGACCTACAGTTTTTGCCGACTCCGAACGGCCCTTGCAAAGCAAATGAATTTTTTGCCGCGAAGCTTCTCATGGCAGAAATACACCCGGAGAGTTTGACAAATTACTGCGGAGGGGCGACCCCGTTTAAAAAAACTTTTTTTCTAAATAATTTTCGATGTTACTTTTGCCGGGCATCGAACCGCCACGACTTGGTGTAGAAGGCCGAACACTTAACCGCTACGCCACGGCGGTCGCCATACATACATAAAATCTTGCTGTTTTTTGCTGATTTCTTGAAGATTACGGCAAATTATTCAAGAAGGTAAGTAGAAAATAATCTTCACATAAAAAAGGAACAATATGAACTGCAGTTCCATGGTTTTATTACAGTCAAAGTGGTGAAAAACGCGTTTGAAAATTGGAAGCGGTAGACGTCAAAATGCAGTGCACAGTGTTCAACTTTAGATAAAAATGCAAACAAAATTCCATGTTTTATCTACAGACCCGGAGTTGATGGACTCGTAAAGAATATAGCTTAAGGCCATAATATAAATACTATAGGTACAACCGTTCTCTCTTTTGATTTTATTATGACGTTTTTAAGCAATATAAAATGTGTCAGTATATATGTAAGTCAAATAGGAAAAAACATTGTTAAATTATATAAGGTTAAGCAGATTTTGACATTTGCCAAGGCAAAGCTTCCTTATTAGAGTTGCATTTACGAAGGATGCAAAAAAGGGAAAAAATCCCCCTTTAAGAAAATTGTAGTAGAAAAGGAAGGAAAGCCGTTCGCAAAATTTCAGGATTTTTTCCGCAAATCTGTCTTTTCAACATTTATTTTTTTAAATTATTAGGAAAATTAAATTAATTTTAAATTTAACTGTAAAAAGCATGCCCATTTTGTGGGTAGCAGTAAACATGTACGAGATAAGCTTATAAAACGGCAATGTTTATAATTGGATCCTTTTTTAATAACTTTCATCAATCGCCGGTATGAAAACCAATCTCTTAACGTCTGTGGCAGCGGTCTCACGAACTGGCCTCGGAGATCCAAAGGAGAAAAAAGCTGCACCTGAGCTTTCAGCGACCGCGATGGCAACTGCGGGTCCGGACTCCCAGGAGACATCTTCCCTCCGCTCTGCGTACTTGGGAAAACGATTGGCCGCAAGAAGAAATATGAGGGAGTCTCGCAGGAAACGCTGTCGCCGAGTTCCAGGAAGTCGGTGGAATTGGTGCAATCTCTGATACCGGATTTCCAAACCACTTATGTGCCAAAGAGGGTAAACGGAAACCCTTTCAAGAGATCGGACGTGGTGTTAAAACCTCACCCCGCAGTGGGCAAACCAAGCTTTGCCAAAAAACTAAGGACAGGATCCTTATAGCCATTCTTGACCGAGGCAACGACCGGTTGGCCCTCCCCAAAGACCAGTGGCTAACGCTCTTATTGACGTTTATTTGAAGACTCCGGATGGTACAGCGGCGGTCACGGATGCGGGTTGGCACCAGGGACAGATTAAAATAGTCGCGTGTAACGACGCATGAACTGTTGCACTGTACAAGGCAGCACCTGCAAGACTGGGTGAAGTCTACAAAGGTGCAAAAATCGAGGTGATCGACCGGAATGGCATTCCGGCTTGGCCAAGGGCATGGATTCCTGCCATCCCAGCAGAGCCTGAGAGAATTCTCACGATGCTGCGGATAATGAATCCGTCCCTCCCGACGCAAGACTGAAGTGTCACATTGTTCGGGGATGGGGTAGGGCCTGATAGACAAGTGGTCTTCACCATGAATAAGGAAGCACTCGAGCCCCTTAAAAGTTACAATGGACTAGTGTATTAGGTCAGATCGTTATCCACTATGGCTATGCAGAGCGCGCTGCCATCTCCGCTGCAACGTGGGACTCGGATATCGAAGGACTGCAAGAGGAAACGGAGGAGTCCGACGGGAAAAGCATGTTATCTGCCACAGCACTTTCGCAAAGTAACGTGAACGGGGACGGGGAAAAACCAATCATGAGCGCGTTATCTCTGATGCTTCAGTCAGCAGGGCTCCCGTTACGCCAACTCGTCGTTGAGAGACAACCTCCGAGATGGGGCAGACCTCGACGATATGGGTACGTCAGGGAAGTCTGAGCGCTCTCATGTTGGTGGTGCTTCAGATAAATCTGCACAAATCTCAAGTATCCTGCTTAGAAAGTTTTTTCCTTGATTTAAATTCAGCTTCAAACGATGAGGTAACGTATTTGTATGCTGAGAAAAGGCTGCAGAACAGGAAAAATTGCTTTTATTTAGTTAAAATAATAAATTTTCATAAAAATCTTACCAAATAGACAATTAAGTTTTCAAAATAAAAATAAAACAAACTTCAAAAGCGTTCAGTGTTGCTGTAATTTTGTTCGTATCAAGAATATTGGGTTTTACTACCATTTTCATACGATTTTGAAAAGAAGTAGCACTGTCAATCAGATAGGGAAGCATGAAGCCGAGAAGTGTCAAAAACGTCTCGGACTGCTTAACCTTATATTATTAAACAATGGGAAAAAATATTCAAAAAATTCAAAATATGAAAAATTAAAAAAAAAAAATCAAAAAATATTTTCCAATTTACACTGTACGTTCAGGTGGATGCCTGGACACTGTAAAATGGCAGGAAATGAGATGGTAGTATAGGGGCACAATCGCTCCGCTCTTATAGTCCTTATTTTTAACAATTCTAGCAATAGTTATAATCGCAAATTGAAGAAAACTAAAAAGAATTTATTTTGATTTGTAATTTATTTGATTCAAAAACCAAACAGAAAAGTCGTGGCAAAAAATAAATGAGTTTGAGAATTGCTTAAAAATGTCATTAGTGTCATTAACGGTTTTACCTGTAGTATTTATATCATGTTTAAGGCTGCGAGGTTCTTGTTTAATGTATTTATTTTACCTTGTCATGATATAAACGTAGGAATAAATTTATTGAAACATTTGATTTAATTTAATTTTCACTTTTAATATTGTTTCCCTCTAGAACATTTTAAGACATAGAAATTAAAATTATTGTCTATCGCCGCGGTATGATGACTGTGCGCTGACCTGCCATATTGAAAGTACCTGGTGCAAGTACCGAAACAGATCACACCAAAAATTCTTTGAATAGGGTTTTCAAAACGAGGCCACTTTCGGCAGTGATCGGCAACGCTCCGGGGTTCTTCAGCCAAAATGAAAATGCCTTGCCAGATACCGTGTAAAGTTGGGCCAAAGAAATTGTAGGTCTCGCCAATGTGTACTAAAACTTAAACCACAAATTGTAAGACAGGCTGGACCTTATCCTCTTAGAAGGTATTTGTATTATTATTATTATGATGAGTATTCCACGATGTTTGGAATTTGATGGTGCTACGAATGAAATACATAGGCTCACTGTAGACTCATACAACTCAACTCGAAGGTGAAATATGTACATTAATTTTTGATGTGATTAAATTACCTATTTGGGGAGGTTTTATCAGTCCGAAAATATTGTTTCTGTACATATCAAGTGCCATACTTTTCTTGCATTTTTTTTATAACGAAACCTCAGATGTGTCAGTAATCGCATCTGACTGAAGTAAATGCGCAAAATTCAACACATAGATGTTTCAAGTCAAACTATGAACATAAGGTAACTTCTTTTTTTTTTTAGGACAATTAAAACTCGAAATGTCGGTAAGGCAAATTCGAAAGCGAGGACCATATATGTAAGTCATACATTTTACTTAGCTGCTAAACCGACATATTTATTTTCTTTCAAAATATCTCACCGATTCTGAGATAAATGAGAAAAGAAAAAATTTGGATTTGTCGAAATTGCTACACTGTGAAGAGAGGCCATGTTTTTTTCGGTTTATAAACAAAACAAAAATTTGAAATAGGAAAAGTTTAAATTTTAAAACGTTGTTTTTCCCTGAGAGTACAAGTTGGCTCTTTAAAACATTTTAAACTGTTCCGTTTTCTTCTAATTTTTAACTTAAGAGCATTTCTTGATGGCAGATAATGTCCAATATGTTTTTCTGTCATAGATACCGAACGCTGAATTATTTGGCTAGGCTGCAGAAAACTCGAGCGAACCATATTTTTAACCAGATTATTTGTTTCTGAAACCAATTTTTTATGCACACATGGATAATGAGAATGTTCATTTTTTTTCGTATAACATTTCACAGCCATGAAAGTGTGTGTCAATACGCACGCTACATTTGTTTTTAATTCCTACAGAACAAGTCCAGTTAAATGTCAAAGGCAAAATTCTGTAATTAATGATTAAAAATGCGTGTTGATAACAAAAAAGTGCCCACTTTATTAATTACAGTATTTTGAATTTCAGAATTTTGGTTTCCAGAATTTTTCAATTTAGAATTTCGTTATCCAGAATTTTGGATTCCAGAATATTGACTTCCATAATTTTGATTTCCGGTGTTTCGACTTCCGGAATTATGAATGCAGAATTTCCAAAAAAGCTGAATTTTGACCCCAACCCCAAAATAAGTAAAAAACAAAAACAAAATTTTTTTCAGTGTTCTTATATTGTGACTTCGCCGAGAATCGAACTCAGTTCTCTTGAACTCGCAACCCAGATGTCTACTGTATAACTTATGCTTGCCAGCGTCTAATTACTGCTTTGTTCTAAATGACACTTTCCCACGTTGCTTTATTGCCTCCACCGAGAATCGAGCTCACCCTGCTTTGACTGCTGAACGGAGATGTTAACCATCAGGCCATCGGAGATGTTAATCATAATAATAAATAAAAATTTGGAATTAAAAATCGCGCGATTTTTTATTCCAAATTTTCGCCTGCAGCGGTTTTTTAAATAATTTTGTAAAAAAATATTTTAAAATCATAAAAAATGAAAATTTGGAATTGAAAATTGCGAAATTTTTCATTCCAAATTTTCGCCTGCAGCGCTTGTTTAAATAATTTTTTAAAAAATATTTTAAAATCATAATAAAAAATGAAAATTTGGAATTAAAAATCGCGCGATTTTTTATTCCAAATTTTCGCCTGCAACGCTTTTTTAAATACTTTTGAAAACATTTTTTAAAATCATAATAAAAAATTATATTTTGGAGTTCAAAACGTTTTTGAAATTTTCGACTGGGCGGCTTTTGTCATATCTTATTTCTCCATTCTAATTTTTGGGATTATGACACGAGCCTACAGTGTCACAATCCCAACTTTTCTTAACTTGGGATTATGACAGAGCAAGGTAGTGTCATGTTGTTGTTGTTGTTGTTGTTGTTAACAATGCATTGCCCTGTCTAGAGTGTATGATCATTCCGAAGATCTTCATCAAGCTCTTCTAAGGGGAGTCCAAGGAAACGTGCAGTTTCAACAGGGTTTGTCCAGAGGGACAGAGGGGTTAGAAGAGTAGGTTCAAATGAACAATTGAAGAGATGTAGAGTACCATGGGGGGTCCTACCACATGCAGGGCATGTGTTTGAGATTGTGTCATTAAGTCTGGACAAGTAGGAGTTTAACCTTACACTATATCCAGACCTAAGCTGTGCCAAGGTAACTCTTGTCTCCCTTGGTAAGGTGCGTTCTTCTTCAGCAATATCCGGTGGAGGACTGTTCAGAACGGGGTTCACAGGTAGAGATCCGACAAAAGTATCTACCGACTCGGTGTGGATGTCGGTTAGAGCCCGCTTATGATTCTGCAGATCAAACGGCAAGGTAATATGATGCCGGATCTCATCATAATGTTTACGGAGATGTTTCCTTATGTCTCTCGGGGGCGGATCTATGTCCAAAAGATGACGGTTTGGATGTGCTGGCTTGTGGCAGTTCAGAAGGAATTGCTTGCTCAGCATTTCCGCATGCTCTTTTACATTGAGCAGTTTTGCCTCCTGATGGAGGTGAGACTCGGAAGACATGAGGAGACATCCCGTAGCAGTTCTGATGGCAGTATTTTGGCAGACTTGTAACTTCGTCCAGTTGGTGTTATGTACATTAGGCGACCATATGGGTGCAGCATAGTCAAAGACTGGTCGGCCAATGGCCTTATATGTAGTCAGCAACGTTTCTTTGTCTTTTCCCCAAGTACTGCCGGCAAGTGACTTGAGGATCTTGTTGCGACCACGTACCTTTGAGACCATTGCAGACACATGACCAGCAAATGAGAAAGTATTATCCAATGTCATCCCTAATAACTTTGGGTGGCTGACAGTTGGTAGCTTAGTGCCGTCAACGAAAATGTCTAATTCATTTCTCACCTGGTGCGTCCACGTCGTAAAAAGCGTCGCCGTTGATTTAGTCGGAGATATCGTCAGATCTCGCTCTGTGAAAAACCTGGAAAGGTCGCAGAGGTAACCGTTGATTTTATTACAGAGTTCATCAGTATAGGGGCCCTTCCCCGTCGCCATTATTGTACAGTCGTCAGCATAAGAAACGACGGAGACACCCTCTGGTGGTGGGGGCATCTTCGATAGATAGAAAATAAACAGTGTCGGGGAAAGGACACCACCCTGTGGCACCCCCTGTCTAATTCGTCTTGGTTTTGATGTTGCGTTTCTAAAGTTGACCGACGCCTGCCGCCCATTCAAGTAATTAGCGGTCCATCTCTTTAACCCATCAGGTATTTGTGTTTCTAATAGATCTTGTATGAGAGTGGCATGGTTGACTGTGTCAAAAGCTTTCGACAAGTCAAGTGCCACTAACACAGTCCTGTGATTTGGTTGGTTTTGATTTAGACCGCTATTTATTTGCGTTGTAATGGCATTGAGTGCGGTGGTGGTGCTGTGCAGCTTATGGAAGCCATGTTGATGATTAGCCAGGTGCAGATTTGCGGTGTAATACGGGAGCAAAATGGACTCTAGCGTCTTCACTACCGGCGACAAAAGTGATATAGGGCGATATGAATCGCCTATGTTTGCCGGCTTTCTAGGTTTTAATAATGGAACCACTCTCGCCTTTTTCCATATTTCAGGAATGACGAAAGTGTTCAGTGAAAGATTGAATAGAGCCGCTAAGTATTTGTGTCCCTCCTGGCCTAGATGTTTCAGCATCTTCATGGAAATGCCGTCGGGGCCGATGGATTTTGAGGGCTTAGCCTGTCTGATGGCTTCCTTGACCTCTGAGGCAGTGATGACAATGGGCGTGTTTTGGTTTTTGTATTTACGCGCCTGTCGCATGGTTCTACGTTTAGCTCTATCGGGTGGGGAATGTAGTACAAATTGTCTACAGAAGGAGTTCGCACATCCCCTAGGGTCCTTCTTCACCCTGTCACCGAAAGTAATATCTACTTTATCCTTGTGTTGTGTTGGATTAGATAGAGCTTTGACCGTAGTCCATAATTTGCCAACACCGTCAGAGAGGTTGCATTGCTCTAGGTGTTGTTTCCATTTGGCCAGTTTGTGTTTATCGACCAACCTACGAATTTCCGCGTTGAGATCCCTTATACGGGGGTCTGCGGGATTGAGACTTCGCACTTCATCTCTTTCTCTAGCCATGGCCGCTGCCTCCGCGGGGAAATTTGGTCTTATTCGGGATATTCGACCCGCAGGAATGAAGCGTCTAGAGGCCAAGTCAATGATGTTGCGGAAGTCTCGTTCGCCTTTGCGTACGTCCGTAGGAATGGATAGAGCAGCCAAGGATTCGTCCGTATATGTCTGAAAACTGTCCCAGTCCGCCTTGGTAAAGTTGATGTATGTACCATGCTCAGGTGTTATAAAGTCCGTCGGTCGTTCGATGGTAATGACTATTGGGAGATGGTCAGACGCCAACCTGAGTATGGTTCGCCAATTGGTGTTGTTCAATAGTCCTGCACTTACGATAGAAATATCTGGCGAACTATAGCAGTTACCCGATACTCTCGTTGGGGCGTCTCCGTTCAATGTACAGAAAGCCGTATCATCTATTTGTTCTGCGAGTACATGCCCCCTACTGTCTGCTGGCAAGTTTGAGTGCCACATGTCGTGGTGCGCATTGAAGTCGCCCAGGATCACGCGGTTATCTCCTCGTAATAGCAAGCTAATGTCGGGGTGATAACCGGTGGGGCAACTTGAGACAGGGGGTATGTAGATGTTAATGATTTGCAGATCGACATCTCCTGTACGGATGGTAATACCTTGGCTTTCTAAGATATCATCCGTTCCTTCGATGTCGGTATCAAATAGATGATACTGTACAGAGTTGTGCGTTATGAACGCTAGACCACCTCCCAGACCTCCTGTTACTCTATGACGGTCTTTCCGGTGAATGTTATATCCGCCATAGGTAATGAGGTCCGACCTTGGACTGAGCTTGGTTTCTTGGATTGCGGCAAGTTTTATGTCATATTGCGTCATCAAATTAGTTATCTCTGCGATCTTACCAGTTAATCCGTTACAGTTGTGCTGTAAGATTTGGAAGTGCGCCGGTGGGGTCGATGTCGAGTTAACCAAAGGCGTGAGAGACGGATGTGTTCGCCCAGGTGTTGGTAGGCGAAGACCAAGGCTGTGCCTCAGCCTAGTTAGCTGTGGACCTGGTGTAACCGGGTTGGCTGGCGTCGTAGGTTGAGGTGTGTTACAGCATGGTGCGATGAATGCATCCGTCCAAAGATTCCTGTTAGCGAGCCCAGAGCATAGATGTACGTGGCATTGGCCTAAGCAGTTATTGCATTTGACCGATGACGCGAGCGTGTATAATCTTTGCCGACAAACAGTACACGTCGAGACAGGTGCAAGAAGATGTTGATCCTGACTCACGTGTAAACGGGAGGGGGGGTGTAACAAAGAAACAGAGAGAGACTGATGCTCGGAGTTGCTCATGTCTAAACTGCTCCGGTGGGAGCAAGAGTGTTGAGCTGCTGCGCGTGATGTTGACGCCATAAGGCACGAGCAACAGTCTGGAATTTGTGTGGCGGGTATAGCAGAAATGCTGCTAGTCGTTAAGACATTATTATTATTATTATTAGTATTGCTACTAGAAGGTGGCGGTAGGGGTGCGCTTGAACGGCGCTTACCGCGGGACGCCCGACGGCGCAAACAACAAGGGGCCACGAAAGTACTAAAGAAAGTACGGGGTCTGTGAATGTTAAGGTTAAGCCCTGAACATCCAGATTTATGGAGCCATCTCTTACACAAGAAGCATTGCACAGAATGCGACCGTTTAATATATATTTTTTTGCAACAGACACTGCATATCCATTCTTTTGGTCCGGGGTTCGGCTCAACGCCCGCCCGTAACAAAAGAATATCTTGCAGCCCTGCTGCAAGGGGGGAGGATGATAGTTTCGGAATGGGACACAACATACTAAACAGGGTTACATTGCAAGTGACAGTCCTTGGCCGAGGTAAAACCCCGGGTGGTTCCACTGCGCAGAGATCCATGGCGATGTCCTGGGTTTTCTGCTCTGAGAAGTGACTGTACATAGGGAACCAAGGTAGTGTCATAATCCTAAGTGTCTTACTTGGGATTTTGACTCATTTTTATTTGGGATTATGACACCCAGCCTATAGTGTCATAGTCCCAAGTAAAAAAGTTGGGGTTATGACACTGCAAGGGGAGTGTCATAATCAAACATTTTTTACTTGGGATTTTGCCACTTGGGACTATGACATGTCACTGCAGTTCGAGACTGTTGATTTTACAAGTGCCATTTTTTTCTGTGTAGTATATTTTGTTGAAATCATACTAGTCCAGGTTCACTGCTTTTTGGACTAGTACGGGGACTAGTATTTTTTGTTGGCATCATACTAGTCCAGGTTCAATGCTGGAACTGGTATTTTACGACCAGCATGATTCTAGTATATCACGACTAGTTATGACTGGTATGATCTGGTCGAAATCTGCCAATTGACATCTCGTAGGGCATCAACATATAAAAAATACGGAAAAAAAGACGAAACATTGACTACACCTTTTTCAGTTTATATTCAGAAAGTTACAATTTATATTCACAAAATTACAATTGATATTCAGAATTTACAATTGATATTCAGAAAATTCCAATTAATATTCAGAAATTTCATTTGATATTCAGAAAATTACAATTGATATTCAGAAAGTTCCATTTGATATTCAGAAAATTAAAATTAATATTCAGAAAATTACTACTGATATTCAGAAAATTAAAATTGATATTCAGAAATCCAAATTTATATGAAAAAATTTTAAATGCGGAGTACAAAGAGATTTTCTGAATATGAATTGTAACTTTCTGATTATCAATTGTAATTTTCTGATTATCAATTTTAATTTTCTGAGTATCGAATGGAGCTTTCTGAATATTAATTGTACTTTTCTGAATATCAAATGGAAATTCTGAATATGAATTGTAATTTTCTGAATATGAAATGGAAATTCTGAATATTAATTGGAATTTTCTGAATATCAATTGTAAATTCTGAATATAAACTGAAAAAGGTGTAGTTGGGCCTTGTGAAGAAACTAGTTGTAAAGTAGTTTTTAACTAGTTGCTTTCGCTGCTGGGTACGCACTGGGTCAAATTGAAATGTCGTTTTTTTTAAAATCCATTGCACAAACCCCTTATTTTTGTTAACAAACGGATGGAGCCGGTTACCCACAGGCCCTGGTTTTGACCAAAGAGTCCCGTGGTTGGAAGATAAGTCCAATTATGCGTTGGTATTACCCACAGTCATTTTCGGTATTGCACAGCACTAATTTTTTACTTTGTTTCCACCATGGTTAGCCGTGGTTGGCAGCAGTGTTGTCGCAGCTTTCGAAAAAAGTGTATTAGCTTTGGAACAGAAAATGTAAATATAACCATTTTTTTTTTCGAAATTCTTACTTAAGTATTTAGCTTTATTCAAGCTCGAAACTGTATTTTTGGGTTCAAGTTGCTACTCTATAAAAAAACGGAATATCTTTACGATAAGCTAAGGTTTTCCATAAGCAGACGGTCAACTAACTTGATTTTCAATCTGTAAGGAATTCTTTGCGGGAAAACAATTTTAAAAATCTTATTTTTGATTTCTTCACTAACGATAATTTTTTATCTAGTTAGACATTTTATTATATCTTTAATATATTAAATATATTTTGTTTACATTTTTTTAATTTTTGTTTTTATTCTTTTATGCATTATTTTGTTTTAGTTTTTCTTTTCATTATATTTGATTTTACATACATTGTTTTAAAAAATCCGTTACTCTAATGTAATATTTCTGCGTAATAAAAGATTTATGGTGATTTCGTTTCATCGAAAAAAATGTACACTCGCAAGTTGAACAATGTGTACCCGTATCTCATTTTCCAAATTTGGAATTCCATCTAGGGATGCTCATGAAAAAAATACATCGATGTTTTTTCCGATGCAATGCATCGTGAACTCACATCGATGTTTTGCGATGCATCGTCTAAAAACATCGATGTTTTCGATGCATCGTATCAATTTTGATTGGAATCACGGTTGTCACTTATAAAAACAATAACCAACCAAAATCTGTGAAAGAAAAACAGCCAAATAAAAAAAAAAAAAAAAAAAAAAAAACCAATTTTTGTTTAACTTTTTTAATGTAAAAACACAAACATCACTTGTATTGTATCACATATTGTTTTATAAAACCTTAGTTCTAGTTTTGACCATTAAGAAAATAAAATAAAAATTTCAATGCTAAAATTCATATGCATTTTTTATAGTTTCCTTTTTGATGGAACAAATTATGTCATTAAACAACCAAACCAAAAATAAAAAGTACCAAACAACATTCATATATCCCAGTATTTTGCACTTAGGCTTTCAAGAAATAATATTTTATTGACCCTTTTAGCTTGTAATTTTACTCTCTGCTGAGTCAAGACAAGCCCAGCTTTAGAAAAAAGTCTTTCAGAGGGAACGGAAGTGGCAACTACTGCTAAGTATTTGTACGCTACAATGTACAATTTGGGAAATTGAGTTTTGTAATCGGCCCATACCTCTAGAGGGTTGTAATTAAACCGACTTACAGGACTACGTAAATAAATTGCCACCTCATCTGAAACAATTTCTTCATTGTTACTTGTTTCAAATGAATTTTAAGTTGAAAAGTTGAAGTGTCGGTTTTACGATGACGCCAATTCGAAAAATTAGGCATGATAAAATGCTGGAACATCGGAAAAATACATCGACACATCGTTAAATATCGTATTATTCGATACATCGACTTTCATTTGATGTATCGAATTGACAACATCGATGTTTCCGATGTATCGTTAAACATCGAGCATCCCTAATTCCATCACATTTGACCTCATTTGCCGAATAATACAATCCACAGTTCCTCAATAAAATGCATGCCTGAAGATTGGAAACGTACTCGTCCTGCTATATGGTGCAGAAGCATGGACAGTGACAGCTTCTGACGAAGCGGCTTTGGGAGTATTCGAGAGAAAAATTCTTCGAAAGATTTATGGGCCCCTAAAAGTTAGCGACGGCGAGTACCGAAGAAGATATAATGATGAGCTGTATCAGCTTTACGCATACGTCGATATAGTTCAGCCAATTAAAATCCAGCGGCTTCGCAGGATAGGACACGTGTTGCGAATGAACGAAGACGCTCCGGCACAGAAGCTATTATTATCGGCACCCGCCGGTGGAAGAAGAGGAAGAGGGAGGGCTCTCCGATGGCAGGACTAAGTGAAGGCAGATCTGAGAACACGCGGTGTCTCCAATTGCCGACAGTTGGCTCAACAAAGAGCCGACTGGCGAAACATGTTAGATGGCCAAAATCGCCTAGGCGGTTAAAGGCTATTTTAAGTAAGTAAGTAAACAGTGTCGAACTGGCTCATTTGAATTCGCCAAATTTGGTGCAGTGTAAATGTACTAAAAGAGTGTTATTGAAGGAAATTCTGAAAAATATTTTGAAATGGGCGATCTTCTAGTTAGCACTCCATTTTGATTTTACGTTCCCACGATCTGGCACCACTGCTTTTACCATGAGATATCACGTTCTTGAAGTGAAATAGGGTGTCTTAAAAAAAAACAACTAAAATAGAGCATTCTTCACACCAGACCTGTTAATAAATGATTACTAAATACTAATCGGTAATGATTAGCAGTTTCATTGTTTATTTTTTGAGAAGCCACCTAAAGATTGATTACCAGTTACTTTCACTTTTTAATGATTATTTTTCAATTGATTAAAAAAAAAAATAAAAAAAAAATATAAAAAAATTCAAAAATAATCAAAAATGCACAAAAGTAATGATTACTTTTGTGCATTTTTGATTTTTTTTCCAGTACTATTGTAGAAAAATATGTCATCATCATCATCATTTATTGGCGCTTAACCGCCTAAGCGATTTTGGCCGTTTCGTATCAAAGCACGCCAGTCATTCCTTTTTAGCGATAACGGACGCCAATTGGAAACCCCAAGGGAGTTCAAGTCATCCTCCACCTGTTGTTTCCATCTCAGTCGAGGCCTCCCCCTTCCTCTGCTGCCGAATTCAGGCGACGATAGGAAGACCTTCTGTGCTGGAGCTTCTTTGTCCATTCGCATAACATGGCCCAGCCAGCGGAGTCTTTGGGCTTTAATTCGCTGGACTATGGTCAGATCTACGTAGAGCTCGTTCAGCTCATCGTTAACTTTCCTTCTATACTCGCCGTTGGCATCACGGGAAGGACCATAAATCTTCCGGAGAACTTTTCTCTCAAATACTCCAAGGGCCATCTCATCTTCTCTTGACATTGTCCATGAATCTGAGCCATACATCAGGACAGGTATGATGAGAGACTTATAGAGCGTGATCTTTGTTCTTCGAGAGAGGACTTTACTTCTCAATTGCCTACTCAGTCCAAAGTAGCACTTGTTGGCAAGAGTGATTCTCCGCTGGATTTCTAGTCTGATCTTATTTTCGGTGTTGATACTGGTTCCCAAATAGACGAAGTCCCTCACAGTTTCAAATTTGTAACTATCAACAGTGACATGGCTGCCAAGGCGCAGGTGCGCCGATTCTTTCTTTGATGACAGCAAATACTTCGTCTTGTCCTCGTTCACGGCAAGACCCACTTTTTTCGCTTCCTTATCCAGTCCAGAGAAGGCAGCGCTTACGGCGCGGTTGTTAAGGCCAATGATATCAATATCATCGGCATACGCCAGCAATTGCACGCTCTTGTAAAAGATTGTACCATTGCGGTTTAGCTCTGCTGCTCGAATTATCTTCTCCAGCATCAGATTGAAGAAATCGCACGAAAGGGAGTCGCCCTGTCTGAAGCCTCGTTTGGTTTCAAATGGCTCAGAGAGGTCCTTCCCGATTCTGACGGAGCTGTTGGTATTGCTCAACGTCATTTGACAAAGCCGTATAAGCTTTGCAGGGAAGTCAAATTCAGACATGGCGGCATACAGGCAACTCCTTTTTACGCTGTCAAAAGCGGCTTTAAAATCGACAAAGAGATGGTGAGTGTCGATTCTCTTATCATGGGTCTTCTCCAGGAGTTGGCGTATGGTGAAAATCTGGTCGATGGTAGACTTACCAGGTCTAAAGCCACACTGATAAGGTCCAATCAGTTTGTCTACGATGGGCTTCAGCCTTTCACACAACACGCTAGAAAGAACCTTATATGCGATATTAAGAAGACTAATTCCGCGGTAGTTGGTGCGGTTAGCGGGATCGCCTTTCTTGTGGATTGGGCAAAGCACACTTAAATTCCAATCCGGAGGCATGCATTCGTCTGACCATATTCTGCATAAGAGCTGATGCATGCTTTTTACCAGCTCTTCGCATCCGCGTTTGAACAGCTCGGCGGGTAGTCCGTCTTTTCGAGGCGCTTTGTTGTTTTTGAGCCGGGATATAGCTATCCTCACTTTATCATAGTCAGGTGGTGGGACGACTTTTCCATCGCCAGGGATTGGGGTATCGGGTTCGACGTCTCCCTCGCAATTTAGCAGTGAGGAGAAGTGCTCCCTCCATAATTTAAGTACACTTTGTACGTCGGTTACCAGGTCGCCATTATTGTCCTTGCAAGAGCTTGCCCCGGTCTTAAAACCTTCCGTCATCCGCCGGATCTAGAAAAATATGTACATACATAAATATTCACTTGCACAAACACACAAATGTATAGGTGAATAAGAAGTTCTTTTATATAAATGCATGTATTCATGCACATAAATATCCCTGGAGGAAAAATCTCGAGATCTTTCGAACTAGTTCTCATCAAGTGATCGAACTACAACCTAAACAGAAGACTGGCGCTTTTGCACATTCAGTCTATTATTTTTAAAAAGGTATATGTAATATGGAATGATGATTATAAAATATTAATATTATAAATATGGAATGTCACGGTGTAATTTACAACTTGTTAATAGTATACTGTACGATAGTAAATCAAATGTCATGCCCATAAATGACTACGTCGCCACTGTGGACGAAATTTATTAATCCCGGACATCTCTCTATGGATAATAACTGCTTAATTTTTGATCAATTGATCATTACAAGTCTCTTTTGGACATAGTTGGTATGCCTATGTTTTAATTTGTGTAGCATACTTAGGCTACGCTCACACTGCAACCGACTTTTTCATCCGGTCTCATCAGAGAAATTCGAACGCGTTCTATTTAATCGGGCGGCCAAAGTTTGTTTACATTCGGGTGAGATCGGATGAAATCGAGGAGCTCATTTAAAACACATGTGTGTGATTGCTGCCGGACGGCCGAAGTCGGTTGCAGTGTGAGCCTAGCCTTGTAAGGGTTCAAATAGAACTATCCGACCGTACCCGTAGGGTATCAAATGAGAAATGTCCGACACTAGCCTTTTAGATATAAAAGGACAAATTATCATCACTCCAACCAATATAACCATCAAACCTGACATTTTTTCTCATATGTACATATACTTAGCGATCAAGGTTCATTCTAGAAATCCATGAGCCCCAAAGTGTAAGTAGGTGTATATATTTGCATACAAAGATATACAGATGTTTATACTTTTAACCATTGTTTAATCATATAAGGTTAGGCAGTCCGAGGCGTTTTTGACACTTCTCGGCATCATGCTACCCTATCTATAAAATCTGATTGACAGTCCTACTTCTTTTCAAAATCGTATGAAAATGGTAGTAAAAACCAATGTTCTTGATACAAACAAAATTGCAGCAACACTGAAAGCTTTTAAAGTTTGTTTTATTTTTATTCTGAATAATTAATTGTCAATTTGGTAAGTTTTTTATGAAAATTTATTATTTAAACTAAATAATAGCAATTGTCTTGTTCTGCAACCTTTCGTCATCGGTATACATCGTTTGAAGCTGAAAAAATATTGTGTGCATTCGTATAAGTTTGCAACAATAGATGCAGTTTATAGTTTAATACTTTGTTTTTTATGCTACCAATAACTTAATTAATAAAGTTTTCGTTTTTACAGGTTTAGAATGTGTTAAAACTACTTACAGCGCTATCCATTTGTTTGGAATATCATCCACATCACGCCCATTCCGCGTTTCCAAAGTTTCCAAAAACTCGAATCTGCGTAATACGAAAGTTGGGACAGGCCGAACAGGTTTCATGTGGGGAAGAAACAGCCACATATATGGACGTGCGCTCGAGAGGTGGACTAACCAAACCTTGTCGCCAATTTTTAAACACCATTAAAAAGCTAGAAATAGTGTTTAAACGTACAATGCTGATAAGATCAATTGCAGCAAAAAATATCTATAAACACTTGTGACATGTTCAGAGCATATAAATGTTTCCATGGACGTGAAGAAACTTTTCTACAAAACCCGCATGCACCAACTGATTAAGCGACGCAACAAGATGCAAAAAATTAGCCCACGCAAATCCTTACTTCCAGATCCAACATAAATATTGCATTTAATAGCACAAAGACCAGAAGATATTGGGGAGACGTGGACTAGCCCTAGTTAGGCTCCAAAAATCAGTCACGGGCTTTCGAAGTTCGAAGTTGGACCCTTCCAAGATTTGGTTTTCTAATTGTTTTGTTTAAAAAATTGGAAAAGGTTAAATGTGGCCGTGGCCTTTTTGTTCCTCTTACTTGATTGGTGCACTTTCTTTTTATTTGAAAGTGTACTTTTTTATTAATTTTTTAAACAAAACAATTAGAAAACCAAATTTTCGAAGGGTCCAACTTCGAACTTCGAAAGCCGATAACCTAGTTTTGGAGGCTTTCTTCGAAAAACTTAAAAAAGTTGGTTTGGACCAATACCCAGCCGGCTCCTGTGCATTCTAATAAAAATTATTAACGTTATGTATGGATTTCTGCAATATAATTTAAAAAAATTGACTACTTTTTCTATTAGAATGGAAACTATATGAAATATATCGTCACAATATATGATAAGGGCCACTTTACACATTTTTCTCGGATCTCGTAATTTTTTTTCGATGCCATCATTTAGCTATATGTAGCTAAATTTCCTCTTTAGGAATTTGATACTGAGGTCAAAACGTGTCTTTTGTACCCTTGCTCGATAATCTACCAGAGTACCCTTTGGTATAAGAAAATATGTTCCCATGAAAAGAAAAAAGGCATAAAAAAATTCAAAACCATTTGGAACCGGTTTCGGCTTTTGAAACGGTTTCGGTTACGTTCTTTTTCAGAGCAAAATAACGGTTTTGTGCTTCAAGCACAACTGCTCTCTTGTAACCCGCAACCCGTCCCATAGCCTGGGCCAGGGGCCTTATCATGTAATTCGATCCGAATGAAATTTCTTTCGCATTTGAAAAAAAATGTATGTGATTTGACGGCTTTCGAATAGCATTTGCTATAGAATCGATTTACGTGATAGGGGCCAGAGCTAAGTGAACCGTAAGTACGCCACCGAAGCGGCTCGTCGGTTCCACTTAGGTAGCCAGCGGAGGAAAAAGCCAAAGGGCGACTGTGCCGCTGACTCACCTAAGGTGAATGATTTTGTTTTTCACAAAATCTCCTTTATATACGGGGACGGTTATGGGGTTATTGAGAATTTCACCAAAATTAATTTAATGTTCATCATAATTTTAAGAAATAATTGTGGAAGAGACAGATTTCCGGAAAAAAATCCTGAAATTTTGCCATTGATTTTTTTATTTTTTTTATTTTTTCTTGATTTTTTAATTTTTTTGGATTTTTTCTAATCGTAATCAATTAGTAATTGCTTTTTCCTGAAAAAAAAATTAAAAAAATCAAGAAAAAATTAAATATTATTTTTTAATTTTTTTTGATTTTTTCTAATCGTAATCAATTAGTAATTGCTTTTTCCTGAAAGCAATTAAAACAATCATTACTAATTAAAAAAAAAACCTTCTAATCAATCAATTACTAATTACTAATCATAATTAACAGCTCTGCTTCAAACAAATTTCGAGATAAGGCGTTTTTGTAAATTATTTTTAAACAGGGTTATATTGCACTCATCAGTCGTAATACGATTCCCCCGGTTCAAAAGTGACTTAAATTCTGTGGGCTCATTCCATTTCAAGACAACCGGTCCGCGCGGGACATGTTTTTTGATGTCGATGAAATTTTAATATGTTGTTCTTTAATCAAAATAAAGAAACATGTGTCTTTTTTTCCTGAAAAAAATTTTTTTTCGGATTTATCGGCCGTTGAAATCGTTAAAATGCAATGAACATTTTTTTCTCCCATTTTTTCAACTCGCAATAACTTTGTCAAAAATTAACCGATTCTCCTAATTTTTTTTAAATGTTCGTTATTACTATTACTTTTATATAAATTTATAAAAAATATTATATAGTTTAAAAATTTATTTTTTTTTTTTCAGTATTTAGTAAAAATTTATGACTTTTTTAAAAAATTAATATCTCAAAAAAGGTTATTTTTTTTGTTTTGAAATTTTTTCTATATTGAGTCAACAGTTTATATTTCAACTTGGATAAATTGGCCTATGGCCTATTAGCCAAAATTCGTTGTTTTCGAGATATGAATTTTTGAATATTAAACATTTTTTCCACCCATATATTGATGAAATGCATATTATCTTGGTCAAAAATTAACCGATTCTCATGATTTTTTCTTTGAAATGTTCGTTTTTACTTTTACTTGAATACAAATTCATAAACAATAGCATATAGTTAAAGAAAGACATTTTTTTTAGTATTTAGTAAAAATTTATGACTTTTTTTCAAAAATTAATATCTCAGAAACGGTAATATTTTGTTTGCTTAAACTTTTTCTATATTGAGTGAAAAGTTTATATTTCGACTTGGCTAAATATCAACTAGCCGAAATTCGTTGTTTTCGACATATGAATTTTTAAATATTTAACATTTCATAAATAATAACAAAAAATTTTCTTTTTTTAACTATATGCTATTGTTTATGAATTTGTATTCAAGTAAAAGTAAAAACGAACATTTCAAAGAAAAAATCATGACAATCGGTTAATTTTTGACAAAGATAATATGCATTGCATCAATATATAGGGGGAAAAAATTTTTAATATTCAAAAATTCATATCTCGAAAACAACGAATTTTGGCTAATAGGCATTTAGCCAAGTTGAAATATAAACGGTTGACTCAATAAGGAAAAAATTTCAAAACAAAAAAAAAACTTTTTTGAGATATTAATTTTTGAAAAAAGTCATAAATTTTTACTAAATACTGAAAAAAAATAAATTTTTAAACTATATAATATTTTTTATAAATTTATATAAAAGTAATAGTAATAACGAACATTTAAAAAAAATTAGGAGAATCGGTTAATTTTTGACCAAGTTATTACGAGTTGAAAAACTGGGCGAAAAAAATGTTCATTGCATTTTAACGATTTCAACGGCCGATAAATCCGAAAAAAAATTTTTTTCAGGAAAAAAAAAGACACGTGTTTCTTTATTTTGACCAAAGAACAACATATTAAAATTTCATCGAAATCAAAAATCATGTCCCGCGCGGACCGGTTGTCTTGAAATGGAATGAGCCTGTGGTAATTTCGTGGGATTGTTTATTTAAGATGTGGGAAACTGAGGGAATTTTGTCCCATTTTTCTGGGAAATTTAGCGGAGATTATCTGGCATCACTGGATAAAGATGCAGAACTTTTTGAAATCAATGAATTAGGCTTGGGGTTTTTTGAGCTAAAGAATTAGTGAGCTAAATCGTTTAATGGATGCATCGACTTTGGAGATACCAACTGTACTTTTGGAAGTTTGTAGGAAAAAAATTCATAGCAGCACACCACAAATTGGAAGGAAAACTCGGTGCAAAATCTATTCAGAGGATTATGGTGACACCTGTACAGCATGTAACCAGGCCCGTGCGAAGGGGTGGGATTTTGGGGGTTGAACCCCCCTTTTTAGCTCTCAACGACTGAATTTTTTCATAAAAACTGGTCGATCGAAGAGTCCTTTGTTGACTTACATATAACTGTGGTATTTTTTTGCTTTTTTTTATTTCAGTCGACAGTAAAGTCGTCGGCTCGCTATATAAATGTGCAAAACTTTTCCCTCCCAATCCAGGGTGTTATGCGATACCGTGCCCATTGGACGTTTGCAGCCGGGAGGCAAATCGTGGTTGTAGTCGAACGGAGCCTCACTTATACCGGGCCGCCTCAGGGAGTAACTATGGTCTTACCGCGGTATGGGGCTCTGCCGCGGCGGACGACACACTTCCCCTTACACTACCCTTGACCCTAAGCTGGCCTTGTCCGGCGAGGGGTCGTACGAACAAGATGAAGAACACACAAAATACAAAGCAATTAACGACTTCGTTTACTCCGCAGCAGAGAAGAACTATGCTGGAGCAAGCGAAAACACAACGCCGGAGGACAAACTCCGCCTCAAAGTTAACTGGGAGGCCGACAGCGATGGAAACTACGGGTCAGTCATCCCCCAAACTGCTATCAAGTAAGAGTGACTTGATGGGAGCAAGCAGCAGTGCGGCTGCCTACGCAGTCAAGCAGAAAACGGCGGAAGCTAAACTTCCATCAAGCGCTGGTACGAAACCCAATCTCTTCACATCTGGGACAATGGTCTCACGACCTGGTTTCAGAGTTTCGAAAGAGAAGGAAGACGCCGCAAAGGGAGAGACCGCGATGGCAACTACGAGTCTGAATCCCCCCCAAGAGGCATCTCCCCGACGCTCTGCGTACTGGGATAAAAGAAAGGCCGCAAGGATCCTTAAAAAATATGAGGGAGCATCGCAGGAGAAGCTGTCGCCGGAAGAAAGGAAGATGGTGGAGGAAGCGAAAGCTCTGATACCAAATTTCCAGAGGCCCTATGTGCCTAAGAGGGTGAACGGTAATCCCTTCAAACGCCAGAGATCGGACGGAGAGGTAGACCCCCATCCGAAGCGGCATCAGGTCAACCCCGTAGTGGGAAAACTCAGCTTTGCTGAAGTAACCAAGGACAGAATCCTTATAGGTTTCATTGACCGAGGTAACGACCGTTGGTTCATCCCCAAAGACCGGTGGCTGTATGTCCGGAATGAAATGGGCAGGGCCCTCCTCGACTTAATGCGTGAGTCTCCGGGTAGTCCGCCGCGAGGTACTGACGCGGGCTGGCACCAAGGTCAGATCAAAATATTCGCGTGCGAGGATGCAATAACTGTCGCACTGTATAAGGCAGCAGTTGCAAGACTGGGTGAAGTCTACCCAGGGGCAAGACTAGATGTCGTCGACTGGAAGGACATTCCTGCTCGGCCAAGGGCAAGGGCATGGATTCCTGCCGTCCCTGCAGAACCCGAGAATATTCTTGAGATGCTGCAGGTCTGGAATCCGTCTCTCCCGACGCAGGATTGGGGCGTCAATCTGGTCGATGATGTGGTTGGGCCCAAAAGACAGGTGGTTACCACTCTGAATAAGGAGGCCCTTAAACGGGCCCCTTAAACGGTGCAACGGACGAGTGCATTACGGCTTGGGTCAGATCGTGATCCACGTATACCGTGGCGATGCACAGCGCGCTGCTATTCCGGACGCTCCGGAGGACTCGGAGATCGAGGCATCGGAAGGGGAAGCAGAGGAGTCCGACGCGGAAAGTATGTTATCCGCCACGTCAAATTGCGATGGTGCTGCGAACAACTCGGCGATAGAAGAAAGCCTGCTTGACGAAGAAGGCCTCGACGTCACGATCGTGGCTAAACCTGAGCACACTAACGTTGATGCTGCTTCAGACAGCAGGGTTCCCGCCACGCCAAATCGTGCAGGTGCTCTGAACAACTCCTCGTTGAGAGACAGCCCCCGGAACAGGCCAGACCTCGACGACACGCTGGCGGCAGGGAAGTCTGAGCTCTCTCATGTTGGTGGTGCTTCAGATAAATCTGCAAAAATCTAAAGCAGCCTCTGCTGTTTTAAGCAGTCGTCTTTCTAAAGGCGACGTAGACGGGGCAAGGTCAGAACCTGTATTTTGGTAAAGTCTGAGCTAAACACCTTTCTATTACCCAACTACTCAAATGGTGACGTTACAGCTGCCAGCTTAACAGTCGGCAGCACCAGCCTAACGATGGCGTCGGTCTATATGCCCTATGACGCCGAAGAACCTCCTCCACAAAAGGAGGTGAAAGATCTGGTGGATAATTTCTGTACGGGCCATCTTATTATTGGAGCTGACGCTAATGCTCATCACGTCCAGTGGGGAAGCTCCGATATTAACGCTAGGGGCGAGTCTCTGTTTGACTACCTACACCGAAAGAAAAAAATATCAAAAACCGCCGTAAAATGTACATTTTTTGTTTACCAAATGCAACTGAAAAGAAAAAAGGTCAATTTTACAATTTCGAAAATATCATTTCTACGTGAAGTGGATATGCACAAAAAAAACGTAAAATCTTACAGGAAAAACGTAAAGTGAACATGAACATCAGGTATTATTGAAGGCATTTTCATGTACAATTGACATGAAACGTAAAAACGTACAGGAAAAACGTAAAGTGAACATGAACATCAGGTATTATTGAAGGCATTTTCATATACAATTGACATGAAACGTAAAAACGTACAGGAAAAACGTAAAGTGAACATGAACATCAGGTATTATTGAAGGCATTTTCATGTACAATTGACATGAAACGTAAAAACGTACAGGAAAAACGTAAAGTGAACATGAACATCAGGTATTATTGAAGGCATTTTCATGTACAATTGGCATGAAACGTAAAAACGTACAGGAAAAACGTAAAGTGAACATGAACATCAGGTATTATTGAAGGCATTTTCATGTACAATTGACATGAAACGTAAAAACGTACATGAAAAACGTAAAGTTGACATGAACATCAGGTATTATTGAAGGCATTTTCATGTACAATTGACATGAAACGTAAAAACGTACAGGAAAAACGTAAAGTGAACATGAACATCAGGTATTATTGAAGGCATTTTTATGTACAATTGACATGAAACGTAAAAACGTACATGAAAAACGTAAAGTTGACATGAACATCAGGTATTATTGAAGGCATTTTCATGTACAATTGACATGAAACGTAAAAACGTACAGGAAAAACGTAAAGTGAACATGAACATCAGGTATTATTGAAGGCATTTTCATGTACAATTGACATGAAACGTAAAAACGTACAGGAAAAACGTAAAGTGAACATGAACATCAGGTATTATTGAAGGCATTTTTATGTACAATTGACATGAAACGTAAAAACGTACATGAAAAACGTAAAGTTGACATGAAAGCATTCTCATGTGCAATTGACATGAAAGGACATAAATTTTATTGATTTTTTTTTAAATAAATACATAGGTACATATAATAAATGTAATAGAAACTTAACATTTTCAATTTGTGCGCATTTCAATTGTGTGCGCATATCAGGCCAATTATTGATGAGATTGAAAGATTTGTGTGGATGTACTTTTGTAAAGTCAAAATCGATCTGCAAATAAAGAGAAAATAAAAAATATGCGTGTAAACGTTAGTATAATAAATACCACACATTTTAATACGTACAAATTTTGGTCCTGATGCATGCTTATAATACGGCCACTCTTCCAGTATTGACTTCAGGTCATTTAGTTTGCTACTTTGATTAACGCGGTATTCGTATGTGTCGCTCCATAAACTCATTGCATCATTTTCTTCCCCACTCATAAATTTCATTTTATTTTTAAGGGAAATGTAATGGTTTTCATTCACAGGTGCGTTTTCTTCCTCCAATGTAATTATTTCAAGACTTTCCGGATGGCGATTCAAGGATTGCCTTTTCTGCTCAGGCGGGTTCTTTTTCTCTTGCGTTCACTTTTCGGGCGTCCTTGCGACTTTGATGTGGGCGAGGAATAATATACCTTTGTGAACTTGTGTCATAGAAGTTCTCGACAATAATGTTGAGCAGTTTTTTTCTATCGCATGTAGCCAACTTTGCTTTTGTTGGATACTGAGTTAGTAAAAATTGGCCAGCTTTGGAACATTTTACCATGTCAAATACACTCTATAACAAAATTGTTAATAATTGTAGACACGAGCATAGCAAATTATTATTTAAAACAAAACAATGTCAACAGAACAACAAAAATACGCAATTCACGGAATGCAATGCAAAAGTAATTTGTAGCGTTGCATTCTTTTTCAACATAAGTGCTGTCAGACGTTCAATATACATCGTCATCCGTAGTGATGGATCTCAAATTAATGCTTCACTTTCAATATTTATAGCGTGATTTGTGTCTTATTTATACGTGTGTTTCTTTGAAAATCCAGCAAAGTGTCAGTCAGTTTTGTAAAAATCTCTCAATATCTCAAATTTGCTCAGTTTTCATCGAACGTGGGGGTGAAGACTTTCTATTGCGTACGCAAAGGCAAAGAACTTCAAATAAATTCTTTTGTGCAGTAAAATTTGGCGCGGAATTTTCAAATTACATGGTTTTCTGCTTTTGGTCGTGTGCCAAACGGTTTGAAAAAGAATATTTTGACAGAACGCTGGTAAATGACAGTAATCGTGGTGAATATGAACGTCAGAATTTGCCCTAGCCCTGGGGGCTAGATCAAATTTTGACAATCAATAACATAAATTTATGTTCACACGCGTTATTTAACACTAAAATATAATATAATGCGAATAATACGCGATATAAATGCATGAAAAACATGTAAATTGAAAATTGATTCACAAAGCATCTGGTTTTGCACGTGCTTTTTCCAAAAGTCAAAATTTACTACTGTCATAATTTAACTTTTCGTTGGCACAGCAAAATAGAAAATTTGTTCAACTCATTTTACTCTGACGAAAAATGTTTTCGATTGACACACAGCCTTTATATTGCTTAGTTTTTGCATTCATTGCTCACATTCGTGGCTGTCAAAATTTGTTCATATTCACCACGAAAACTGTCAAAATTTACGATTTTCGAAAACTTGCACACAGCCTTTTTACACACGAATTTGAAATTCTTTGCCTTTGCGTACGCTTTAGAGTCTCCACTCAGATACGGATACAATTTTTACATGTGAATGCAAAAACAATTTTGCCATCCAGATCACATTGTTTTTGCACGTACATGCTTAAATTTATATCCGTATCTGGATCACTGTTAACTGGAACTCGGCAAACATGGACCGCGATCCCTGAATAACGTCAATTCATATTGAACGTCTGACAGCATGCTATCGAACAGCTGATCTGCCCATTGAAAAGTGTATGGGTACAACAATAATTATAGCTTTGTTTCTTTTCTGCTAATTATGAATAATTATGAATAATTATTCCTAGAAAAGTGTTTTGTGAAAAAATTAGCAGCGAATCCAGCAGCTTTTTGACATTTAATTGAGAGAAAGAGCGCCAATTCGCTGCAAGTTCGCTGCAAGTTGCTGCTGGAGATTTTTCGTCCAGCAAAAACTAGCAAGTAACAAACAGCTGATTGTGACATATGGCAAAATAAAAATTGATTGAATATTTTTATGAAATTTAAAATTTATTACGAATATTTTGAAAACTATGAGTTATTTACCAGCAAATGAAGTAAGTACATACAATAAATACCAAATCTTCAATAATTCCGTATATTTGAATAGCAAAGCGCCGAAGCCCAATGTCCATTGGACCAACGTAATGTGGCTCGTTTAGGAGACCAATATAATCCTGTAGACACAGTTACAGGAATCGGAAATACTGAAGGTGTATAAGGCATTCAATTTTCTTAATATTTTGTAAGGTTTACATCGATATATACGCAGAAATTGTCCAAAGACTGAAAAATTCGCAATTTCATGTGCTGCGGAAAAAATTTATTTTCATTTGTCAATTGTCAGAACAGCTGTTCTGCTTGAGAATTTCTGCTGGCTCCTGTTCGGCGAAAAACTAGCAGAAGAGAGATAAAACTAGCAGAAATGAGATTTTGACAGATTTTTACAAGACTCTCTTCTGCTGACAGTTCTTTGCTGGAGATTTCAAGAAACAAAGCTTATAGCAATCATTACTTTTTAGGAATTTATTTATTAATTGGGAAAAGTAATCAATTCCATTCATCAAAAGAAAAAGAATTGATTACATTTCAATTCCTAAAAAATGTAGATTCTTCTGCTTAATTGGCCGTTTTACTTACCGCCGTATTTTGTAAGGCACCACTCACCGTGACTGAATTTTTGAAGAGGTATAAAAGGTCAATGGAGATAGGTCGCCTAGTTGTAATGGATATTGTTGATAGAAGTAAGCACAAACCTTACTATTTAAAATAAGGATGCCAAATTGTGTCGCTCTCCATTTATACGTCATCAAAAATCAGTCACGGTGAGTGATGCCTTACAAAATACAGCGGTAAGTGAACTTTTTGAACAATTACCATGCATTCCGTCGAAGTGTATAAACCAGCTGATATGGGAAGAACCTGATTTTGTGTCCGATAATGGTTTTCTGGAAACTAAAAGGAAAAGTTATTAATTAAAAGGAATACTATTCGCAACTGAAAAAAATATATTACCTCTTCTTGCTTCCAAATCGAGATTTTATCTCTAACTTCTGCTCTATACCCGATATTTTCGCTCCCGGGAAATATCAACGCCAAGTCGTCAGAGTTTATATATTTCAGACGATCGTAAGTGACGCCACAATCTTGATATGGATCAGTGAAAACATGCGTTATAATGGTATATATATTTGGGTATTGGTATTTGTTTCCTTTAGCACTCAACTCAAGTCAAGTGCTAATAAATTAGCTAAAATTATGTGAGAGGGCTCAAAAGATGCGTTTTGGCTCCAGGATCACAAATTCGGAAGCGCATTTTTAATATTTAGCAGCTCTGAAGAGATATTTGCAATCAAAGTTTCAAGTTTTACATAAGGCTGTTCATACGCACGGCCTAATCGTGGCGGTAGCCATGGGTATACCAAGCACCCAGACTTGGCATGGCGTAGACCAGGATTATTGTTTGTAAGCCCGACCGAAGGCCGCCAACTCAGAAAGGTGTTCTGCACATAAATACCATGGTATCGGACTCGGGTTATTTTTCGATTTTTTGGCCATATCTTTCCACAGACACAAACTGAAACACGTACGCACTCTTTTGAACGTTTTTAGGTACAGCCTAACAAAATTACAACAACCACATGAAAACTTGCAACTTTGATTGCAAATATCTCTTCAGAGAAGCACAATATTAAAAAAGCCCTTCCGGATTTGTGATCCAGAGGCTAAACACCGTCTTTTGAGCCCCCTCCCACAATTTTAGCTAATTTATTAGCAGTTGACCCCTAAAGGAAACAAATACCAGATTTTTATTGTAGGGAAAGTACTTACCATAAAACTTGGTATAAGCGGATTCTATATCCATATCCTCCAAGCACTTTTTCAATCGATCATCTGATTGAGTTTGCACCATCTAGGAAAAGAACGTATTATTACCTCAAGATCACTTTTCCACAGAAAAGCATTTCTTACCTCCTTAAAATTTTTAAATGGATTTGGTGGTATTTCTCCATTAGCACCAATTCCAAGAGGCGCTTCTTCAAATACTATGTGTTCACCGGAGGCCTGTATGTCCGGCGAGACAAATAGAACGCACTCATCACCCATTTTCATTTCACTTTCAATATATTTATTCACTGAATTAAATTACATCAACCGCAACGCGAATTATTTCAGTTTAGAATGAAACAGTTATAAAAATGCTAACGTGCTACGTTAAACATGTTATCGAAATGTGTTATAAACATGAAACATGTCAACTGCAGTACAATTCACGTAATTTTAACATGAGACAGTTATGCAAATGTCAGTATTACTTTTTTTTAATGATTTTTACGTGAAGCAGGTTTTCGAAATGTGTTATGAACGTGATAAATGGTCAACTGCAGCGTGGTTTATGCCATTTTAACATGAGAATGTTATACAAATGTCAGATTAGCAGTTTTTATATCAATATGTTGTCGAAATGTATATTAACATGAGAAATTGATATGAGAGTGATTGTTGGCTCAACAAGCTTTTTTATCAATTTGACGTGAAACCGGTTGTTTACACAGTTTTTAATGTTAAATAAAACTTTTCGAAGTAATGTATTATTAACATGAGAAATTGATATGACAATGTCATAGATGCTAATGTTGAATCAGCAACTTTCATATCAATTTAACGTGAACCCTGTTTATTTGATAATTTTCAATATTAATACGACATTTTTTGCTGAAATGTAAAATTGATAAAGCAGAAATGTTAGTTTTACAAGCAACTTTTCTTTCGGTGTACTAACAACTAACCTGGTGGTTTGTAACGTGGGTAACGAGCCTACTTTTATAACTAAAGCTCGTAGGGAGGTTGTAGACCTCACTGTTTGTAGCGAAGGCGCTTATGAGTGGGTCAGAAAATGGCGTGTTCTTGATGAGCATTCATTTTCTGACCATCGGTACATAGAAATTGTGTTAGACTTTATTGTTGAGCAGCCAGTTATGAAACGAAATCCACGCAACACTAACTGGCAGCTACATAACCAAATATTAGCTAGGGACCTTCCAGTATTACCTCCACAAGCCCCCTCATCAGTGGGAGAACTGGATGATCTGGTAACGATCTTTACAACGGCGCTCTCAAATGCCCTAGAGCAGGCTTGTCCAGTACCAAAACCACGCGGCAAACATAGGCCCCACTGGTGGTCTTACGACCTGGATTCGTTCCGTATATCATGCAGGAAGCAATTTAACAAGGCCAAGAGCATCGGTACGGAGCCTGAATGGCTCGAATATAAAGCTAAACTGAGGGCCTATAAAAAGGCTCTAAGGCAAGCGAAGAGAACTTTGTGGAGAAATTTCTGCACCGGGGTCGAAAAAGTCGATGATACAGCGAGACTTAGACGAGTGCTATCAAAAACTCAAACAGCCATTAGCTATTTACGGAAGCCTGACGGATCTTGGACCAGCACGGAAGGGGAAACCCTGGAGCTGCTCCTGAACACACACTTTCCGGGGAACTTGTATGATGCACCTGTAGCATCTGCAACAAACCTGGCGGTAAACATACCCATTACGGAGGAAAGGGTAAGGTGGGCAATCAAAAGCTTTGAGCCGTTCAAGGCAGCTGGGCCAGACGGGATTTTCCCCGCACAACTCATAAACACGCTGGAAATATCAGCTAAATGGCTGGTAGTTCTCTATTCAGCCTGCCTGGCTCTTAATTACATTCCGTGCTCCTGGAGAAGCGCCACGGTAGTCTTTATTCCAAAGGCTGGGAAGGCCTCACACTATGAGCCTAAAGACTACAGACCGATCAGTCTCTCGTCTTTTGCACTTAAAACCTTCGAAAGGATAATTAGCGATTATCTCTCCTCTACTATTGATAGCAACCTTATTTCTAGCTATCAACATGCATACACCAAAGGTAAATCAACGGAAACTGCGCTCCACAGCCTAGTCTCTATTGTTGAAAAATCATTGCACGAAAAGGAGTACTGTCTCGTGGCCTTTCTGGACATCGAAGGGGCTTTCAACAATATAAGGCCGGAGGCTATTAACACTGCTTTAACAAACCTGGGCATAAATAGGTCTCTTATTGGACTAATTGATCAACTACTAAAGGGAAGGAAAATAGTTTCTTCACTGGGAACAGTTGATCTTTCACGCTATGTCACAAGAGGAACGCCTCAGGGTGGTGTTCTCTCCCCGCTCCTATGGAACCTCACCGTAAACTCGCTGCTACGAGACACAAGGTGGGGGGCGGGAAGATAGTGGCATATACAGACGATTTAGCTATTGCATATAGGGGCAAATTCCCACAAACCCTGTGCGAATTGATGCAAGTAGCACTGCGAGAAGTTTCTTCATGGTCCTCTCGCTGCGGACTTAGCATCAACCCGGGAAAGGTGGAGCTTGTCCTTTATACCACGCGGTACAAGATACCACCGTTGAACCTACCAGAACTAGATGGCGTGCGCCTGAACTTAGCTGACAAAGCCAAATTCCTAGGCACAGTTCTAGATGGAAAGCTTAACTGGAAGGAGAATGTCATCCAGCGCCAGAGGAAAGCGTGCATTGCACTTTACACGTGTAAAAGAGCCATTGGCAAAAAATGGGGGCTCAGCCCCAAAATTTGCAGATGGATCTACACTGCGATAATCCAGCCAATTATGCTGTATGGAGTCGTGGTATGGTGGCCTGCGCTAAGAAAGGCAACAAACCTAAATCTGTTAGGGAAAGTCCACAGATCGAGCATGATCTGTATAAGCGGGGCGTTAAGAACAACGCCCAATGAAGCTCTCCAGGCCATTCTTGGCTTTTTGCCACTCGATCTGGAAGGGTACCGGGCAGCAGCAGCATCGGCTGTGCGTCTAAGGGAAACGTCCGTCTGGGGCGCAATCACTATTGGACACTCCTGTATTCTAAGATCTTACAGCTTTCTCCCCCTGAGCACAGATCGGTGTGCGACCACAACAGTCGGAGATTGTTGTGTTAGAATAAACATTCCCAGCAGGGAAGACTGGGAGAACATAGATCGGTGTCCCGCTACTAATGGCGGCACTTTTATATAAACCGACGGCTCGAAGTTAGACGGCAGAGTCGGAGGAGGGGTTTACTCAAGGGATTTGGACCTAGAACTCTCCTTTAGACTACCTGATCACTGCAGCGTCTTCCAGGCTGAAGTTTCTGCAATCATGGACGCCTTGACTTGGATAGGTGAACGCACCATCGGACAGGATATCTGTATTTTCAGCGACAGCCAAGCGGCCATCAAATCCCTTGGCTCTTACTCGTTCAACTCTGAACTGACGCTCAGCTGTCGTCGATCTCTTCAAGAGATGGCCCAACAGAACCGCGTGAACCTCACATGGGTCCCGGGACACAGGGACATTGAGGGAAACTGTAGGGCAGACGAACTTGCCAGGCAGGGCACGACCAAGCAGATTCTTCAAGATAAAGAGCGCATAGGTATGCCGTTTGCCACGTGCAAGCTAATGCTGAAGGAACATACACTCCGCGAAGCCAACGAAAGATGGCTACAAGCCCCAGGGTGCCGGATATCCAAGCAAACCTGGCCAAAATGCGATCTTAAAAGGTCTAGACACATATACGCCCTAAAAAGGAAGGAAATCTCCATATTAATAGGTGTTTTAACCGGGCACTGCCTTATTGGTAGGCACGCAGCAAGGCTAGGCGTTCCCTACCGACGATGCTGCAGGAGTTGCAAAGAGGATGAGGAAGAGGAAACGGTGGAGCACCTCATCTGCAACTGCCCGGCCTTAAGCGGAGCGAGAAGGCGCTCTCTGGGAGTTCCCTTCCTGGTTAGCTTAAGCCAGGTCGCGGAGCTAGACATAAAGGACTTGATGGCCTTCATCAAGTTATCAAAATGGTTCGAGGAGGGGTAGCGGTGTCGGTTAGGAGTGTCAGTCTCGGGTTTCGGCTATATGGAGAGTCCCGACAGCACTGGGATTTTCCATATGGCCGGGCCCCGGGACTGACTTTCCTAGTGTTTGGTGGTATCACAACGGGCCTGTTATTACTGGCCTAGGTGTGCCTTTGCGGCAGCCACTTCTACCTACCTAAAGTCGTCGGTAATTGAAACCAAACAAAAAAATTATACCCTTCATGAACATGAAATGGTATTATAACTTTGGTCCGATGTTTGTAAGTATGAGAAGAAGAAGAGATAGACCCATCAATAAGTATACCGAAATTATCAGGATGAAGAGATGAGTTGATTTAGCCATGTCCGTCTGTCTGTCTGTCTGTCTGTCTGTTTGAACGCAAACTAGTCCCTCAGTTTTTGAGATATTTGGCTGAAATTTTGTATGCGGCCACCATTTTCCAATATAGGAATCATTTGTCGGAACCAGCAAGATCGGACCGATATTACATATAGCTCCCATATAAGCGATTGTGCCGATAAACGGATTTTGGGCTATAACTCCTGTAATTAAACACCTAGGAACGTGAACTTTTGTAAGTATTGCTATTTTTATATTTGAAATATCGATGTTGAAAATCATGGAGATGGGATAAATATTTCACATATCTCCCATACAATCGATTGCTCCGATAAACGGATTTTGGGCTATAACTCCTGTAATTAAACACGTAGGATCGTGAAATTTTGGACGTGTCGCTATTTTTATATGTGAAGTATCGATGTTGAAAATCATCGAGATGGGATATATATTTCAGATAGCCCCCATACAATCGATTGTTCCAATAAACGGATTTTGGTAGCTAACTCCCGTAGCTATATAGGTAGGAACGTGAAATTTCGTAACTATTGCTATTTTAGAATGTGGAATGTGGGTGTTAAAAATCAATCAGATTGGACCAATATAACACATCGCCCCCATATAATCGATAGTTCCGATAATTTCGGTATGAGCTTAAGTTAAATTCACACAGGCTGTACTGGGATCAAACAGTGAAAATCGTGACGCTTATTCATGAAAGGTATTTAGCCTTCGGCACAGCCGAAGACAGCTTTCCTTACTTGTTTGTGGTAAGTTGCTGTAAATAGGCACAACTAAATTTACTTATGTAAGAAATCTCTCAAGATGAGTGAATTTAAGAAAAAAAGTTTACACTGCAAGTCGTAATTTTAAAATTATTTGAATTTTTTTTGTATAGTGAAAGATTTTGAGTTATAGAAAAAATATAAATGCTCACATTTTTTAGTTTTTGTTTGCTTATTTCACAAAATTTTTGACCAAAGTACCGAAAATTTCTACAACTTAATTGAAACGGTAAATGAAACCAAACAAAAAAATTTCTGAATATGTGTGCATTTTTTGTGGTAAGTTGCTGTAAATAGGCACAACTAAATTTACTTATGTAAGAAATCTCTCAAGATGAGTGAATTTAAGAAAAAAAGTTTACACTGCAAGTCGTAATTTTAAAATGATTTGAATTTTTTTTGTATAGTGAAAGATTTTGAGTTATAGAAAAAATATAAATGCTCACATTTTTTAGTTTTTGTTTGCTTATTTCACAAAATTTTTGACCAAAGTACCGAAAATTTCTACAACTTTTTCAGTTTATATTCAGAAAGTTACAATTTATATTCAGGAAATAACAATTGATATTCAGAATTTACAATTGATATTCAGAAAGTTCCAATTAATATTCAGAAATTTCATTTGATATTCAGAAAATTACAATTGATATTCAGAAAGTTCCATTTGATATTCAGAAAATTAAAATTAATATTCAGAAAATTACAATTGATATTCTAAAATTGAAATTGATATTCAGAAATCCAAATTTATATGTACAAATTTTAAATGCGGAGTACAAAGAGATTTTCTGAATATGAATTGTAACTTTCTGGATATCAATTGTAATTTGCTGAATATTAATTTTAACTTTCTGAGTATCAAATGGAACTTTCTGAATATTAATTGTATTTTTCTGAATATCAAATGGAAATTCTGAATATGAATTGTAATTTTCTGAATATAAAATGGAAATTCTGAATATTAATTGTAGTTTTCTGAATATCAATTGTAAATACTGAATATCAAGTGTAACTTTCTGAATATAAACCGAAAAAGGTGTAGAAAACGATTTTCTTTCAGCCCTGATAAAATTTTGTGTAACAAAAACTTGTTCAAAGTATTAGTATTTTTATGCCAAAAACAAAAAGTACTAAACTGCAAAAATAGAAATTAAAATTAAAATAAAAACATTATTAGGGTACTCACAGTTTCCTTTTAAATGTAAAAGGTTTTAAAATTGCCACATGTACTATAAGTAATTATGTACAGTCGAACTTCCTTATAGTGAATTCGCAGGGGACCGGAAAATCACTTCACTATATAGAAACTTCATTATATAGAAACAAAGACTTTTTTCTTAAGTATACTTGAAATAATTAGTAAACTTAGTTTAAGTTACACCAATTGATTTTAAACTTACTTCAAAAACTTGCAAATAAGGTTGAGAGTTGAAAACATTAATTAGTTAGTATAACTGAACGGAAAACAAAAAATATTTACTATAGAGACAAAGACGTATGAGATTTGCCCTTCTAGCTGTAAAATTTGAAAGTAGAACGAAAAGCTGTGTGCTCGAAATAAATTCGCCCAGTGGGAAAATAGGCAATGCATGACCTTTTTCCATTCATGAAAAGATGTATGAATTTTGTTATAAGAAAAGATCACACCAAAAGCAAGGAAGGGAGTAATGTGTCGCTCAATCTTTGATTTGTAGTTTTATAAAAAATTGTTTTTCGTGCATGGAAAGATGTACGAATTTTGTTATAAGAAAAGATCATACCAAAAGCAAGGAAGGGAGTAATGTGTCGCTCAATCTTTGATTTGTAGTTTAAAAAAAAAATGTTTTTCATATATGAAAAGATGTTCGAATTTTGATGTTAGAAAAGATCATACCAAAAGCAAGGAAGGGAGTAATGTGTCGCTCTATTTTTATTTGTAGTTTGAAAACTTCAAAAAAAAAAAATACACAACTTTCAAACATAAAAAAAAATACAATTTAAATTCATTTTGAAACTGCTGCTCGTTACTTACATCTTCATCGCTTTTTCTGCTGCTGTGAGGCCTTTCAGAAGTCGAGAGTCGACTGGACTGTTTGCTCCTGATGCCGGTGCCTTTTTGGTTTTGGAGTTTTTTTTTATATTATATTTTTTTGGGTGCACTCATCTTGGTCGTAGCCTATGACGAGCTCGTCATTCAAACATTTAAAATAGGACCTTAACTCTTCCCCCGCTGTAGAGCCTCACTGTGTCTTAATGTCCTTGTTACTCCACAAGGAAATTTATAAAATATTATGCAAAATTATATGTCCCTTGTAAAGCATCTTTTCATTCAAGAAAGGCAATGTAAGATATAATGTATCCCTTGTAGTGCATATTTTCATTCTTGAAAGGTAATGCATCTTTTCATTTATAAAAAGTAATATAAAAAGTTATGTAAACATGTATCTTTAGTTTTGTAGGCGAGCGACACATTACTTTTCCTATCACATCGCTGTAGAAAAATTCATGCATGTTTTCATGTATAGTCTATAGGAGCTATAAATTACTTTATGCATTGCTGTACATTACCTTTTCCCACTGGGTCAATATACGGAGAGCTTCATTGTATAGAAGTTCACTATAAAGAAGTTCGACTGTATTATTAAATAAATTTAAATTGAAATTGAATTGTATTCACATTTTTTCTCGAAATCCGCCTTAGTCGCTGTCGGCCGTTTTCATAAGGGCCGTTTTCATAAAAGTCTCCAAACCGATTAGCGGCGTTAATTGACGTGTTTTGTACGGTTAGCTGTCAAATTAATGACCGATAAGCCATTATCGGCTTTTATGCAAGGGGCCCTAAATATTCCGCGTTCTAATCCTGGTAAAAGTAGCATCAGAAATTCTTCAGAAACGTTTTTCTAATCGCGGCTCCCCTAGGAAGTAGTTTGACAAACTCTTCGAGTGTATTTCGGCCATGGAAGGTTTCTCAGTAAAAATTCATCTGCTTTGCAGATGCCGTTCAGCGCCGGCAAAATACTGTAGGTCCTACCAAATCGGAAAAGAATCTAGTCGCAAAAAACTCTTTTGATTTTTTTTGTTTATATGATTGAATTTTATTGAAACTTAAAGTTGTACACTTTCAAGTATGATGGAACCATATCAGGTGGAAGCATTAGCTAAGTTGATTACCATTTGATTTGAGTGTACAATCATTTCTCAGTGTGATTTTGACATCAAAACCGCGAATTACGAAAACAAGTGCTGTCGAACCAGAATTTTTTAGCTCATGTAAAAAGTTAAAGCTTATTTACGAAATGATTCAACATCAATACTGAAAATGTATCAAAAGAGGGAATGTCATGATAAAAAATTATCAATGTATAAAAAGACGAGTTTTACAAAAAAGTGTATCAAAAATGATACAATTGGTTCAAAACGGCAACGCTGGTTGGCAGGGACTCTACCGCATTCGAGGTAACTTCGACGTGCTCAGTTAAGACGCGAACCTACTTATATGGAAAAAGTGGTGGAAAACAATATACATATGTTATACACACATACCAAAGAGGCTAGAAAATTTCTACCCTCTTTGCACATACGTAACTATTTATCACAGAGAACCAGTAGTTGCACTGTGGTGAAAGTCCTATTCGGAGTTGAAATCCATTGTAGTATGGAATTTTTTGTACGCATGGTTGCATTTCAGCAACCAGAAAAATCTTAAGAAGTATTTTAACAAATAGATTAAAATTAGTGCAAATATGGGTACACGGTTTTCGGTAGTTACCGCCTACTGAATATTAAAATATAGGGGTCTATCAGCAATTTCGACTGATCTTCCCGTTGGTAATGATTCGGGAGAGTCGATAGATAATTCAATCGATTTTATCGAAATATGGTAGAGGACTTCGATTGAGTCGATAATATTGCCTTCACCGCGAATCGACCTAAGAATTATTAACTGCTGAACGGAGATCTCTACCATGATGCTATCATGTACTTGTGCTTGGTAGCGTCGAATTACACATTTGATTTATAATAGAAATTTTAGTGCTCACATAGGTAACTGCATATGTACATATGTATGTATGCGCGTATAAGAAGGTATCCCTGCAGTGCAAGCAACTAGTTGAAAAATACTTTACAACTAGTTGGTGCACCGGGCCAAACTAGTCAGTGTTTTGTCTTTTTTCCATATAAGCAACTGGTATTTTTTGATGTCCTACGAAATGTCAATTGTCAGATTTCGACCAAAACATTCCAGTCATCTACTAGTCATGATATACTAGAATTATACTAGTTGTAAAATACCAGTCCCATACTAGTTCAACCAGGACTAGTATGATTTCCATAAAATGAACTAGTCCCCATACTAGTCAAAATGGACTAGTGTGAATATACTAGTCCCATACTAGTTGTGTCGTCGAGGTCTGGCCTGTTCCGGGGGCTGTCTCTCAACGAGGAGTTGTTCAGAGCACCTGCACGATTTGGCGTGGCGGGAACCCTGCTGTCTGAAGCAGCATCAACGTTAGTGTGCTCAGGCCTCGTGACGTCGAGGCCTTCTTCGTCAAGCAGGCTTTCTTCTATCGCCGAGTTGTTCGCAGCACCATCGCAATTTGACGTGGCGGATAACATACTCTCCGCGTCGGACTCCTCTGCTTCCCCTTCCGATGCCTCGATCTCCGAGTCCTCCGGAGCGTCCGGAATAGCAGCGCGCTGTGCATCGCCACGATATACGTGGATCACGATCTGACCCAAGCCGTAATGCACTCGTCCGTTGCACCGTTTAAGGGGCTCGAGCGCCTCCTTATTCAGAGTGATAACCACCTGTCTATTGGGCCCAACCACATCATCGACCAGATTGACGCCCCAATCCTGCGTCGGGAGAGACGGATTCCAGACCTGCAGCATCTCAAGAATATTCTCGGGTTCTGCAGGGACGGCAGGAATCCATGCCCTTGCCCTTGGCCGAGCAGGAATGTCCTTCCAGTCGACGACATCTAGTCTTGCCCCTGGGTAGACTTCACCCAGTCTTGCAACTGCTGCCTTATACAGTGCGACAGTTCTTGCATCCTCGCACGCGAATATTTTGATCTGACCTTGGTGCCAGCCCGCGTCAGTACCTCGCGGCGGACTACCCGGAGACTCACGCATTAAGTCGAGGAGGGCCCTGCCCATTTCATTCCGGACATACAGCCACTGGTCTTTGGGGATGGACCAACGGTCGTTACCTCGGTCAATGAAACCTATAAGGATTCTGTCCTTGGTTACTTCAGCAAAGCTGAGTTTTCCCACTACGGGTTGACCTGATGCCGCTTCGGATGGGGGTCTACCTCTCCGTCCGATCTCTGGCGTTTGAAGGGATTACCGTTCACCCTCTTAGGCACATAGGGCCTCTGGAAATTTGGTATCAGAGCTTTCGCTTCCTCCACCATGTTCCTTTCTACCGGCGACAGCTTCTCCTGCGATGCTCCCTCATATTTTTTAAGGATCCTTGCGGCCTTTCTTTTATCCCAGTACGCAGAGCGTCGGGGAGATGCCTCTTGGGGGGGATTCAGACTCGTAGTTGCCATCGCGGTCTCTCCCTTTGCGGCGTCTTCCTTCTCTTTCGAAACTCTGAAACCAGGTCGTGAGACCATTGCCCCAGATGTGAAGAGATTGGGTTTCGTACCAGCGCTTGATGGAAGTTTAGCTTCCGCCGTTTTCTGCTTGACTGCGTAGGCAGCCGCACTGCTGCTTGCTCCCATCAAGTCACTCTTACTTGATAGCAGTTTGGGGGATGACTGACCCGTAGTTTCCATCGCTGTCGGCCTCCCAGTTAACTTTGAGGCGGAGTTTGTCCTCCGGCGTTGTGTTTTCGCTTGCTCCAGCATAGTTCTTCTCTGCTGCGGAGTAAACGAAGTCGTTAATTGCTTTGTATTTTGTGTGTTCTTCATCTTGTTCGTACTACCCCTCGCCGGACAAGGCCAGCTTAGGGTCAAGGGTAGTGTAAGGGGAAGTGTGTCGTCCGCCGCGGCAGAGCCCTATACCGCGGTAAGACCATAGTTACTCCCTGAGGCGGCCCGGTATCAGTGAGGCTCCGTTCGACTACAGCCACGATTTGCCTCCCGGCTGCAAACGTCCAATGGGCACGGTATCGCATAACACCCTGGATTGGGAGGGAAAAGTTTTGCACATTTATATAGCGAGCCGCTTGCTTCAAGACAGACGCCCGCTTACAGACGCACCTCATGGTGTACAGACGCTGCGAAAAAAGACCCCGGTGAGCCCTTAAACCAAGTATGTCAGAGTGGCCCCACCGGGGCTCCCTCTCTTTCTGCCGCGAGCCTAGGTAGCTCAACGTTGCCCACGAGTGAGAGTGCACGAATGAGGACGCAAGAGTCGGGATTGAGCGCGGTCACTCAGCAACCACACCCCATTACACTCCTACGATTACTGTAATCGTAATCGTTTTGTAATCGTAATCCTTATCGCCCAGATCTGTAAATAAAAAATATCTTAGGACCATTTTCTCATCTAGCCTTTAATTTTAAGGTTCACTATAAATTTATTTGACACTTCATTCATTCAATTGCTTTTTCTTTATAAATATAACCCAATACATACGTAGATAGTTTAACACTTATCCTGTATTCAAAAAAAGTAACGTACGTGACATAAGTGGGTCATTTTTGTCCAATGGACGAATTAATAGACTTTTTATTATTTATTTATTTTATTTCAAGGTTTGAAGTATTTTTTTAATTTCTAAATAATAAAATTCAATTAAGGAAGTACAAAAAGGTGTTCTTAGGGTTATTTTGAGCAACTAGTACATATAAACTTACTCCTGTATTCAAAAAAAGTAACGTAACGCCCAATGGACTAATGAATAGTTTTTTATTTTATTTCAAGCTTTCAAGTACTCTTTTAGCTTGAAAATAATAAAATTTTATTAAATAAGTACAAAAACATGTTATTAGGGCTATTTTGAGCAACTAGTACATATACACTTGCTCCTTTTACTATTGGGCAATTTTGACCCATTTATACAATATACGCAATTATTTCTGCCCAGTCTATCCTGTAGATGAAACATTTAAACAAAACCTTTTTTCAAGTATAGTTTGATTAAATAATAAAAGTCGAAAAGTTTCAATAGATTATAGAAAGTCTATAAAAAGATATGCAACTTTCAAAGTCGTTTGGGCAGTTTTGACCCACTTATACAAGATAAGTTGAAACGTAAAATCATAAACTTAACGATTTCTACTCTCCTAAAATATTTTATTACACCTCAGAAAATTTGTAACACAACACCCTAAAATGCCCGAAAATGGTTGACTGCAACCCCAAGTACACTTCGGGGGTGAATATAGCAACGGTGTTCACCACAGTGCAACCACTGGTTCTACTGTGCTATGTATATTCCAAAACATAGATTTTGCTACTTGGAAGATGAGAGAGAGATTATGAGCGAATACAAGGATAAGAGCAAAAGTTACCAAATGATTCTAAGAATAATTACTTAAGAGAGAGTATAGACGAACATAACGATACGCGAAAAAGTAACCCCACATTTGTAGGAATACTTACATTAGGCCGGCTCAATCTGCGAAAAACGAAATTTTGTTCAATTTATTTTATAAAATGGGTATTTGTTTCCTTTAGGGGTCAACTGCTAATAAATCAGCTAAAATTATGTGATATAGCTCAAAATACGGGGTTCGGCCTCAGGATCACGAATCCGGAAGCGCCTTTTTTAATATTTTGCTTCTCTGAAGAGATATTTGCAATCAAAGTTTCAAGTTTTCATGTGGTTGTTGTAATTTTATTAGACTGTCCCTAAAAAAGTCGCGCCGTGGCGGGAGCCACGGTTATGCCACACGTCCGGACTTGGGATGGCGTAGCCCAGGGTTATTTTTTATAAGCGCGGCCGAAGGCCGCCAACTCAGAAAGGTGTTTCGCACTTAAATACCATGGATTCCGCCATAACTTTTTACTAAAACAAAAAATTAAAAAAGCGCTTCCGGATTCGTGATCCTGAGGCCAAAACCCGTCTTTTGAGCTATCTGCCATAATTTTAGCTAATTTATTAGCAGTTGACCCCTAAAGGAAACAAATACCATAAAATGTTAAATCCCCCTAGCTGTTGTAGTTTGCCTTTAATTTAATTGAATATACACATCCCACAGGTCCGCGAACGTGGGCAAAAATTACAAATATTGAATGTCTTAGAAGTTTTTACATCAAATTAAAGCTAAAACTGCAACTAAGGACAGTTCATAACTTACATAAGTATTTTGGGATAAAAAGAAAATTTCAGCAGCACACCCTCTTAAAGTACCATACAAAGTACATACAACTTTACTTCTGCGCTTGGCACATAAAACTGCAGACGAATTCCAGAAATCTCCATCCATCTCCATCTCGTAAATGCTAAAATATTTATTTATTTATGTCTAAATACAGCAGACACTTAGGAATAAAGTAAAAAAAAACTTAAATTAGCTAGTTATTGCTTAAAAAGTAGGTTTTTAGCTTAAGCTGTATTACAGATTTAGTATAAGTTAAATCTATATCTAAAAAATTTGAGAAAAAGTTAACTTCAGACAGCGTTCTGTTCAACGGAGCATTAGAACCATAAACCGTTCTGTTAACTCCAACACGAAAAACTTCGAAATTACGTAAATTTCTGGTCGGCACATTAAAGTTAATAAGCTGAAGAAGAGAAGGGCAGTCGATCTTGCCAGACACTAGGTCAGTAACAAACGAAACTGACAAAAGCGTTCTTCTATCGGACAAGGATAACAAACTAATTAATCGGCAACGAGCAACATAGGACGGATGCGGTTCAGAAAAATTTATTGAGCGTAGTGCAAATCGAATAAAGCACTTCTGAACTCTTTCTAATCGATTTATATGGACTACATGGTATGGTCTCCATATATAAGCTGCGTATTCCATCTTGCAACGAACAAAGGCAGAATACAAAGTCTTATAAGTATATGGGTCAGAAAAGTTGGAGGAGTGGCGCCTGATAAAAGCCAGTGTTCCAAAGGAACCAGAAATTATGTAATTTAAATGAGTATTGAAAGTAAACACCCAAATCCTTAATTTCATTTACCTCAGTGAGGCATGAATCCGCTAAGTAATATGACGTCTCGAAAGGAGTGACCATCTTCGAATAAGTCACCTTGTGGCATTTCAATACATTAAGAGAGAGTCTGTTCATAGCACAGTAATCAAAAAAGTTATTAAGCTCCCCTTGGAGTACTGAGGAATCAAGCGATCCGCTTATCTCAGAATATATTTTAAGGTCATCTGCATATAAAAGATATTTAGACGATTTAAAACACGAGGAGATATCATTAATGAACAGGATAAACAATAATGGTCCTAAGATGCTACCTTGTGGTACACCAGATGTAGCCCAAAAAGGCTCCGAAAACTCACTTTTTTGCTGGGAAGCTTCTCATGGCAGAAATACACCCGGAGAGTTTGCCAAACTACTGCCGAGGGGCGACCCCGTTTAGAAAAATTCTTTTTCTAAATAATTTTTGATGTTACTTTTTTCGGGCATCGAACCGCCACGACTTGGTGTAGAAGGCCGAACACTTAACCGCTACACTACGGCGGCCGCCCGTGTTATAATGAAACAAAAAATGTTCTTTCCTTTCCCGACTTTTTGCGACGTGTTTTTTGCAGTTTTAGTAGGATAGAAAAAAATACAATTTCCAAAATTATGGGCAAATACATAATTAAATATAAATTTTTCTTATAAATTACACATATTTATTGTTTTTGAGTAATTTTAGGGCCTAAACCAACATAGGTCTACCCTTTTTCCTATTTTTTGCGTTTTAGAAACAACTTTTTTTCGTCGCCAAAATTTGCCAGCTTTTGGAGAAAATTGGAGATTTTACGAGATGGCTAAAATCGCGGAATCGCAAATTTAGCTTAGTAGCTGTCAAAAACAGCTGAGCTACGTTATCTGATTCATTTTGCTTTCATCGCTTAAATATGCCAACAAATGAAGCAAAGATGGGATTTATAGAGATTTTCTTTTACTGGAATAGCAAAAGTCGCTAAAATTTGGCAAAATGAATTTAGAGATTTTAGGAGATGGAAATTAAGCATTAGCGAAAACTGGAATTCATGTAGTGGTCGTACATAGGTAGATACAAATTTATTAAAAATACATTTTTATTCCTAACAAGATCTAGGTACATCTGCTGTTTAAAAAAGATATGTGATGAACCAAAAAATATATGTCCAGTAAAAAGAGCACTGTAATTTTAACAATGAACACATTTCTAAGCATATTACGTTGACCGTTTGTCAATTTAACATTTTCTCGGAGTAAGTTAGACGTCAGAATATTGTTAATATAACGCTTGCGATATTTGTTTAAGCCATATGTTTGAATCTGAAGCAACAACACAAAATGGTCATTATAACCTTTTTTTGTTGTTTATGGAATTTTGAGTTCGACTACCGGTGGAGTCAATATAATTTGGGTTTTTTCAAAGTCAAAGAAAAAGAAAGAAACGTCTTATATTGACTACACCGACAACTTGAACTTGAACGGTCCACCCAGGTGTATTATTATTATTATTATAAGGCCTTATTACACCGCGACCATTAATACGATCTATTGTGTGACCTATCAGTTTATTGCTGTATGCGGAGGCTCTTTATAAATTTGAGCACCTCCTCAGGTTTTTTATTCCATATCACGAACGGATTGAGAGTGACACCACCTAGGTAGCAAACTCTCTTTCTTGCTAACGCAATGCATTCGCAGAGTATGTGAATCGGCGTTTCATCGTCCAGTTCGCAAAACCGACAAATTGTTGTATCGTGTAATTATGCTTGCCAGCATCTAATTACAGCTTTATTCCAAATGACGCCACACTTTCTCACGTTGCCTTGTTGCCTTCACCGAGAATCGAGCTTTGACTGCGTTGACTGCTGTACGCAGGTGTTAACCATTATGCCATCGTGTACTTATGGTTGTCGTCGTCTAATTGCAGCTTTGTTCTATGACAGTAATGACAGTACATTCGCTGCTGGATAAACTGTTACTTCAACAAAAAATTCCGTTAAAATTACCAAAAGTTTGTCAATTCAACAGAATTTGGTCAACTTCAGGATAACAATATGAGATTGTTGATTTAACCAGTGTTGCTTTGCAAAGAGTTGTATACTTTCAGCGTCAGATCAATTATCACCAGTTTGATTTTACATGTTGCCAAATCAATTCGAAAAAGTTGATGTTGAAATTAAATCTTTACAAGTTGAGTTGTTTTCACAATGAATCATTGTTAAAACTATGTACTATATTATTTTAGCACAACAAGAAAATGTTCACCTTGAAGTGTACAAATTTCAATTCAATACAACCTAGCGGATTTCTTTTTAGGAAAATATTTATTTTCATAGTAGTAATACATGTTCCGAATTTCAGCCAAATCGGACCATAAATGCGATTTTTGAAAATATAGCGACCAACGCGCCACCTATCGGATTTTTTTTTTCATAATATTGCATTGCCATCGCGACCTGAACTGTGGTGAAAAATTCAAGACCCTAGCAAAGACGGTAGAAATAATAAGAGGAACCAACGCAATTCAGCAAGTCGCGGGTAAGGAATTCGCCGCGTGGTAAGAAAAGTTGCTTTAGTGTATTTCTTATGGAGGGTCAAGTACAACAGGAAGTTGGTTCAATATCGAATGCAAAAATCCGGGCACAAGAACGACGAAAACGACCTAAAAAAAACATTTTAATAAGACTTAGTTCGATACATTTATACCTATTTAAAAATTTTGGTACTGCACACTTGTCCGGTTGTAACGTTTAATTAATAAATCAATATACTATTCATATACATTCATACTATCATATTGAAAAAAAAAATAAATAAATTTGTTCATTTCTTATACGGTATACAACGGAGCACTTAATGTGCATTATCGGTCTTAAAGCAAATTATTTCTTGAATTATCCTCTTCTAAATGCACGTTCTAATGCAATAAATTGTCATGAATTAAGCTATGTATATTAACACTTTTGTATTTGGCCATGCCGTACCGAGTTGACAACCGTTTTCTATTGTGAAGCCGAATTATTTTCAAAAATATGTTTTGACATTTCTTTATTTATTTTCAAAAATAATTTAAAATCTTCCTGCCGGCCAAATTCTGTAGCTACTCATTGTAGTACAAATTTATTGATACAATTTTATTTCATTTTTTTAAATAAAGTTTATTTTATACTTTCTTTTAATGACTCTAAAAATTTATATTTTATTTATGAAAATCAAAATTTGTCATTTCTTAAAAAGCTAACCAAATAAAAAATAATTTAAAATAACAAAGTATAAAATATATAAAGTGATTCTAGGAAACCCCACACTCATACTCACGCCTTTATGCCTAACGAGTTTTCCTTCTGTTTAGGCGTCCCTCTCTCTTCGTTTCACAGTAGCACATGTTGGACCCTTCCGCCTGTGGACGCAATTTCCAGCAGTGGCGAGGTATTCCTCGTCGAAACAGTTGTCGTTATGGGCCCGGTGAAAACCTATGGTGCACACAGCGGTTTTTGCTGATTCATCATGCCGTTAGGACGAAGATTGCGGTCATTGACTAAAGGGTGCGAAAGTCGAGTGGAGTATCCAATGGCCATATGTTCCATGAAAGCAGCTGCCCGAGGTTATACTCAGTGGCGTGCCTTCCATATAAGCCGAAAAGCCCGGCTTGCCTAGCTAATCCTCTATGAGCTACAATATGTTTCAAAAATGTATCGTAACAATTTCTTTAAGGTTTACATTTGGTTTCACTAACTGCCAATAGCATAAACATATAAGTAAAGCTCTTCCTGCCATCTGTCGGCTGATAGCAAAACAATTAACATAAAATTTTTTCAGCGCATATGATGGCATCTCTTACTTGCTTATTTAAAATAGCCTTTAACCGCCTAGGCGATGATTGCCATCTCGCTTTTACTTATTGGCTTTTACCTGGCTTTCAAATCCCTTACTAAAATGTCTTTTTGAAGCTACAGTTTTTTTGAATTTAGAAGAAATTTTGTATGCAACTACGAAGCCAGCTTCGTGATGTTGTTACTATAAGCTTTAAAGCCAAACTGGATATGTATATACATATCTACAATGTTAATGTGCAAAGAGCTCTACTCAAAAATTATTGGCGCATATTTTAAAGTAGAAAAAAAGAATTCAATAGTGGTGATTGCTGTAATATTTTTTTTTTTTGCTAGGCATTATAAAATATAAAAAATATTTTTTAGGTTTCTTAGGTCCACTTGCACGACGCCGAGTTATCTTTTTAGCTCAGAGTTAATTTGACATTAACTCTGAGTTAAAAATATAAATTTTCGTTGTGCAAGTGAGCCTTGGCTTCTGCGATGTATGCAAATGGGAAATAGTGCAAGTAAACCTTTTCCCTTGGATTGGAAAAGCTTAAAAAATCTGCAAAACAATAACTTGCCTATTGAAGAAACCTAAATGTTTAAGTTTTTCCCCGTGTGCAAAAGTCGATAAATATCTATCCTGAACTCTTCTTCTTCGTCTGAAATGTTCTTTGGCAGCAGTATGTGCTTTTGTTGGGGTTATAAGGACTGGGGCTTGCCTTGATTGAAACACGTAGGCACGCCACTGGTTATACTTTCCTTGTGGCACTGTGCGCACCTTCGCTGCACAGGCGTGTGAGTATCTTGGTGGCAGATAGTGAACTCAGTCTATATTTAGACCTTGTACAGGACGTACAGGACACTGGTACTTTGTCCGCACTCGATCACGACGTGCCCAATTTGGTTCTGGGTGGCAGGGCATACCAAAACATATGTAGAGCAAGACGGAATAGGCAGAATATGCGTAGGGCGTTCACTCATTGTAATTTCTGTCCATTCCGCCTTCATGCAATGGGCATAGAAAAAGATATCAATAACCAAAAAAATATCAAATTCGAAATAAAATAAATTAATACAATAATTTTGAGAACCGTCAACCGCTGTTTTAATGCAAATTACTGCCGTCTGTCAGGGTAAAATTTTAATTTGCATTATTTCGATTTAAAGCACATTAAAAATCTCCGTATTATGTAATAGACCGCATAGAGAAACTCCGACTCGTGCGCACTGATTTGGCCAAGAACATACAAAACGCATTTGGGCAAATCCTAGAAAAGTGAGTTGAAATTGAGGAAAATTGGCTTTGTTGTAGAGTTTCCAAAATACCGCTATTGACAAGAAGATAGACCAAGCTTCTCAGAAATATGTGTATACTTTTTATATGAAAAATGTTGGTAACCCCGTTCAAATTGATTTCAAAGAGTTAAGGTATAAAAAATCGAAAAATTTGTTAAAAACAGTACCCTTTTCTTTCTCTATGGTTTCCATAATTTTATAGTAAGATACTAGAATTAATACCCGTGAGTGCTGTAAGAAGGGTTAAATAAATTAACTGAAGCTAAATTTTATGTGGTGCTTAGCTGTAATACATATAATTTCTTGCTAAAAATGTAAATAGCAAAATGAAACGGAAGTGACGCAAAAACATATCTGTGGACATTTGGAAAACCCGCTTAAGCCTAAAATCCAAATTTTACAGGAGAGCGAAAAACACATATAACTGTTAACAAAATTTTTGCTGATACATATTAAAAAGAAATAGGACCATTTCAAAAAGGGTCATGATTTCTCATGATTTTTCAGTTAACTATCTTCGACTAACAGCAACAGTTTTATTTTAAACCGAGTTGAAAGGAAATAAGTTTTTTCTTCAAAACTGATTTTAGAACAAATATCCGCTTATGTCAGATAAGAGCATCTCCAAAAATCACCTGAGACGAAAAATTTCACAAAACTTTAACCTATTTAGACTTAAGTTCAAGTTAATTTCAAGTTCTCCCCGAGGAAAAAGCAGTTACACCGAGTTAGGTTGTTTTTCCAAAAGCAAAATAAAAAAAAAATCATCAGATCAAGTTCACTTAAGATGGTTTTCTAAGCGATAGTTAGAGGTTTATTTAGAAGGTTTTTTTCCGTTTTCTATCTTATCTGACTTAAGTTGTTTTCCCAAATGCACTAGGAAAAAATATCGACTTAAGATGCTTTTTCAAAACTCATATCTCCTTAGCTAGTCACGCTATCAGTAAGCCGATAAGACAGAAATGACCGTTATGAAAATGTGCTTTTATGATAAAGAAATTGGAAAATTTACTTATCTCGACTTTAGCGGGGTTTCCAAAATTCCACAGATATATAAGTTATCTTAATTTCAAAACCGACCTTTGAAATAAGCTCATATATTAAAGTTTCTTTTAAATTTACTTTCTAAACAAATCGGCATCATTTAAAATTGAAACTTAAGCCATTTTTATAATTATTGCCATTTAAAAAGTGAAACGTAAGTGACGCCAAGAAAAATAAGGTGCATTTTTTTTGACGATCGAGCAGCCAATTGTAGAAAAAAGTATTTATGATGCTAAAATGAAAACATGGAGGGATAGTATAATGCTGGATAGTAAACGTGAGAAGATCCAAAAGTCAAAAAACAGAAAATATCCAATATGATACAGAAGCAGTAGAAAAAATAAGCCCTATTGGGGTTAGAGATTTCGAAAGTGACATACGTATTATATGTGTGCTTAAAAAGATGGATAGATAAAAATATACACCTTTCGATGCAGTATAAAAAAATATATTTTTGCGTACGTTGGGTGCTGAATTTTTTAATATAGATGATTTATTAAGGAATATTTGTTAGAAATTTTAACTGCTACACAATGTGGCTCATTGTAGGTCTAATAAAACCTCATTTCTGTAACGAATTTACGAGATTTGAAACGTAAGTGACGCCTCCATGAAACGTAAGTGACACTGATCACCTCCAATACATTATAAAAAAAACTATAGTAGGCTTGAAAAAACAATTTTTTTGGGTCATTTTCGAAAGTGACATACGTATTATATGTGTGCTTAAAAAGATGGATAGATAAAAATATACACCTTTCGATGCAGTATAAAAAAATATATTTTTGCGTACGTTGGGTGCTGAATTTTTTAATATAGATGATTTATTAAGGAATATTTGTTAGAAATTTTAACTGCTACACAATGTGGCTCATTGTAGGTCTAATAAAACCTCATTTCTGTAACGAATTTACGAGATTTGAAACGTAAGTGACGCCTCCATGAAACGTAAGTGACACTGATCACCTCCAATACATTATAAAAAAAACTATAGTAGGCTTGAAAAAACAATTTTTTTGGGTCATTATGTTTACTAAATAAAAGAGCCTTTTGAAAAAATCTAATTTTGTCCAACTGTTGATCCGCAATTCGCAGAGTTTGGCATCTAAACTTGAATAACTCAAAAAATTAAATCTGTGCGGAAACGTAAGTGACACCACCTAAAGTACCAAATTTCCGGAACTATGTAATCATTTTAAGGCAAGTTTAAACTAATTCGTAAATATGGCCCTAATACAATTGAAAGTGTATAACTCTATTTTAAGAACTGTTGAAAATTACCACTAAAGAATGCATTTTTAGAACGAACGGTGAAACGTAAGTGGCGCTGGATTTGCCCATATGAAAAGTCAGTCCAACGCTATAATCTCCGTAGCAGAGTAAAACCCTTTAGTATAGGGGAAAAGGTATATCGGCGTAATTTCGTTCTGAGCGACAAAGCGAATAAATTTAACGCCAAGCTAGCACCCGTTTTTGTTAAAGCTACCGTTCTTGCTACAAAGGAAAATTCCATGTATCAATTGCAAGACGTACATGGTAAGATAGGGTGGTACCATGGAAAAGATACTAAGGAATGCAAGGGTTAATAACAAGTTACCGTCAGATAATGTCCTATAAAACAACTAAAAAAGGACAGCCATATATATATATTTCTCTTTAACCCTACTTAATTATCTTCATTCCACATCACGCCGCTTTAATCGCGTAAATCGTTTTCGAACTAAACAACAAATAAATTTTACTAAAAAGTTAAATGCTGTGTTCGTGGTTGCGGTGTTCCCGATTTCCTGTGTTGCTGGTTGCTGAGTTCCGGTTTGCTGAGTGGTTTCAACAATAAAGTGCTAGTGAGAATGAGGATTGGCGGTATCCTGAACTGTCTTTGTGTTTTTTTTTAAATTGTGCGAAAATGTTTGAGCCCTAAGAAAGAAGTGATTTTACCCTAAAATTTCATGAATTTTCATATGGACTTTCATAACTTCCTTTTCGGACGCCTAGGCGGGTTTTTTATAATTATTATATTTTCTATTCAAATCATGAATTTATTGCTGAATAGAGAAGAATCTCTACTCGGACTTTCAGCTACAAGTTGGGTGGTTCTACAATGAGATCAAAATAAAGTTTTTTTAAAAACTTTAAAAATTGCCTAAACACCAAAAATAAGCTGTTTTTTTTGTTTATATAGAAAAGATAATGATAATGTTTAAAGTTCCCTTTTATATAAAAATTAAAAGATATTAAATAATATTTACTCGTAAATATCATGACCATAAGAGTGAGCTAACTATAGGGTTTAAAAGTGTACGATCTCATACCCAAGGAAATACGTAAATTATGAATCGTAAGAAAAAATATATATAGATATATACATGGGCAAAATTTTGGGAATGAGGAACAACCAACAAAATTTTTTTTTTCAAATCTAGTGTTAATATATATATAACCTATTAGTATATATGTCATAGCATTTAGAAACAAATTCCGATTGTTCTAATTTGTTTGTATTATTAACTGATCACACGTATTATTCTTGTGCTTTGTCTTCGATCAAAATGGAAAAAACTTGTAAGCCCAACAAACAGGTAACAAAATGATTATAAAAACTAGTTTTAACATGCTATTTAGTTATCGGTAGATTAAAAATACTCTGAGTTAAACTATTAACTAAATTTAAAAGAAAATTTTAGTATTGGCTGCAAGTACGGTTACTGTGAAATGAGCTATGATTTTATTGTAACATTAAAGATCGAAAATTAGTAAATGTTTGTTTGTGCTAAATGTAAAACCCAAGTTTCACAATAGCTTAGATTTTCTAAGAGATTCGAGTGTTACATCAACAAACGTAGTTATTTGTCTTAAATATTGTGTTATATTGCTAAATTTTACTATCAAGTTTCTGTAATGTTAAAGACCACATGCACTTGCATGGATATCATCCCACTTAATTATCAAAAATCGGTGGTTTTTTTGCAGGAATTACTTACTAAGGCGAAAATTAAAAGAAATTAATCTCCTAGTAAAGGAAATCCTAGTAAAGGATCCTGTTGTCCTTATAAAAATTTAAAGCTGTAGATTTGTTACATTGTTCTTTATATGTGGACACAATCTTAAATTATGTGCTTTTCGAAGCCTTAATGGACTTTTTTGCAAACTTTGTATAATCTGCTAGCTCCCTACATTTTTGGGACGCTCTAATGTGTATGCAAAAAAATAAAAACGATTTTAAAAGGAAAAAGTATAAATATGAGAAGCGCAATCAACAATGTACTAGTATCAAATATTACTCAAACGTGTGGGTAAAGGATATGAACAAAAAAATCTACACAACAAAAATTGGCCATCAATAGAAAATCTGGTAAAGGCAAAACGTTTTTATATTTCACAATGTGTTATACTAATTTTTTGCAATATGTAAAAATCATAATAGAATGATTGGGGTTCATCAGTTTAAAAGTTATGACCCGTGAAATTTTCAATTATGCCTCCCTGAAAAGTGGGCGATGCCACGCCTACTTTTAACAATTGTACCGTACATATATAAATTGCTGGAAAATCTACCTAATTCATTAAAAGTATTAAAAATTTGGAGTGATGGGCCTTCATCTCAATTCAAAAACAAATATATCGCCGCTATTATAGGTGAATTTTAGAAAAAGTTTGACTTGAAAATATATTGGAATTATTTCGCCACATCGCACGGTAAATGCTGCGTGGATGGAATCGGAGCAACTGCCAAGCTAACCGCTCGAAAGCATATAAGAGCTATAGACTCAAAGGCTTTCAATCGTACGCCATCACACATAATAATCGAAGAAGTTAGTCATACCGAGATAGACAAATAAACAATCTCCTGAATACCGCCAATATTTTCGAAAATGTAAGAAATGTGCGAGATATTGCTTCAGCACATCAAATTCAAATTGTGGACGGTAAAATAGTCACTTACCATACATCTAAAGATGGTTATAATTAGTGCACTTAGCATACGAGTATTATCTGCATGTTACTGTTATTGTTATTGTTGTTGTTTACAAAACACATGAAATGTTCTAAAACAAAAATAAATGTGGTTTGTTATGCGTTTCTAGTAATCTAAATACATTTTTAGCTCGATATTTATCGGTTGTGTTGAATCAAATCGCAATGTAATGTTAAAGATTTTTTTGTGAAACATTAAAGATCGCACATTTTATGTTACAAAATTGAAGCGAAAAACATTTCCATGAATTTTGTGTCATTTTTCATTTCTTTGAACCTTTACCTTGAGAATAATATTTAGTTTAAAACTTTCGTTTTAGAATAATCGCTAATTTTTGTCAGAGAGTGATCTCTCCTCCAAAGTAACTTCCAAAAAATGTAACATTAAAGATCACATTAAACTTATATATTATCGACAAAACTAATCGTAGAAAAAGTTGATGGACATAAGATTAAGTGCTTTTAACCTACTTTCCTGTGGCATTGAACCAATTTTACAAATACTTAATACATAGGATACGTGAGCCAAAATAAGGGTGCGATTGTAATATTAAAGAGAATAATTTTGCCCACATATATAAGTTTCGCCAAAAATAGAAAAAAAACCTACATTGAATTAAAAAAAAATATTAAAAAGAAAATACAAAAATAAAAAAATGTTAAAATTCCAAAATTTGATTCCCAAAAAAATACGTAAAATAATTGTCAGAAAGAGAAAAAGGTAAGTGGTATTGGGAGAGTGAAAAGAGCGGATAGAGAGAAAATAGTAAAAACCCAGTATATCCGTCTAATTAAATATTAAAGTTAATATGCTTTTTATTGCGAGGTTTTGAATTAAATTCCAACCAAATTAAAATTATGTTCCATACCAAATGCTTTTCACTTTTCTAATACCGCAGCGTAGGAATTTGTAGTTAATAATTTGAATTTCACATACATAGTAGGCTTGTTATTCAAAATTTGTTCCGATTCCATATCGTTCCTACAGTGTTCGGACTTAAGCTTATTAGCAAAAATAGTACAATTTGCATTTTCAGTACTAAAATTAGTATGAAACTAAAATACTACGTTTTTACTAGTTGATTTAATTAATTTTTAAATAAATATGAATTGTTAACTTTTGTAAACATGGTCTGAAATTCATTGTTGTTGTTGTTTTATATTGGGACTTCTCGGTAACATCAGAGAAGTCATGGTTGGGTGGGCTAAGAGCGGTAAGTAATAGGAAGAAGAACCGCTAGGCAAAAGGCAAAGTGTTGTGTCGCTTTCTAAAAAGGTTAATCATTGATCATAGTATGTGATGAGGTAAGAAATTCCCTTAACCCTTACGTGTGCGTAAATGTTTTTCTTGTTAGGCCTTGGGTTTGTCTCAACTGGTGGATTGGTCGGTCGTTTGGTCAACGAATCCACATAAGTGGCTGAAGCTCCGGGACAGGTAGACGCACACGGGCAGACGCCGACCATCTTCTTCGTGCCACCAGGTAAACCTGGTACAACTGCGTAACAATTGTCAACCCAAAGTAAGTATGCTTTTTTAAGGTTCCATAACAGAGAATGGCGCCCAACGTAGCAGAAAGCCACAAATATTTTTTTTTAACCCTTTCGGATATTCTATGCCATATGGCATAGTCTCATTTCAATGGCTGTTTTTTGACATTAAATTAAGGAATTAACTTTTTTTTTAATTATGTATTTTTCTTTGAGGCTTTATCTCTAAAAATAAATCATAAAAATTTTGAGAGCTGAACCCAGTAAATTGCTATAATTAAAAACTCAAGTGTCTCTATCGAGTTCGTTTTTTTGCAAGAAAAAGTTACTTCATAATTTTAATAATTTAACAATAAAAATAGTTTCGTTTTTTAACTTTTTGAATTCAGTTTATTAGAAAATGAATGCCCTAAATGGGATTAAAAAAAATTAAGACCATAGGACCGTTGAGTAAGGCTCTACGATTTTTTTCATTTCATACCATGCCATACGGATTAGATTGTACCCAACGGAAGTAAAAAATTTTATTTGATGAAATAAAGTCTGCATTAATTTTTCATAATTTCTCTAACAATAAGGTCTATCAGCTATTCCGGCGGAGCTCCAGTCGGAAAAAATTCGGGATAGTCGATAGGGGTTGCATCGACTTCATCGAAATCCACCCCCAAATTCTGATGAATCTATTATCTTTTCCTCCGTCGTTGTTTTTGTGGCAGTACTTCGCCCTGCCTAGTAGGAAGATCAACTTATAAAAGTTACTTGACAGCCCAGACAGGGTTATACTAATGTTGACAGTGCTTTGCCGGATATGGATCCTATACGTTCCGGTGAAAAACACCTTGTGGTACTAGCCCGACTGTATTGGAACGATTTCATTGACCACGTAGCCGTGGTTCAAGTGGAGAATAGGCGCCTCTTACCACCGGCTTACCTACCTCGGGCATATTCTAAACCCCTTACTCGCAGGGGTATATTTTCCTCCGTCGGTAGCTCCATAGTAATAGCTGATAGAGCCCAATATCGCATTCGTTTGATAAACGCTGAAGTCGGCAGACGTTTCTTACGTAGATTTTGACTTGATTTAGGGGAATCCCGATCTCGAATTCCACGCCTCCCGTACCATATTGGTTCAAATCCGCGGGCTTCGGCATCCCTAAACTGCTAGAAAACGTCTAAAAAGGACGGAAGAGGTATCAACTTCTTCTTGAATTGGCTTCATTAATCAGAAATCGAAAATAAAGGTCTTTGTTTCGGAGGAAAGTTAATGGCAAAAATCCAATAGTTTTACCAGGTCCGATTCCAAAATTATTTATGTGCAGATCACCTTTCTGGGGTGAAATATCTCTTAGCAGAAAATATCGGGTTTCGCTTTCGAATTATGCATTATAGGTCAAAACGCGTCTTTGGATACCTATCCCGACCTTTTTGGCGGCATCTGAGATAATCCAGGAAAATCCCAGGACCCTGGGATTGCCTTTCTAAAATCTCGAAATCCCGGGATTGTCAAAAAGCTTTGGGATTCGATGCCTTGGTATGTAATTGCCAAGGCTTAGAAGCTAAACAAAGATAAGAAAAATATCTTAGTTAATTTGGAAGACTTGGACTTCATCTGTTGTTGTTGTCGCTGGAACGATCGAAACCCTCCTAAGTTTTGGGGAGTATTGTCGATAGTGCAGATTTTAGTCGGTTAAGAACTCGGTACCAGCAGTTTGCGGTACTTGCGCGACTGTCGCAGGAACGATTTGGTATGACCAGTGGAACCTACTAGGTTATTTTATGCCTCCTTCCATGCCATATGGCATGGTGTTAAAAAACCATTTTAGAAAAAAAATTTTTGAAAAATTCTTTTTAATTGTTCATAACGATGGCTTAAATAGTAGGAAAAACACAAAAACAGATTTTTAAGGCCAAAGACAAAAAAGAAGTTTCGAAAGGGTAACTTAAGTTAGGGGTTTCACAAACAAATTTGTCCTATACGGAATTTTCTTTTCATTATTAATTTTATTTTTGTAATCCCGTTTTCATAGCCATTGGTATTTGGAATTTAGTTTTAAACCATACCAGTAGCTTTGAACATATAATTGCAAATAAAACTGACGTATTTTTTGTTATTCCTTTTTCATTTTGGATTTATTTTAAATTTGGCTATATGCACATTTTAAATACAACTTGAATGTAGAATATCGTTAGAAAATGTTTAAATGATCATGATATAGTTCCATCAAATTTTTGTTGCAAGTTGGAATGCGTGTGTTGCACGTACCGCAGCAACCACAAAAATTCTTACACCACAGGAAAATGAAATAGCACACAAATGTCTTTTGCCTTATAACAACAAAACAAACAACAAAAATTGAAGAGTAAGACCATATTTGATTTGAGTTTGGTTTACTTAATTTTTTTTGAGAAATTTTTGTCTGTATTTTGAACAAATGCACACTTACATACATTTTTTTATATCTTTACAAATATATATATATCTATATACCTTTTTTGCAACATTTTTTTTATATACGGACATTGCGTCACAGTTATGAGTATGCACCCCCGCCATTGACCCCAAGCCGCTTGTGCACAATCTGCCGCGAAAACTTTACCTTAACTTCTGATGCTTTGCGTACCCCATGCAATCACAAATTCCATCGGTCTGGTCTTTTAAATTGGTTAAGGAATAATACGTCTTTTCTTCAGTGTAGAGCACAAGTCAACCCCAATAATTTTCGACCAAAGCGATACCCTTTGGTTCACAAACTAGTTCAGTAACTAGTCCCACTGATCAATAGGGACAGTCTACCTCTCAGGCCGCACAACAGCAGCAGCAGTCGGCAGAAACTAATGTTGAAACACCGCAGGAAACTCTGGTCGTGAACAATCTCGACAATCACCGACAGGAACCATGGAAAAAAATACCAGCAACAATGCATCGATTACGCCACCTGAAGACAGTAGAATCCGGAATATTGTCAGCGCCGTTATCTCCGCGCGACAAGGCAATTTGTTTCAGGATTTCGAATCCCGATTTGCTCAGTTAGAGCAACGTTTAGACCAATCGGTCAACAATATTCTTTCTAGATTGCAAAATGTAAACTTGCAACAACCTCCACATAATAATGATTTACCACCATTACTTGATTGGCCGCAAGATCCACCGGATTTTGTTAACGGCCCTATTCAACATGGTGGCGCACCTGTCCATATGCCCGTACAAGGCAACAGTTATAGACATTCTAATCTAGGTTTTCCTCAAAGTAGTGACATATCACACGTCACTAATTAATTTGAAAATTTTATATATAGAGTGGAGTCACAAGTGATCGATACCCTTGGAGGAAATTTTATTTTGTTTAGTGAGCATGTACAAAGCGTGTTTACTAAGGAGGCCAAAGATTGGTACTGACGTTACAGACGCTCAGTAGACCGTGTTGTTTGGCCGAACTTCTGTCAAGCTCTCCGTACCCATTTTGCCGCACACCGTACCGATACGGATATTAAAGAAGCAATTCGTATGCGCAAGCAAAGTATGTCCGAGACATTTGACGAGTACCGCAATGCTATTTTTAAAATCGCCGAAAATTTAAATAATCCCATTCCCGAATCAGAATTAGTTGAAATATTGCAGAGAGGGTTAAGACCGCGTTTGAGGCAGCAACTGCTTTATGTTTCAAATTGTTTTAAATTGCGTGAGCTATGCATTAAACATGAAATCGCTAGACAGTCGTCTACGAGTATCATTCCTTTGCCTACACCCTACCGAAATCCTTCAGGTCGTAAGCAGGTTAACGAAGTTTATATTGCAGAAGAAATAGAAGAAGATAGCGTCGATGACGCAATTGAAGTTGACGAGGTGACACGGCGTATAAGCAACAATAAGCTGATGTGCTGGAATTGTCGCAAGGAAGGGCATCGGTACTTTGATTGCTTGGAAGAGCGAACAATATTTTGTTATGGTTGTGGTAGTGTAGGCGTGTACAAACCAACGTGCGTAAATTGCAAAAAATTACAGCAAGTAGAAAAGGGCTAAACACCTTGATATGTTCTTTGCGAAAGCATTCGTCTGACCTTTGTCCATATGCCGAAATTGAGATTTTTAATGAAACACACTTAGCCTTGCTCGATAGTGGAGCACAAGTTTCTTGCATAGGCAACAACTTGGCTAAAAATATATGCGCTGATAATAACATTAAAACTAAGCCTTGTTCGTCGATACGAACTGCTGATGGCAATGACCAATTTGTATATGGTACCTTTCTATTTAATATTTGCTATAAAGGCAAAACAACAAAACCACTCTTTTATATTGTCCAAGTTTAAAGCAAAACTTGATTTTAGGCGTTGATTTCTGGATCGCATTTCAAATAGCTCCCCATTTGATCAGCCAAATTGATTGCGAAAGCGCCAAAGCTAATAATACCGATGTTTTAAATAATATGTGACAACTGAGCAACAAAAACGTTTGCAAATTACCAAAGATTTATTTCCGTCTTACGTTAAGGAAGGTCTTGGCAAAACCAACCTTATTGAACACGTTATGGAGTTAGAGCCAAATGTCCAGTGGCGTAGCTAGGTCACCAAGGGCACTTGTGCGAAAAACAAACTACGACCCCAATCTTTGAGTTGTGTCAATATATGCCAAAATATGAATACTTGGTTAAATTAATTGTGTTTTTGTATTAACGTTTTTCTTTATTGCACATAAAATGTGAAAAATTATTTATTTAGTATATTCTAAATTTATTAGTAGTATACTTATAATAGTTTCCGAGCTTTATTTTTTGCAAATGTGTCAATGACTTCGGTTAGATCCAAGTTTGATGCGACTTGGTTTTCGATTGCAATTAGTGATAAATGCCGGAGTCGAGCTTGGCCCATGGTATTCCTTAAATAGTTTTTTATTAGTTTTAATTTGCTAAATGATCTTTCAGCTTCCGCGGAAGTAACAGGAATTGTATGGAATAGCAACATTGCAGTAAATACTTCTGTTATGTCACATTCCAGCACTCCATATTTTCTTATTATTTCATTACAAAATTTGTGAACAGACCATGTTTTTGCCTCAGTTAATCCAGGTAAAAGTAGGTGATAAATATTGAGAAATTGAAGGGTAAAGTTAGGGCCTATCATATCAGAATATTTACTTTGGAATTGGTTACACTTTTGTATTAAAGTTGTTTCATCAACATCGAGTAAGAATGTTGGTCTGAGAAAATCGAAAATTTGACTGACTGCACTCATACCAGTAAAACGTGCATTTAACTGACTTATTATTGTGTCCATTACATTATTGAAAACAGTAATTTTAAATATGTGTTCCCTGTTTTTAAATCGGTAATCAGAAGATAATTCGTCAAAATGTTTCTTAATTTTACTTTGCCTTTTTTCTTTAAAATTAGGATGTATACCATATTTTGTTGCAGTTTCAATGGCTTTGCATTTGAAGGACTCAAAGTCATTTCTAAAAGTTTTCATCTTTGAATTTATTTCTGCTAAAGCTCTGCTTGCCACGTCCAAATCGATGTCGGACTTTTGTAAAATTTTAGATGCATAATTGATGTTATTTAAAATACAGTGCATGAATTCGCAAAGAAACACGAACTCAAAAGTAAGCATTTTTGTTTTAATACTTTCTGCTTGATCACGCTCATCTTTTTTGCAACTTTTGAGAATTATTTCTGATAACGCTTTGATTATATCGAAGAAACGAAGTTTCGCTGCAGATACCGTATTTGCCCGACTGGACCATCTAGTCGGGTTTAGTTTTTTCAAAGTGGTGTCCGATTCGCCAGTAAATTTCGACAGCAGATCCCAGCGTTTGATACTAAGTCCGAAAAAATTATACAATTCTTGCAATGTTGCGAAATAGTTTTTCAATTCCGGACAATTACTAACGGCATCATTTACCACCAAATTCAAATTGTGAGTGGAGCAATGTATATAGTCTGCGTTAGGCTGAATATCTCTAATCTGTTTTTGTACACCATTGTACACGCCGCTCATGACACTGGCTCCATCATAGCCTTGCCCAACACATTTTTTTAAATCTAATTTTTTTTCGGTAAAAAATGTAGTCACCTGTCTTACTAAATCTGCTGCGCCATGTTCGCTGACTGCGTAAAATCCTAGAAATGTTTCTTTAACCTCTATTCCAACTGGTTCGCCATTCTCCGAACGGTTGATTAACGCATGTCTCACAACAATACTCAACTGATCTACCCTCGATATATCCTGAGTCGTATCTAATATAATGGCGAAAAACGGGGACGCTCTGATCTGTTCTAGCAGATGATTTTCAAGTGTAGTGCCCAAGGACTCAATCATTTCATTTTGAATAGTTGGACTTAAATATCTTGTAGATCCTAAAGTACGAACAAAAATATCATATATTATAATACAAATTAGAAAAGGAAAAAACTATACAGCTTTATAAAAATTGAATATGGATGAACAAAGTATTTATTAAAAATTGACAGGCCGATAAGATCTAACCAACATAAGTGGGAAGCAATAAAAGCCCACGGGCCTTATTTCTCTAGCGAAAAGAAAATAACGCCCGCTAAAGCCCACCCATAACACCCATGAACAAGATTTTATAGATCCCGTGGGCGTTATTTCCTTTTAAAAAAAAAATACCCACGCACAAGATTTTTTGAAGGCTGTGGGCGTTATTTCACTGCACCACCAACATATATCACAAACAGTTAAAATTTGAATATCATCGCTTTCTTTCCAGAAGCATTAATGGTCATTTTTCGATTTCGATTACATCAAAATCTCGAATAAAATGCATAACAGGAGCCATTCAAATGTGCAAACAAAAAACGATAATATTTCGATTTTGACACATGCATGATTCTGGCTTGCGGGCGACGATATGAGAAAGTACCTTTGGGCATATCCAAAACTTGACGCAATATGTGATCATATCGGGCAACAAGTTGTACGACGGACAGAAAGTTTCCATGGTACCCCTTCTCACTTAAGTCTTCTCGATGTCCTCTTAAAGCCAAAGAACTCTGTGCCATTGTAAGTATAACGTCAAATAACCTTTTAAGAACCATTTTCCAAAATGACGATTCTTTACGAATTTCATTTTCAAGTTCTTTGTCGATAGTAGTATCACTTCTTTTCCAAATTTCATAAACAGCACATGCTTCTGTATGACCATTCGAGACACTGTGTTGTTTTATTCTTTCTGATAAATGCCCCCAATCACGAAAGCCCTTACAAAAAACATTATTCCTTTGCGAAGCAAATAACCAGCAGGGTTGGCAAAATACAGCGTCCAGTATTTTAGAATAACACAACCAAAATCGGTGAACTGGTCCATATTTAGAAGTTGAAAAAAAGTAGGATTTTGAAAAGCATCTGTTGTCCTGGTGGGCGTCTTTTGGAAAAGGTCCCGAAGGCTGTAAAGGCCCATGATCAAAAATTTTACGTTTCTCCTTATTGCTTAGCAATAAAATATTCGAAAAATTGCCTAAGTCGTATGGCGATTCATTGTCCAAATTTTCGAAAACTGATGATTTCTCTGTTTTTTCCACTGTTAACTGTGCTAGGAAGGCATCATCGTTGATGTGCTCAGAGGCATCGTGTGTAATGGCGGTATTTTGAACTGCCAGATCTGTCTCAGTAGGATTCTCAGCCTGCACTACAGTAGACACATTCACTTCGTCGGAAATATTTGTAATAAAACTACAAGAAGGCGAACTAAAAAATTTGTCAATTTTTGGTAGCTTTTGTTTAGCATTTTCTCTCTCTTGACGTTGTTTGCGCTTTAAAGCACCACTAGGTTTCTTTTTATCCATAACTTTATTGATTTCTTTTTGCAGACTTATTATGTCACAGAGAACAAGAATCACAATTGATATAAAACGTCACGTAGTTGGGAAATCCCCGGTAAATATTTTATATCGATAATTTTATTTCGATAGTTAGGGAAAACAGATTCACGACGGCAACGACGGGCGACAACCTGTCAAATTATTTTTACACACGTTCTAATGGGGATGCATTTTTAGGAAACGACACGACAAAGCGGCAATCAATCATGAATGCCGCTGTCGCCAGATTAGGTAGATCTATTTAAATTTTTTTATAATTATTGATGTTTATTTTGCATGTCACTGTAATACTCTACAATGTCCATATGCACTATAAAAATATGGCAAAAGGTTGATGTTTTCGTTAAAAAATTTCACATCGACAAAGCATCTGCTGAAATTTGTACTAAAGGATTTTTCAGTAGCTAAATTAGTATAGTTTATTGATGAGGGTCGAGGGCCCTCTCACCTTCAGGGCTCCTGTGCGCTGCACCGGTTAGCACTAAGGTAGCTACGCCACTGCAAATGTCCGTCCGTTGAAACAACGATACTTTCCTATTTCGCCTGCCATAGAAAAGTTAGTCCACAGGGAAATAGATGAAATGCTGGATATAATTGAGGAGTCACCCAACAGTCCGTGGTCGAGTCCGGTTGTTTTAGTCCGCAAAGGTGAAAAAGTCCGTCTGCGTTTAGATTCACGTAAAGTAAACAGCGTAACTGTTAAAGACGCTTATCCCTTGCCCTATAGATGGGATACTCAGTCGCTTACCAAAAGCTGAGTTTATTTCTTCGCTCGATTTAAGGCGAGCATTTTAGCAAATTCCATTAACGGAAAAATGCAGAGATCTGACTTGTTTGACGGTACCAAACCGTCCTTTATATAGATACCGCGTAATGCCTTTTGGCTTATGCAATGCCCCTCAGGTCCTATGTAGATTAATGGATCGCGTGATTCCATCAAATTTAAGAGAGAGTGTTTTTGTATATCTCCATGATTTACTCATTATATCTGAAAGTTTTGATGCTCACATGAAGACGATGTAGGAAGTTGCATATCATTTGAGAAAGACAGGTTTAACAATCAATATTGAGAAAAGCAAATTTTGTCTGCAAGAAGTGAAGTATCTAGGGTATATTGTAGGAAATGGTACACTTCGTACTGACCCGGATAAGATATCCGCGGTTACACAATATCCCCAACTAACCAATGTCAAGCAGCTACGCCGATTTCTTGGCATGGCTGGTTGGTATAGACGCTTTGTTCCAAACTTCGCTGCAGTTACTGCACCAATGACAAATTTGTGAAAAAGGCCAAAGTTTTTAGATGGACAGAAGATGCCCAAACCGCATTCGAGTTGCTTAAAACCCTGTTGTTGTCAGCCCCAATTTTGGCCAATGCTAATTATGGTAAACCTTTTCTTATTCAAAGTGACGCGAGCAAACTAGGCGTAGGAACAGTTCTAGCTCAAGTTAACGAAGAGGGTGTAGAAGTTCCCGTCGCGTATTTCTCACAAAAATTAAATCGCGCTCAAAGCAACTACAGCGTAACCGAGCTTGAGTGCCTAGCAGCTATCTTAAGTTTAAAGAAATTCCGTGCTTACGTCGAAGGCCAGGATTTTACTATAGTAACCGACCATGCCAGTTTGCAGTGGCTAATGAAGCAAAAAGATTTAAGTGGTAGATTAGCACGCTAGTCACTCAAACTACAAGGTTATCGTTTTAAAATTGAGCACCGAGGTGGTTCTCAAAAGATCGTTCCGGATGCCTTGTCAAGGCAAAACTTCGATGAGTTAGGAGAAATTTCTGTTCTTCCGGCAGTTGATTTATGATACATTTACACTGCACCCAATGCGTCGCTTTTGGCGAAGTTATTTCGAGAATGTTTGTTCGCAGAATGAATTTGTTTGCCAAGTTAGACGAATTTAATTTAATTTGACCTAATTTGGTGATCAAATTCAATCTGCGGATGAACGGTCTCGAAAAAACTTGGCCAAAAGTGACGCATTTGGTGCAGTGTAAATGTAGCTTTAGATTCAGGTGCTTTCAACTCGGACGAGTACAACAAATTGGAACAGAAAATTCAAGAAGTAGTTTGACAGCCTACAGGTCAAAGATGGTAAGGTATACAAGCGAACCGAATATGCAAGCGGAAACGAGGAAAGAGAAGTTTTAGGTTGGAAACTGTGGATTCCAAAAATTAGTCCGAGACACCATTGAAAAGGCCCATTGTCCTCGAAACAAATGCCATGGTGGTACGGCATAACGTTAGAACGCCTTCGTTTAAACTTTTACTGGCCATCGATGCTAAATGATGTTAAAAGTTTTATTTCGCGTTGTGACATCTGTCAACAGAGTAAGTCAACAAACATTGTTCTTCGACCACCTATGACAGCAAACTTAAATTCGGTACGCCCATGCCAAAGGTTGTATATAGATCTTTAAGGTCCTTACCAGGGTTGGGCATAGTGCACTAAAAATTAAGTGCACGGGTTTCACTAGCACTATTTTTTTAGTGATAGTTAAAATCGAATTTCACTAACACTGAAAAATTAGTGATAGTTAAAATGAAAATTCACTATCACTAATTTTTTAGTGCAGTGAAAATTCAAAAAACACTATAACTAAATATTTAGTGATAGTGAAAATAAATTGCACTACCACTTGGAAATTTCACTAAATTAGGGAGCCTGGTCGATAACTAAATTAGGGAGCCTGGTCGATAAAAATTTTAGTGATAGTGATTTTGAATTTTAACTATCACTGAAAAAATAGTGGTAGTGCATTTTAGTGGTAGTGCGAAAATGCCCAACCCTGGTCCTTACCCGCGCTCTAAGCAAGGTAACATTGGCATTTTATATTTCTTGACCATTTGACGAAATTTCCATTTCTGAAGGCTGTCAAAAAGTTTACTGCCACTCCAATTTGTAACTTCTTAGAAGAAGATATTTTTCCTATTTTCGGTGCACCAGAATGCATTGTATCTGACAACGGCAGTCAGTTCAAGTCCGTTCAATTTAAAAATTGTTTATCTTACAGGGGTATTAAACATTCTTTTACTGGCCTATATAGTCCCCAAGCTAAGCCGTTATTGCTGGTATTAGATCATATCTCCAATCTGATCAAACCAACTGGGACAAAAATCTTCAAATGATAGCTGAAGCACTTCGGTCGTCATTCCACCAAACTATTGGCTGCACGCCATATTATGCCATGTTCGGTCAGCCGATGTTAAGTCATGCAGATGACTTTAGTTTGATACGTACGCTCGAGTCTTTAGGAGGGGATGTTGTAATAGACCACATAGACAAACTCCGACTCTTGCGTACTGAGTTGGCCAAGAACATACAAAACGCATTTGAAAAGTCAGCCCAACGCTACAATCTCCGTAGCAGGCTAAAACCCTTTAGTATAGGTGAAAAGGTCTATCGACGTAATTTCGTTCTGAGCGACGGTTGATTGACTTCGCCGCTGCTCACAATATGGTCATCAGTAGTACAGGTACTATTTCCCTCGTGAAGGGTGGACACCTTGCCGCGGTACGAGGGCTTAAGTCGATAGCCACAGGGCTACGCTGCCCTTGTGATCATAGCGCCACCGGTACTACATAACGAGAGAAGCCAAGCCTCTCTGGCGCGACGACTAAGATCTTCCCCCTCCCAATCCAGGGTGTTATGCGACCACGTGCCCATTGGACGTTTGCAGCCGGGAGGCAAATCGTGGCTGTAATCGAACGGAGCCTCCCTGATACCGGGCCGCCTCGGAGAGTAACTATAGCCTTACCGCGGTATGGGGCTCTGCTGCGGCGGACGACACATTCCCCTTACTCTTCCCTTGACCATAAACTGGCCTTGCCCGGCGAGGGGTCGTACGAACAAGATGAAAAATAATAACAAAAACCCTAAAACTAAAGATACAACAATGTATACTGCACAGCAGAGGAGGAAAATGCTGGAGTAAGCGAGAACGCAACGTCGGAGGACAAACTCCATTTCTTTATCAGCCAAGAGATCGACAGCGATGGCAACTACGGGTCGATTAGCTCTGGATAACAAGGGGGCAATCCCCAAAGTAAGTACCGGTACAAACACAGTGAAGCCAACAACGGCTGATGCTAAAGTCCTAGTAAGTGCCGGTACCGAAACCAAGTCTTTAACGTCTGTGGCAGTGGTCTCACGACCTGGCCCCAGAGATCCAAATAACGGAACGACCGCGATGGCAACTACGGGTCGAAATTTACACCAAAAGACATCTCCCAGTCGCTCTGAGTACTTGGACAAAAGAGCGGCCGCGAGGATCCTGAAGAAATACGAGGGTATTTCACAAGAGACGCTATCGCCGAATGCTAGAAAGACGGTGGAGATGGCTGAAGCTATCTTACCGAACTTCCAAAGCGATTACGCGCCAAAGAAGGTTAATGGAAATCCCTTCAAACGCCAGAGATCGGACGTGGATTTAAAACCTCACCCGAAGCGGCAGCAACACGCCCCCGTAGTGGGTAAACTCAGCTTTGCTGAAGTAACTAAGGATAGGATCCTCATAGGCGTCATTGACACGGGTAACGAAAGCTGGGCCATCCCTAGGGACCAGTGGCGGTACGTCCGGAACTCTATCGGTAATGCCCTTCTCGACATTATGGATGAGTCTCCGGGTGCCACGCCGATGGGTTCTGATGCGGGATGGCACCAGGGCCGAATCAAGGTATTCGCTTGCGAGGATGCAAAAACTGTTGCACTGTACAAGGCAGCAGCTGCAAGACTGGGTGAGATCTACCAAGGGGCAAGAATCGAGGTTGTCGACTGGAAGGACATCCCGGCTCGGCCAAGGGCAAGAGCGTGGATTCCTGCTATCCCTGCTGAACCTGAGAGAATTCTCATGATGCTGAGGATCATGAACCCGTCTCTCCCGACGCAGGACTGGGGTGTCAATCTGGTCGAGGATGCGGTAGGGCCTGACAGGCAAGTGGTCTTCACCTTGACTAAGGAAGCACTCGAGCCCCTTAAACGCTGTAATGGCCGAGTGCACTACGGCATGGGTCAGATCGTGATCCACGTATACCGCGGCGATGCACAGCGCCCTTCTATTTCGGCTGCACGGGAGGGCTCGGACATCGCAGTGCCGGTAGAGGAGTCGGAGATGTCCGACTCGGAAAGTATGGTATCTGCCACGTCAAATGGCGAAGGAGCAGTGAACAGCTCGGAGATGGGAGACAGCCTGCTGGACGGGGAAGACCTCAACGTCACAGTGATAGCAGCTAGTCCTGAGCGCACCAATGTCAATACTGCCACAGTTAGTAAGATCTCGGCTACTCCAAATCGTGGTCTGAACAAATCGTCGTTGAAAGTTAAGCCTCCAGACGAGGTGGAACTCGACGATACGGCGGTGGCAGGGAAGTCTGAGCGCTCTCATGTTGGTGGTGATTCAGATAAACCTGCACAAATCTAAAGCAGCCTCGGCTGCTTTAATCAGTCGTCTCTCTAAAGGCGACATAGATGTGGTCCTCATCCAAGAACCCTGGGTCAAAAGCTCAAGGATTTGCGGTTTGGGGACTAAGGGTTTTAAGCTAATCCAAGCCAGCAAGGGGGGCAGGGTTAGATCCTGTATTTTGGTTAAGTCTGAGCTGAATGCCTTTCTCTTGCCCAACTATACCAATGGTGACGTTACAGCTGCCAGTTTAACAGTCGACAGTACCAGTCTGACGATGGCATCGGTCTATATGCCCTACGACGCCGAAGAACCTCCGCCACAGAGGGAGGTAAAAGACCTGGTGGCAAATTTTTCCATGGGTCATCTTATTATCGGAACTGACGCCAATGCTCATCACGTCCAGTAGGGAAGCTCCGATATCAATGCTAGAGGAGAGTCGTTGTTTGATTATTTGTTAACAACTAACCTGGTAGTTTGCAACGTGGGTAACGAACCTACGTTTATTACTAAAACCCGTAGGGAGGTCATAGATCTCACTATTTGCAGCGAAGGCGCTTATGAGTGGGTCAGAAAATGGCGCGTTCTCGATGAACACTCATTCTCCGACCACCGGTACGTAGAATTAGTTCTAGAATTTTCTGTTGAGCAGCCGGTTATGAAACGCAACCCACGTAACACTAACTGGCAGCTACACAATGAAATACTATCTAGGGACTTGCCAGCACTGCCCCAACAAGTCCCCTCATCAGTAGGGCTGTTGGAGGATCTGGTAAAGACCTTTACAACGGCGCTCTCGAATGCCCTAGAGCAGGCTTGCCCAGTGCCAAAACCACGCGGTAAACATAGGCCGCATTGTTGGTCCTACGACCTGGACTCGCTCCGTAAATCATGTAGGACAAAATTTAATAAGGCCAAGAGCCTTGGCACGGAGACTCAATGGCTGGAATATAAAGTTAAACTCAGGGCCTACAAAAAAGCTCTGAGGCAGGCGAAGAGAGTATCGTGGAGAAATTTCTGCACTGGGGTCGAAAATGTCGACGATACAGCGAGACTTAGACGAGTGCTCTCAAAAACTCAAACAGCCACAAGCTATTTGCGCAAACCTGACGGATACTGGACCAGCACGGAGAGGGAAACCCTAGAGCTGCTCTTGAATACGCACTTCCCAGGGAACTTGCATGAGGAACCCCTAGCACCTACAACAAACCTGGCTGTACACATACCCATCACGGAGGAAAAGGTTAGGTGGGTGGTTAAAAGCTTCGAACCGTTCAGGGCTGCCGGGCCAGATGGGATTATTCCCGCACAACTCATAAACACGCTGGAGACATCAGCCAAATGGCTGGTATTTCTCTATACAGCCTGCCTGGCTCTTAGCCTACTATTGATAGCAACCTGATATGTAGCTATCAGCATGCATACACCAAAGGGAAATCTACAGAAACTGCGCTTCACAGCCTAGTTTCTGTTATTGAAAAATCGTTGTATGAAAAGGAGTACTGTCTTGTGGCCTTTTTAGATATTGAAGGAGCCTTCAACAACATAAGCCCTGATGCTATAAACACCGCTTTAACAAGTCTGGGCATAAGCAGGTCTCTTATTGGACTTATTGATCAACTTCTAAGGGGTAGACGAATAGTTTCATCACTGGGCTCGGTTGACTTATCACGCTATGTCACAAGGGGAACGCCTCAGGGTGGTGTTCTCTCCCCGCTTCTATGGAACCTCACTGTCAACTCGATGCTGCGAGACACAAGCTGGGGGACGGGAAGGTAGTGGCTTATGCAGATGACTTAGCTATAGTATACAGGGGCAAATTCCCACAAACCCTGTGTGACTTGATGCAAGTAGCACTGATAGAGGTTTCCTCATGGTGCTCGCGCTGCGGACTGAGCATCAACCCGGGAAAAGTAGAACTGGTCCTTTTCACCAACCGCTATAAGATACCACCGCTAATACTACCAAAACTGAATAACGTGCACCTGAACTTGGCTGACAAAGCCAAGTTCTTGGCACAGTTCTGGATAGGAAACTAACCTGGAAGGAGAATGTTCTTCAGCGCCAGAAGAAAGCGTGTATTGCACTCTACACGTGCAAAAGAACCATTGGAAAGAAATGGGGGCTCAGCCCCAAAATATGCAAATGGATCTACACTGCAATCATTCGACCAATCATGGAGTTGTGGTATGGTGGCCTGCGCTGAGCAAGGCAACAAACCTTAATCTGCTAGGTAAAGTACACAGATCTTGCATGATCTGTATAAGCGGTGCGTTAAGAACAACGCCAAATGAAGCACTCCAGGCCATTATTGGCATTTTGCCACTCGATCTGGAAGGGCACCGAGTAGCAGCAGCATCGGCTCTGCGTCTAAGGGAAACGTCCGGCTGGGGCGCAAGCACTACTGGACACGCCTGTATTTTGGGATCCTATAGCTTTCTTCCGCTGAGCACAGATCGCTGTGCGACCACAACAGTCGGAGATAGCGGTTTTAAAATCAACATTTCCAGCAGGGAAGAATGGGAGAGCACGGATCGGAGTCCCGTCACTCATGGCGGCACTTCCATTTATACTGATGGCTCGAAGTTAGACGGCAGAGTTGGGGGAGGGGTTTATTCAAAGGATCTGAACCTTGAGCTCTCCTTCAGACTACCTGATCACTGCAGTGTCTTCCAGGCTAAAGTTTCAGCAATCATGGACGCCGCGGCTTGGATAGGCCAACACACAATAAGACAGGACATTTTTATATTCAGCGACAGCCAGGCGGCCATCAAATCCCTTGGCTCTTACTCGTTCAACTCTGAACTGACGCTCAGTTGTCGTCGATCTCTACAAGAGCTGGCCCAACAGAATCGCGTTAACCTCACATGGGTCCCGGGGCATTGGGACATTGAGGGAAATTGTAACGCAGACGAACTTGCGAGGCAGGGCACGACCGAGCAGGTTCTTCGCGATAAAGAGCGCTTAGGTATGCCGTTTGCCACATGCAAGCTTATGCTGAAGGAGTATACACTCCGCCAACCCAACGAAAGATGGCTGCAATCTCCAGGATGCCGGATATCCAAAGAAACCTGGCCGAAATGGGATCATAAAAGATCAAAACAAATTTATGCCCTAAGGAGAAGAGAAATCTCCATATTAATAGGCGTATTAACTAAGCACTGCCTCATTGGTAGGCACGCAGAAAGACTTGGTGTGCCCTACCGATGATGCTGTAGGAGTTGTAAGGATGATGAGGAGGAGGAAACGGTGGAGCACCTCATCTGCAACTATCCGGCTTTAAGTGGCGCGAGAATGCGCTTTTTGGGAGTTCCCTTCCTGGTCACCCTACGCCAGGTCACGGAGATGGACATAAAGGACCTGATGGCCTTCATCAAGTCATCTAAATGGTTCGAGGAGGAGTAACGGTGTCGGTATAGGAAAGTCAGTCCCGGGATTCTGCTATGTGGATAATTCCGTTAATACCGGCGACCTGGTAACCGACGTACAGAATGTACTTAAATTATGGAGGGAGCACTTCTCCTCACTGCTAAATTGCGAGGGAGACGTCGAACCCGATACCCCAATCCCTGACGATGGAAAAGTCGTCCCACCACCTGACTGTGATGAAGTGAGGATAGCTATATCCCGGCTCAAAAACAACAAATCGCCTGGGAAAGACGGACTACCCGCTGAGCTATTCAAACACTGAGGCGAAGAGCTGGAAAAAAGCATGCATCAGCTCTAATGCAGAATATGGTCAGATGACTGCATGGCTCCAGATTGGAATTTAAGTGTGCTCTGCTCAATCCACAAGAAAGGGATCCCGCTAACTCCACCAACTACCGCGGAATCGGTCTTCTTAATATCGCATATAAGGTTCTTTCTAGCGTATTGTGTGAAAGACTGAAGCCCATCATAGACAAACTGATTGGACCTTATCAGTGTGGCTTTAGACCTGGTAAGTCTACCATCGACCAGATTTTCACGATACGCCAAATCCTGGAGAAGACCCATAATAAAAGAATCGAGACTCACCATCTCTTTGTCGATTTTAAAGCCGCCTTTGACAGCGCAAAAAGGAGTTGCCGGTATGCCGCCATGTCTGAATTTAACTTCCCTGCAAAGCTTATACGGCTTTACCAAATGACGTTGAGCAAAACCAACAGCTCCGTCAGAATCGAGAAGGACGTCTCTGAGCCATTTGAAACCAAACGAGGCTTCAGACAAGGCGACTCCCATTCGTGCGATTTCTTTAACATGATGCTGGAGAAGATAATTCGAGCAGCAGAGCTAAACCGCAATGGCACAATATTTACAAGAGCGTGCAATTGCTGGCGTATGCCGATGATTGATATCATTGGCCTTAACAGCCGCGCCGTCAGCGCTGCTTTCTCTGGGTTGGATAAGGAAGCGAAAAAAGTGGATCTTGCGGTGAACGAGGACAAGACGAAGTATCTGCTGTCATCAAAGAAAGAATCGGCGCACCCTCGCCTTGGTAGCCAAGTCACCGTTGATAGCTACAAGTTTGAAACGGTGAGAGACTTCGTCTATTTGGGAATCAGCATTAACACCGAAAATAATATCAGTCCAGAAATCCAACGGAGAATCACCCTTGCCAACAAGTGTTACTTTGGACTAAGTAGGCAATTGAGAAGTAAGTCCTCTCTCGACAAACAAAGAGCACGCTCTATAAGTCTCTCATCATACCAGTCCTGATGTACGGCTCGGAATCATGGACAGTGTCAAGAGAAGATGAGATGGCCCTTGGAGTTGATGCCAACGGCGAGTATCGAAGGAAATTTAACGATGAGCTGTACGAGCTTTACGCAGATCTCACCATAGTTCAGCGGATTAAAGCCCAAAGGCTCCGCGGGCTGGGTCATGTTATGCGAATGGACAAAGAAGCACCAGCACAGAAAGTTTTCCTATCGACACCCGAATTCGGCAGCAGAGGAAGGGGGAGACCTCGACTGAGATGGAAACAACAGGTGGAGGATGACTTGAACTCCCTTGGGGTTTCCAATGGGCGTCAGTTATCGCTACAAAAGAATTACTGGCGTGCTTTGATACGAAACGGCCAAAATTGCCTAGGCGGTTAGGCGTCATTACACAGAGCCAAAAAGTTCACCTATAATCAAAGAGATCGACGTCTAAAAAAGCTTTTTGGCTGGGGAGAGCGAGTGGGGACAAATTTGCAGAAATTTGTGCTAGGAAATCTTCTAAATTTTAGCTTGAAGTCCTGATGTACGGCTCGGAATCATGGACAGTGTCAAGAGAAGATGAGATGGCCCTTGGAGTTAATGCCAACGGTGAGTATCGAAGGAAATTTAACGATGAGCTGTACGAGCTTTACGCAGATCTCACCATAGTTCAGCGGATTAAAGCCCAAAGGCTCCGCTGGCTGGGTCATGTTATGCGAATGGACAAAGAAGCACCAGCACAGAAAGTTTTCCTATCGACACCCGAATTCGGCAGCAGAGGAAGGGGGAGACCTCGACTGAGATGGAAACAACAGGTGGAGGATGACTTGAACTCCCTTGGGGTTTCCAATGGGCGTCAGTTATCGCTACAAAAGAATGACTGGCGTGCTTTGATACGAAACGGCCAAAATTGCCTAGGCGGTTAGGCGTCATTACACAGAGCCAAAAAGTTCACCTATAATCAAAGAGATCGACGTCTAAAAAAGCTTTTTGGCTGGGGAGAGCGAGTGGGGACAAATTTGCAGAAATTTGTGCTAGGAAATCTTCTAAATTTTAGCTTGAATTTTTTCTCAAATTTATTGAAAAGGAAATCGGCTAAAAACAAGGAGTTAGCTTTTTATTTATGAATTTTTTATGTACTTTCGCCAAAAGTTAGAAGAAATCTGCTTGTTTTTATGAGAAAACCTGTTTAAAGTAAATAAATGAGAACATCCTCTTATTTTCACTAGATTCATATTGAATTTATTGAAAAGGAAAACTATATATTTTTAGAAGATCCCTTATTAATTCAAATTCAGGTATGCCTTCTTCGAATTTGTAATTCGACGCTACCAAGCACAAGCACACGATAGCATCATGGTAGAGATCTCCGTTCAGCAGTTAATAATTCTTAGTTCGATTCGCGGTGAAGGCAATAAGGCAAGTGGACATGTGGTGAGGCAAAAAGAACAAAGGTGTAATTGGGTCCGTGGACCTGTACAAAATTGGCATACAGCGCATAGGAGAAGTTTATCCCGGCGCGCGCTTGAGGGCAGTGGACGCGGTTGATATCCCGCAACGCCCAAGGGCTAGAGTTTGGATTCCAGTTGGTTGCACGGAACCAGATGAGATTTTAGATGTGCTGCAGGAGTACAACCCTGAGCTGCCTACATCAAACTGGAGGGTGGTGACCGTGGATAAGACCGATAAGGCTACCATGCAGATCGTTCTGCTTCTGGATGAGGCAAGCATCGAGGCTCTGGCCCGATGCAAGTACGTAGTGAGGTATGGCTATGAAAAGGTGGTCCTCAAGGTATACAAGTCCGATACCGAGGCCCTAGCCAACCTCTCCTCTAATCCGGAGGTGGAGCTCCCCCCCCCCCCCCCCCCCCCCAGTGATGAGGGTCCTCCAGATTAATCTCCATCACTGCAAAGCTGCTTCGGCCGCACTACTACTGCAGCTCTCAAAAGGCGCAGTAGACACTGTCCTGGTTCAAGAGCCATGGATCACTGGAAATAGGATCTGTGGTTTGAGGACCCCTACTTACAAGCTTTATAGCGCAACAGGTAAAGGTAAACTTCGAACGTGTATTTTAGTTAAATCAAATATTAACGCTCTTCTCTTACCCCAGTTTAGTGACGGAGATCTGACAGCGATAAGCGTCGAGGGGCTAGGTAGAGGTTGCAGGTTCGCATCATTCTATCTAGCTCACGATCGCCAAGGACCACTACCATCAAACAACTTTAGAGAGTTCGTGAGTTCCACAAAACCACGGGACGATATCATCGTGCTAGGCGGCGACGCTAATGCCCATCACAACCAATGGGGCAGCACTGACACAAATGAGCGAGGTGAGTCACTCTATAACTACCTACTAGGCACTAACCTAAGTATATGTAACACGGGGAATGAACCCACCTTCGTAACAAGAAACCGAGAGGAAGTCCTCGATATAACGTTGGTCACTGACTCTTACAGTGACCTCATAGAATCATGGAGGGTGTTAGGCGAGCACTCCTTCTCAGACCATAGATACATTAGCTTCTCCTTAGTAGATATACATACAAGTCCGAAATATATACAGAATATTAGGAAAACAAATTGGGGTTACTACACTGAGAGAAATGATTGAATGTTGTGACAATATCACTATTGATAGCGCCGAGTTTGATGCAATATTCATTCAGAATGAGCGAGTTATCAAATATTATTTGCTCCCAATAAAAAGTAAAATGACATGTCAACCATTTCGATATGATGTACTATTTTTTATATTTATGGATAGAATACTAATATATTTGAACGGCATGTCAATATCTATGGTCGTGATATGAATTTTATTATCGGTATATCCATATCCATATTTACTACATAGTAATAATGGTAGAGACAGCGTATTAATATATATGGACGAAATGTAAATTTTTCTGGGACGGATAATCATAATAGTTCAACAATTTTTACTATGGATTTTCTAACAATATTACAACTTGTTGGAGCGGTTTTTTTAAATTCAAAATTTTTTGAATTTCTTATGATTGAACATTTTTCTAAAAATTGTATAATATGCCGTAGCTGAATGGTAGAATACTAGGCTAACGTGCCAGAGGAGCATGGTTCGAGTTACTACACTGAGAGAAATGATTGAATGTTGTGACAATATCACTATTGATAGCGCCGAGTTTGATGCAATATTCATTCAGAATGAGCGAGTTATCAAATATTATTTGCTCCCAATAAAAAGTAAAATGACATGTCAACCATTTCGATATGATGTACTATTTTTTATATTTATGGATAGAATACTAATATATTTGAACGGCATGTCAATATCTATGGTCGTGATATGAATTTTATTATCGGTATATCCATATCCATATTTACTACATAGTAATAATGGTAGAGACAGCGTATTAATATATATGGACGAAATGTAAATTTTTCTGGGACGGATAATCATAATAGTTCAACAATTTTTACTATGGATTTTCTAACAATATTACAACTTGTTGGAGCGGTTTTTTTAAATTCAAAATTTTTTGAATTTCTTATGATTGAACATTTTTCTAAAAATTTTATAATATGCCGTAGCCGAATGGTAGAATACTGGGCTAACGTGCCAGAGGAGCATGGTTCGAGTCTCACTGAAACCAAATGTCAAATTATATAAAATTTTGTTTTTTTAAACTATTTATAATTTATCAATAGTTTATATGGATACCATTTCAATAGTGATTTATCAAAAAAGCATTGATGAAACATCCATATTCATTGATGGGACAGAAATATCAATTTTTATTTAATGTGATATCAATAATTATGGATGTTCCATCCATAGATTTCCCTCCGTGTACCAAAAGCTTATTCGCAAATATTTGTCAAATCAGCTGGTAACACCTAGAAAGGAAGAGGAGCTAGACGACCTCGTCAGCTCCTTCAATCAACACTGCAAGATTGCTCTAGACAAGGCGTGTCCGCCTAAAAAGTTAGCTGAAACCCACAGACCACCCTGGTGGTCGTCCGATCTAGATAATCTCAGAAGGACATGTAGGTCGGCCTTTAACAAAGCCAAACAGGATGGTAGCGCAACATCCTGGGCACTTCACAAAACTAAATTAAGTAACTACAAGAAAGAAATTCGCAAGGCCAAACGGGCCTCCTGGGTGAATTTCTGCAACAATATCGAATCAACATCTGCAGCTTCGCGCCTGAGGAAGGTGCTCTCAAAATCGCCAGCGACACTGAGCCACATACAAATGCCGGATGGGAATTGGACCGATTCGAGCACTGACACAATGAATCTGCTTCTGGATGCTCACTTTCCGACATGCACAGTCACGGCTACTACTACGGTCGGGAATGAAATGCTTTCGGATCAGCTGATAAAGGAAATAACCGATGATAAAAAGCTGGACTGGGCCTTGGCCAGTCTCAAGCCCTACAAATCGCCAGGACCGGACGGAATATTCCCGGCCCAGTTACAACAAACAGCCGAGCTTATTAAGCCCTGGCTGAAGACCATGTTTGTTAGTTGCCTCAGGCTCAACTATGTACCTGCATCATGGAGAGAGGTTAAGGTAGTATTTATCCCAAAATCCGGGAAACCATCCCATTCTAAACCTAATGATTTTAGGCCAATAAGCCTATCTTCATTTCTACTTAAAATTATGGAAAGACTTTTGGAAGACTATGTCAGAAGATCGATAGACTCAACTCATATGTCGCGGGCTCAACACGCCTATAGTAAAGGTAGATCGACTGACACTGCCTTGCATTCTCTGGTATCTGTTATAGAAAAGTCAATTGACACAAAGGAATATACACTGGTGGCTTTCCTTGATATAGCAGGTGCCTTCAACAACATTCTACCGGAAGCCATTACCTCGGCGTTAACGGGTCTGCGGGTCGATGCCTGCCTTGTGGAGTTTATCCGCAAATTGCTTATTAGCAGACGGATTACAACGGAGCTAGGCGGTAATTCGATTCACAGACTCGTTAACAGAGGTACCCCGCAATGAGGTGTTCTCTCTCCGCTCCTGTGGCTGGTTACTGTAAACCAACTTCTACGTCTCATGGAAGCTGAAGGCTACCAAGTGATCGCGTACGCCGATGACATCTGCGTTATCATTCGGGGAAAATTTCCTCAAACCCTCTGCAATTTAATGGAAAATGCTCTGACTAAAGTATGCGACTGGGCGAACGCTTCAGGTTTGGAGGTTAACCCCGAGAAAACCGAACTTGTCCTCTTCACTAGGAGGTACAAAATACCGAACTTAATACCACCAAAAATTGGGAATACAACTTTAGTACTCAGTGACAAAGTCAAATATCTAGGAGTTATTCTAGACAGGAAACTACTCTGGAGCGACAATATAGCGGAAGGAGTTAAAAAGGCAACATGCGCGTTGTTTACTTGCAAGAGAGCAATTGGTATATCGTGGGGGTTCTCTCTCAAAGTGGTGCACTGGATATACACAGCTATTGTTCGTCCAATTTTACTCTACGGTGTGCTGGTCTGGTGGCCGGCACTAACCAAGAACACGTACCTCAAGCAGATACAAAAAGTCCAAAAAGGGCAAATGAGCTCTGGTCAGGTCTCTCGACGTGCGAGATATCAAGGCTAACTTGGCCTTCGTACAACAAAGGACGCACTAACTGTCTGCTGTCCCTTAATAAATCCGGTGTCTCATCACTGATAAGGGTGTTAACAGGGCACTGCTTAATAGGCACACATGGTGCTAGGATGGGCGTAATAACTCACGATTACTGTCGCAGTTGCAGATGTATTGAAGAGGAGGAGAGTGTTCAACATCTGCTGTGTCATTGTCCTGCACTCAGCAGAAGACGATTGGCTATTCTCGGCCAACTGTTCATCGACGACCTCACGGAGGTGTCAAAAATGGATATTAGGGCTCTATCGAAATTCATTGATTCCACGAGCTGGTTTGATCCTCTAATCCAAGTGTGAGAATGTGAGAGTGTTGATGTTTGTCTCTCGGATATGGGGTGGGTCTTAACGCCGCATAGGGTATCACAATGGGCCAACTTGACTGGCCTAAGTGGTGGGCAGGGTCCTGCACTCTGTCCTGCCCTCGCAACCTAACCTAATTACACTGATAAAAATGATTGCCTAAAAGTAAGGAAACCTCCATACAAATTCAAGTAAATGAAGGGAACAATATTGCACCAAGGCCGCACTGCCTTAAAAGAAAGAAGTTGTTATACTTAAATTTACTTTTAAGTAGGGCTTTTACTTAAATTGTAGTTAAAATTTTAAACTTAAAAAAAATTATTTTACACAGTTCTTATATTGCCTTCAACGAGAATCGAACTCACAACTTTTCGAATGGTAAACTCAGATGTCTACCATGAAGCTAATGAATACTTACGCTTGACAGCGTCTAATTACACCTTTCTTCTGTTTATGGAATTTCACCACTCTTACTCACGTTGCCTCCCAACATAAGGAAATATTGACTTATTTTGAATTTTTAGGATAGTTGTATACTTAATATGTAATAGAATTCTTTAAAAATTACGCGGGCAGAAAGTTTTTGGCGGCGACAGCGAAAATAAGTAAATATGGTCCTAAATTAAGTTAAACACTGCCTTGATATCAATGGAAAAAATGTCTTCAGCATAAGGAAATATTTACTTATTTTGAACTTAAGGACAGTTTTATACTTAATAAACTTGTAAATTGATTGAAACTAGTAAAAATGTCATTAATACTGAAATGAGTACATTGATTTACTTATGGCAAGTAGGAATGTTCTTTTAAACTAAGTAGATTTGTCCCTAAAACAGTGTTTTTTCCTTAAAAATAGGAAAAATATTTTTTTTTAAGGCAAGTAGTAGGTTTCCTCAATTTTAGGACAATTATTTTTATCAGTGTAGACGTTGGCAAGTTAAGTATACGATGGTATGGTAGTGTAGATTAGACTAGACTGACTAGACATCTGGGTTGAGCGTTAATTTTTTGTTTTTTTAATTTGAAATATTAAAAAGAAAATCTTCTTAATATTATGTGATTAGACAGGCTAAGCCCTCAAAATCCATCGGCCCCGACGGCATTGCCATGAAGATGCTGAAACATCTAGGCCAGGGTTGGGCATAGTGCACTAAAAATTAAGTGCACTACGGGTTTCACTAGCACTATTTTTTTAGTGATAGTTAAAATCGAATTTCACTAACACTGAAAAATTAGTGATAGTTAAAATGAAAATTCACTATCACTAATTTTTTAGTGCAGTGAAAATTCAAAAAACACTATAACTAAATATTTAGTGATAGTGAAAATAAATTGCACTACCACTTGGAAATTTCACTAAATTACCACCAAAATTAGGGAGCCTGGTCGATAACCCCATGTTTGCTACTTACCTTCATATGTAATATAATGGTTTATAATTTTATTTCATATAAATAAATAAATGCAAAAAATAAGAAAGTATATAAGTGTTTAAATGTTTAAACTTCTAGTTTTTCAATTTTTATTTGCCTTCTTTAATACCAGCATTTCAAAATTATTGTCAGTAAGATTTTGCCTTTTAGATCGATTAATGATTCCTGCAAAGGAAAACAGTCTTTCTACTGGCGCAGAGGAAGGAAGAGGGGTGTTTTATTTTAAAACATCTTTCTTATTATAGGAAAGCGGCGTAAAGCATCAATGTTGCTATCATCCTCATTCAAGTAGGAATCGACTTCCGTTGCTATAGCTCCGCCATGTGAGCTTGTACACTGACTTGTATCTAAAAAAATAAGTTACTATAAACAGTACATACTTTGGCTTTAACAATCAAATACCTTTAGGGTCGTTGTCAAATTCGAGAAATCGTTTAGTAGCACGCATGGAAGTTTGCGAATTATTTTCTTCCTGAACGGCATTTTTTTTAAATTCCGTCGCATATACTTTCAATTTTTCCCGAACATGGTCTATGGTGTATGTATTAGCACTTTCCATTAAGACCTTGCAAAATTGTAATTTTATTTCGGGAATTAGGGTTGCGGCAATAACTGCATCCCAGGAGTCAGCATGCAAATAAAAGTATTTTTCAAATCTTTCAAGTAGTTTTGATTCCATTTTACCATTAATTTCCGTGAGAAATTTTAGATTTTCGGAAGCTAAACGCGATAGCGTTGCAAAAAGAAAACAATAACCTGGAAAAATGTTAAAAAAGTGTTGGTTTTACATGAACATTTTTCTATGTGAAAGAAGAGCACTAAATTGTTTGCGAAATTTTTGTACTAGGACAATGGCGAAAGTTTGATTTATTCACATTCAGCAGTTTTCGAGTAATACGACCTCAAATATACAGACAGACAGCCAGGCAAAAATTCTAAAAATGGTTGATGAAAAATGAAAATGCTGAGACGCTATTGAAGTACCTACTGTAATAATATGTCAAATCTCTTTTTTTGCAATCCCGAAATTTTCGGGACTCAAAATGGGGAATTTGCATCCCTACTACAAACTTAAAAAATAGCAAAACAACTTTGATACAAATAATTCATTAAAAACAAGAGTTCTAGTAAAAACAGTTAGTTTGCAAATGCAAAGCTTTGGCAAGTGTACATACGTATAACACTGTACGATTGATCTCAATTGTATCGTGGGTATATAAATATATGGCTGGTTTCTCTTATTATTTCTAGCCTCTTTGACATATGTAGGTATGCTTATACAAACTTTTATTAGCGATATTTACTGCTTTTTCGTGTATATATGTACATACGTACTAGGGCACCTTACTAAAAAATCTGTATTGTCGGTAACAGTAGCACTATTAGGTACTAGACGACAAATCATATGGGATATCAAAACAAACTTTTAGTAAAATATCATAGCTTAAAACAAACTTAGTGATAGTACATTTTTAGTTAAAATAAAGTATAGTGATAGTGATTTTGAATTTTCACTAACACTGAAAAATTAGTGATAGTTAAAATGAAAATTCACTATCACTAATTTTTTAGTGCAGTGAAAATTCAAAAACACTATCACTAAAATTTTAGTGATAGTGATTTTGAATTTTAACTATCACTGAAAAAATAGTGTTAGTGCATTTTAGTGGTAGTGCGAAAATGCCCAACCCTGGTTTATAGCTAAAAAAGGGGATTATCAGAAAAGGGGCGTGGCACCTCCCATACAAACTAAATTTTTCAAGCAGAATATCTGTGAAAGGGTTCAAGTTAGGGACCTGAAAATTGGTATAGACCCATTTGATGTCAAAAGCATTCTCACACATTAAAAAGGGGGATTATTAGAAAGGGGGCTTTGCCCCTCCCATGCAAACTAAATTTTTCAAGCAGAATATCTGTGAAAGGGTTCAAGGTAAGGACCTGAAAATTGGTATGGACCTTTATGATATCAGAAGTATTCTCACATATAAAAAGGAGGGTTATTAGAAAAGGGGTCGTGGCACCTCTAATACCAACTAAATTTTCAAGCAGAATATCTGTGAAAGGGTTCAAGGTAGGGACCTGAAAATTGGTATAGACCTTTATGATATCAAAAGCATTCTGACATATAAAAAGGATGGTTATTAGAAAAGGGGGCGTGGCACCTCTAATACCAACTAAATTTTCAAGCAGAATATCTGTGAAAGGGTTCCATGTAGGGACCTGAAAATTGGTACAGACCTTTATGATATCAAAAGCATTCTCACACATAAAAAGGGGGCTTATCAGAAATGGGGGCGTGGCGTCTCCCATACAAACTTAAATTTTCAAGCAGAATATCTGTGAAAGGGTCTAAGGTAAGGACCTGGAAATCGCTATAGAGCTATAGGGGTTATGTGAAAATGGGGAGTGGCTCCTCCCACACAAACTTAATTTCTTGAGGTTGAATGTCTCTAAATGGGGATAAGGTAGGTGGCTGAAAATTGGAATAGAGATATAAGTAGGGAAACCATCACTACTGTATATTTATACACCACATGAAAATAAAACCAAAAATGTTGTGTATCAGAAGGCTTTGGAATAAGTTGTTAGTTTACAATAATTCGAGTAAGTAACTAAAATAAATAAAACATTGTTATTAGAATAAGTCACAAAATAATGGCCGAACATGAATTAAGTGATGAAACAAGAAAAAAACAAAGAACAACTTTCATTTCTCTTTTTCTTTCACCCAGCGAAGCGGGTGAGGGTCCGCTAGTAATATTATAAAATTGTTTTAATTGCTTTCCATTAGGGTGATTTATCGTTTGCCTTTGACTTTAAAATTGATGCTATTTAATTTCGCAGATCCTTAAAACAAGAATTCTTCTCCAACTATGTACATATGTGCATTATAATTAAAAACATTTTGTTCCTTAATCGTCACGCACACTAATCAATCCATCAAATAAATCGAATACCATAAATCATTTTATTATACGAGAGACTTCCCTGCTCCACCATTATACTCTATTAGGCAGGTAAGCTAACCAAAAAATACTTGGAAATATCAGAAAAGATTCAAGATTCTAAAACACAACAAACTCAATTTTATTGACTTCAGGGCATTACTGAAAGAGCGCTATACGTTATTTGAAAATAAAAGGTAAAAAATAAATTAAACACTAAATGTTAATATGATCAAAATTGCCTTAATAGAAGTTTGATAGCAGTTGGAGGCTGTGTGGATGCTTACTTGCCGTTATTTTATGCATGTTGCACGCATGCGCACATGCCATCATAAAACATAGCTGAAAACTCAAGTTTTGACCCAGTAATTAACGAAAATTGAGAGTAAACTTTTTTTGAAGTGCGTTACGGCCTGTACATATGTTGCAAGCCGCCGGCAAACAGACACGGGCGGAGCACGGTGCACAATAGTACCCATTACTGCCACAAGCGAGGATTATTTTGCTGGTTTGTACTTTAACACTGTACCTAGTCATGCAAACAGAATTATACATATGTACATACTTGCCTACAAATAAAATCTATTGTCTTGGTTATTTGTCCGGCCACATTATCTATACGAAGCACACACGGGAAAAGTGTTGATTTAACTGGGCAAAAATAATTAATAACTAATTAATAAAACGACGCGCTTAGACATGTTTAAGCGGGTTTAACCAACTTTGACTGCTTTTAAATGGCGAATCGTTACACATGTGTCGTACAACACTAAACTTAAGTGGTAACAGACATTTTAAAACTTCACTCCATGAAAAAAGCTTTAGCCAGACACCTCAAAGCTGAGGAATTTTCCTTATTCTTACTGTGCTTTCACATGTTTAAACGGGTTGGTCCCACTTTTACTACTTTTAAATGGCGAATCTTTACGCACATGTCGCAGAACAGCAATTTTGGGCTTCGTCCCATGGAAAAAACTTCAGCCTCAAAGCTGAGGAATTTTTATAATTCTTACGACGCTTTCACATGTGTAAGCTATCGTCATTAATGGTTAAATACATCGAAAAGTAATAATAGTTTTGCCTTGATTTTTGTGTCGTTTTAAAGCTTAATCAATTTCAAACAAAATTTATCTTAAACATTTTCTTATCGGCTCAATAGTACCAAAGCTATATCCAATTTAAAAATATTTTACAGCTACACTGAACCAAAAACGTACATGTTTTTAATGAACAAAGTTTCATAGAAGTTCACACTGATTTTTTCTTAGAATCTAAGAAAAATTACATATAATTTATGAAAAGTTTCTTATTATATATGAAAAAATACGTTAAATTTTATTAACGTCAGAACTTCGTTCTTAAAATATAAGAACTAAAAATCATTAATTTTTTAGCTGAATTTGTTCTTAAATGTTACGAATTTGTTCTTAAATTTTAAGAAATTACGTACGTACAATTTTTTTACTATGATCATAAGAACTTTTTCTTATTATTTAGAACAAGTTTCTTAGATTTCACGAACTTTTTATGTGTTTTCTTTGTGTATGAAAGGGTTCATACAATCTAAGAATATTTTTCTTACAATTTAAGAACTTTTTCAAGGAATTTAAGAACAGTTCGTATATTGTTTATTCAAACGTTGACAAAGCTAGACGCGCGTGAAAAATAAAATTGTACATAAATAAATAGAGAAATATCATAAATTAAAAATTAAATGATTGAAAAACAGAGTTTACAATTGGTCGTACCAAGTAAACTGCACGTGAATCAACTGTGAAGATTCGTGAAATTCGCCATTAGCAGAAGTCAACTGAATTGCTCATCCGCAAACTCCTGTTCCAGCGTTTAGTACGTGAAATAGCTCAAGATTTGTAAACTTATTTACGGTTCCAATCTGCTGCTATTGGTGCTTTGCATCTGGGGCATATTTGGTGAGACTTTTCGGCAATGCCAAATTGTGCGCTATCCATGCAAAACGTGTTACAATTATGCCGAAAGACATTCAATCAGCACGTCAAATCCGAGGAGAGCGCGCTTAAGTTAAAATTATTTTACATATCAATAATCATAAAAATATATACATATGTAGGTATCATATTAAAATTTTATTGAAATCAATAAACATGTAATAATATGTATTAATATAATAATAACTATTATAATTAATTTTATGTACCTACTTCTTTGTAAATAAAAAAAAATTATAATAAATAACATGAATATTTACGAATTTTTGTTCTTAAATTTTACGAAAACGTTCTTTGGAGAGCTTTTAATAAAAAAAATTCTTAAAATATATGTACTTTTTCGTAGAAAATATGTACTTTTTTGGTTCAGTGTAGTTTCTGCTGTGGACTCCAGCTGAAGCTTAGTTTGTACATCCTCCAAGCCTTGGGTCACCTCTGCCGGTTTTGAGCTGCTGTTTGTTCAACAGCCTTGTTTCTACCGCAACATTTTCATCAGTGCCGCTGGCTTCATGAGCTATCCGGGGCAGAGACGGTTTGGTTTTAAGCCGCAGTTTCACTTTGGCATACGCCAAACTGATTGTATTATTATGGTGACGGATCATGGGCGGATCTACCTAATGGCTTTTTGGGCTTCAGCCCAGGGCCCCGTGGATGCAAAGGGCCCCCAGCTACCAATAAAAATAAAAGACGAATGCCCTACAAGACGCACTGATATTTTACTACCTCACTCACATTATTTTACTACTACAAACACTAGACGGCCAGAACCGTTTGAACGGTTAAGTGCCAACTAAGTAAGTACTCACACTTTTAATTGACAGTGCTGATCCTGTGGTGACATAAACACTGATACTTGACTTTATATATGTTCTTTTGTTTGCACACGTGTGCGAACGTTACTTCAGTTTGGCAACTAAAATCGATCAACTCGTGTGCGCCACTATCAAACGAATTGGGAATTCACCTGCCACTTCGCTTGTCTATAGTCGGTGAAATCACGATATTTTTTTGTATAGCGAACTCTTTACCGATTATCATAGTTGGGAGTAGTGCACTAAATTTTGAGTGCATTACGCTTCCATTGGAATTACTATATTGACAAAATTTTAGTACGCACTATTTTTTTCCAATATCGTTTTCCTTTCTTTTCTACGACTAAAAATATTTTTTTTCAATAATTTTATTATTCACTACCAATAACTTGATTGGTGCGATAATAAGTTAATTTATTGTGTCTTATTGTACAAAATCATGGCAAAAAAAGTTATAATAAATGGAATTAGATGATTTTGTAGTGACAATAGTGTAGTGGATCCGACTTATGTGAGTGAGACTCCTACTACGTCTCGCATTCTGAAAAGAGACAGTGAAGCTCCATGGAATATTCATAACAAAGCAAAGGCAATTGCATCAATCATTTCTGTAAGGGTGGATGTGAATTCGAATTATGGCCAGCTCTACATGGAACCAAAAATCTGTAGAGGCTAGCGATTTATGATTTGTGAAATAATCGGTAGCGCCAATCGGTTTCTTCAACAATTTAAGTTTATAGAAAAATGCGGTTGCTTCAAAAATTTATTCGCATGTTTTTTCTAATAAATTGCTTTTAAATAAAGATAATGTAGTGATGCTTGGCACAATGCTTTCAGTTGTAATAAAAAGTTTCAGCTACAATAACTAGTTAATAAAAAATTATACTTTTAGAGTAAGCCAAGAGGAGCAAGGTCCACAAGGGAATAAATATCGTTGTCAAAAAAAAAAATTTACGATTTTTGTAGAAAACCTCTAGGTGCAAATCGTGGCTTTTAGGTCGTTTTTGCGCTCAGGGCTCAATTTACTTGCAATAGTTTTCGTACACATTTTTTTATAAAAAAAAATTTATAGTTTCTTCTTTCCCACTAGGTAATTTCGTTTTCAATCTGAATTAAAACAAAAATATATTGAGAATTTTCTGGGTTTCACTCAAATTAGTGAAGAAAAATGTCTGTGCACTAAGCGCATCCGCAAACGAGTCGCTAACGTCACCGCAGCGCCACGTATTTGTCAAACAACGACAATGACGATACGCTGGCACATCCGCAAACGATGCGACAAATTGTTGTTAAAAATACACTCTCGACGGTCAATTAATTAAATAAATTTAATTATTTTCACCCGAAATATATTTTTAAACTATTTAAAAATGTTGACAAATATTCTAAATTTTTATTTTATTTGCTACACATTGAAAAACGTAAACAAACAAAAATTTCTTATCGTAGTGTACGGCAACTTGACGCCAGAGCTATACGATAGCAGTAATGCTGAAAGCATATTTCGACGCATATGAAAACCGTACGATTCGTTTGCGGTTCTCCATTTGAAAACATGGGTGCGATATCAAAGCGTATGCTGTATGCTTTTTTTTACGTGTATTATACGTGGACGAGAAGACTCGTTTGCGGACACGCTAAGTCTACCTATTTTCACTACCAGCTTTTCAATTTTAGTGAAACATTTTTTAGCTTCACTACCACTATTTCTGAGTGAGGCTGCAATTTTTGCTCTCACCATTCATATTTTCGTGCAAGCTGCTGCATTAGTGCACTACTCCCATCTCTGCCGATTATAATGATAATTTTGTGAATTAGTACACCCGTTACTTGTACAAAATATTAGTACCTATTAGATTATCTCACCGATTATAGGTTAATTCTGTTCTTTGATTATTTTTAGAATACCAAAATCATAGCAATGTCTACAAGAAAATATAAAAGTGGAGCTGAAAAACGAAAATTACAGTTAAGCCGAGAAAAAGAAAAAAGTAAATGTGCAAAACTACATACTTTTTTTAAAACAGAACATAAAAATGACGATGAAAGATCTAAAAATCTATTATCAAGCGAAAAGGAAGGAACCTTATCCAAAGAGAACATATCTACAGAGAGTAAGGAACCCCAACACCAGGAAAAAAATATTAGTGATGCAAATGAACAAGTATCTGACCACCAACAACCCTCTGATCCAACTGAAAACGATATTAATACTCAAGACAAGGACGCTTATATTGAGACTGAAAGAAATTCAGAAAACATTGAATTTCAGTTTGGGAAATATATTGACGTGGGCTCGTGGCCAGTGTCACTAAATAATGACTTCATCACCTCTCTCATGAAATGACAGATTTTCAAAATAAAGATCCAGAAAATAAATATCCAGCTTCAACAAAAAAATATAAAGATCAAAATAGATCATTCTCAGACAGATATTTCATTAAGAAAATGAAAAACGGCCAATTACTGGAACGACCTTGGTTGTGCTATTCACCCAGCCTTGGGACTATTTTTTGTTTGACTTGCAAACTTTTTTCTAAAACACTTTCTCAATACACAACGGGATTTTCTGATTGGAAACACATAGGAACGTCTTTAGAGAATCACGAAAATTCTAATGAACATAAAATTTCTATGTTAGCTTGGCTGACACGAAAAGAAAATAAGTCTGTTGTAGATAAGCAGCTCCAGGACCAATCAAAGAAAGAAGCAGAGTACTATCATAATGTCTTGAAACGGGTTATTGCAGTGATAAAATTTTTAAGTATAAGAGGCTGAGCATTAAGAGGTTCCGAAGAAGTATTTGGTTCACCACATAATGGTAATTTCATGGGATCTCTGGATCTATTGGCAGAGTTTGACCCATTCATTAGGGAACATATTGAACAACGAGAGCTGCGACCGAAGTCGACAATATCGTACTTATCAAAAACAGTATATGAGAAAGTTATTGATATTATGGGCAAGCAGATAGTGAAACAAATTATAAATCAAATAAATAACGACGACACAAAGTATTATTCAATCGTGATGGATTCAACTCCAGATCTGTCTCACAATGACCAGCTTGCTATTGTATTACGATACTGTTTTCAGGGATATGTGTACGAACGATGTGTCTCGTTCATCAAAATTAGTAGTCATACTGGTTTACACTTATTTAATATTCTACAAGACTTTTTAGGAAAAAATGGGCTGATACTGGATAATTGTAGGGGACAGTCTTATGACAACGCAGCCAATATGTCGGGTCAGTACAAAGGTGTCCAAGCATTAATTAAACAAAAAAATAAAAGTGCGGATTATGTACCATGTGCTGCGCATTCCCTTAACCTAGTTGGTGAAGAATGTGTTAAAGTTGCTACCGAAATTGTAAATTTTTTTGGAGTGGTGCAAAAAATATATGTTTTTTTCTCATCTTCAACCCATAGGTGGGAAATGAGGATGAGAAAGCTGATTTCAGAAAAGAGGCACGAAGTTTATTTAATAAACTGACGAAACTCTCATTTGCAATTTTGATCACATTTTGGGAAGAAATTTTGGAGAGATTTCATGTAGTAAATAAAAAAATACAGAGCCCTGGCTTAAATATTTGCGAAGGTAATAAATTAATTGTTTCGTTGAAAGAGTTCGTGTACAATATACGACAGCATTCAGATCAGAAGCTAAAAGAGTACGAAGAGAAAGCTAAAAAATTAAGTACTAGTGTGGAAACAAATTACAGCGACGTTTACAAGAGACAAATTACTTCAAAATTTGCCGATAAGTCTACAGCGAAAAACCAGAAAACCGTGGATCTGGAAAGTGTACGCAATATTGTAAAATATTATTCAGATGACGTAGATGACAACTTAGTAAATGAATGCATTCAATTAAAATCATATTTACTACAATCTAAATCAGACTGCTACACCTCTTGCAGTGAAATGTATAAGCTTATCTATGAAAAGGAACTTGTTGGTGTATTTCCTAATTGTTACACCATTTTAAAATTTTTTTTGACGTTGCCCATCACCAGCTGCGAAGCGGAGCGCTCTTTCTCCAGGATGTCATATATTGAAACTAAGTATAGGACAACAATGTCGAACGATCGACTTAATCATTTATCTCTTCTTTCTATAAATTGTGATCTAACAAAGGATTTAGCAGTTGATGAGCAAATAAAAGAATTCGCTGCACGAAAATGCAGAAGGGTTGATTTGTAATTTAATATTCTTTATTGTGCTATTTGTTTTGATAAATAAATGTTTTTATAAGCTGATTTTTTTTCTGATAACTATATACTGCATCACCATAGAAAACAGGGCCCCCGAGTAACATTAGCCCAGGGCCCCACAATGTCACGATCCGCCCCTGTGACGGATTGTTTCAGCTGACACCGGATTTACAGCTATTGCAATTTCCGCCACTGTGGCCCTACTTGTCCGATTGAGGATTCTCCAGTATATTGTGTCTAGGGCCGGGTTTTGAACAGAAATAACTGTGAGGATATGCTCGTTTGAGGGGCAATCGTCCTCTTTAAAATACCCGACAAAGATATTGCGACGGGGTACTTCCGCATCCGAGACTACCTTCAGTTTCGCCCCCTCCCAAGGAACTAGTTTTGGGACGATGTCTTTTAACCACTCTCCAGTATTAGAATCATCGCAGACAACTGAAAGCCATCCTTGGCGAATCGCGCAGCCCGTGAAGCGTGGACTAATAGTGCCAACTTGAAGTTTAAACACTTCATTCAAAATGGTCCTCCTTATGATCAGGGCATTTCTAAAAGATCCCGATGACGCACCGTCAGGATGAGCCGCGGTTACTAAGGCACTGGCTGCCTCTCCAGCAAGAGGAGGCATCTGCCTTGTCCCCTTTTGGAAATTTGGTGGGGTCGTACTATTGGATCGCCCCCTTTTATTGGTCGCCTCCCTTTGTGCCGGGCCTTGGGGCTGTTTGGCAATTTCTAAGGCGTTTTCGTATCTGACACCCTTAGCCAGGAGTTTCTTAAGACGCTTACGAGCGGCACCATTCAAGTGCCTATTCAGCCCCACCATGCCTGCGCTTTCAGCTTTTGATTCGGTATCAACCGAAAGGCCAGATCTGGCCTGATCACTTGAAAGCAATTCAACTTTATCATGATCTAAAGTATGGGTTTTCTCATTTAATCGGTACATATAATTCCCATGAGTTTAGGGGAGAGAAAGTCAGCTGAGACATAGCCCCCGATATCCCAGTAAGACTAATTACAACCAGAGGGCGCCAGGTATCTGTAGGCCACCGTTATAAGACACACTAACGTAGTGCCATTCATCCCATGAGCACGGTACGGATCACACTCGGAATTACGGGTTTTATTGAGTTGTCCTCTCTTTGGATTTTAGTCGCCTTTTACGACAGGCATACCTACCGCGGGCATATTCTAGAACCCCAACCGGCAGAGGCGAAGTAAACGCAATTAGAAACTCTTAAAGCTAACAAACAAAATAAAGCAAATGTTAGGCAAAGTGAACATTTTTGTTCTAGACTGGTTGATTTCTGCATGACTTTAGGGCCAACTAAAAATCAAGTTGGATTTCAGAAAGCGTCAATTGGATTTTAGAATAGTCAATTGGAAACTAGAAAGTGTTAATTGGATTTTAGAAAACATAAATTGGATTATAGAAAACTGGAAATTGTTCAGTTGGACTTTAGAAAGCGTTAATTGGATTTTAGAATTGTCTATTGGATTTTGGAAAGCGTCAATTGGAATTTAGAATTCTCAATTGGATTTTAGAAAGCGTCAATTGGATTTTAAAATAGTTAATTGAAAATTATAAAGTGTTAATTGGATTTTAGAAAACTGGAAATTCTCCAGTGGGACTTAAGAAAGCGTCAAAAGGATTTTAGAATTGTCAATTGGATTTTGGAAAGCTTATAAAGTGTCACTTGTATTTTAGAATAGTCAATTGGCATTTAGAAAGCGTCAATTGGAATTTAGAAAAGGGCAATTGTAAATTAGAAAACGAATATTGGATTTT
>CAXKVI010000002.1:67975978-68034499 GCA_964058755.1 Campiglossa producta
AAAGGACCAGAATAGGAGGACCGACGAGGTCCTTCGCTGACATTGCCAAGGATCGCAAGATCATTGGAGTAATAGATGAGAGCAACGTAGACGGCAGGATCCCCAAGCAGCAGTGGAAGTGGATCAGGGCCGCGCTCGCAAAAGTGGCTGTACAGGTCAAACGTGACAACCCTGGTCCTCCACCCATCTACGCCGATGCGGGTTGGTACCAGGGCAATGTGAAGCTGTACGCTTGCGATGACAGCAGGTCCGTGGACCTGTACAAAATTGGCATACAGCGCATAGGAGAAGTCTATCCCGGCGCGCGCTTGAGGGCAGTGGACGCGGTTGATATCCCGCAACGCCCAAGGGCTAGAGTTTGGATTCCAGTTGGTTGCACGGAACCAGATGAGATTTTAGATGTGCTGCAGGAGTACAACCCTGAGCTGCCTACATCAAACTGGAGGGTGGTGAACGTGGATAAGACCGATAAGGCTACCATGCAGATCGTTCTGCTTCTGGATGAGGCAAGCATCGAGGCTCTGGCCCGATGCAAGTACGTAGTGAGGTATGGCTATGAAAATGTGGTCCTCAAGGTATATAAGGCCGATACCGAGGCCCTAGCCAACCTCACCTCTAATCCGGAGGTGGAGCACTACTACTGCAGCTCTCAAAAGGCGCAGTAGACATTGTCCTGGTTGAAGAGCCATGGATCACTGGAGATAGGATCTGTGGTTTGAGGACCCCTACTTACAAGCTTTATAGCGCAACAGGTAAAGGTAAACTTCGAACGTGTATTTTAGTTAAATCAAATATTAACGCTCTTCTCTTACCCCAGTTTAGTGACGGAGATCTGACAGCGATAAGCGTCGAGGGGCTAGGTAGAAGTTGCAGGTTCGCATCATTCTATCTAGCTCACGATCACCAAGGACCACTACCATCAAACAACTTTAGAGAGTTCGTGAGTTCCACAAAACCACGGGACGATATCATCGTGCTAGGCGGCGACGCTAATGCCCATCACAACCAATGGGGCAGCACTGACACAAATGAGCGAGGTGAGTCACTCTATAACTACCTACTAGGCACTAACCTAAGTATATGTAACACGGGGAATGAACCCACCTTCGTAACAAGAAACCGAGAGGAAGTCCTCGACATAACGTTGGTCACTGACTCTCACAGTCACCTCATAGAATCATGGAGGGTGTTAGGCGAGCACTCCTTCTCAGACCATAGATACATTAGCTTCTCCTTAGTAGATATACATACAAGTCCGAAATATATACAGAATATTAGGAAAACAAATTGGGGTTACTACCAAAAGCTTATTCGCAAATATTTGTCAAATCAGCTGGTAACACCTAGAAAGGAAGAGGAGCTAGACGACCTCGTCAGCTCCTTCAATCAACACTGCAAGATTGCTCTAGACAAGGCGTGTCCGCCTAAAAAGTTAGCTGAAACACACAGACCACCCTGGTGGTCGTCCGATCTAGATAATCTCAGAAGGACATGTAGGTCGGCCTTTAACAAAGCCAAACAGGATGGTAGCGCAACATCCTGGGCACTTCACAAAACTAAATTAAGTAACTACAAGAAAGAAATTCGCAAGGCCAAACGGGCCTCCTGGGTGAATTTCTGCAACAATATCGAATCAACATCTGCAGCTTCGCGCCTGAGGAAGGTGCTCTCAAAATCGCCAGCGACACTGAGCCACATACAAATGCCGGATGGGAATTGGACCGATTCGAGCACTGACACAATGAATCTGCTTCTGGATGCTCACTTTCCGACATGCACAGTCACGGCTACTACTACGGTCGGGAATGAAATGCTTTCGGATCAGCTGATAAAGGAAATAACCGATGATAAAAAGCTGGACTGGGCCTTGGCCAGTCTCAAGCCCTACAAATCGCCAGGACCGGACGGAATATTCCCGGCCCAGTTACAACAAACAGCCGAGCTTATTAAGCCCTGGCTGAAGACCATGTTTGTTAGTTGCCTCAGGCTCAACTATGTACCTGCATCATGGAGAGAGGTTAAGGTAGTATTTATCCCAAAATCCGGGAAACCATCCCATTCTAAACCTAATGATTTTAGGCCAATAAGCCTATCTTCATTTCTACTTAAAATTATGGAAAGACTTTTGGAGGACTATGTCAGAAGATCGATAGACTCAACTCACATGTCGCGGGCTCAACACGCCTATAGTAAAGGTAGATCGACTGACACTGCCTTGCATTCTCTGGTATCTGTTATAGAAAAGTCAATTGACACAAAGGAATATACACTGGTGGCTTTCCTTGATATAGCAGGTGCCTTCAACAACGTTCTACCGGAAGCCATCACCTCGGCGTTAACGGGTCTGCGGGTCGATGCCTGCCTTGTGGAGTTTATCCGCAAATTGCTTATTAGCAGACGGATTACAACGGAGCTAGGCGGTAATTCGGTTCACAGACTCGTTAACAGAGGTACACCGCAAGGAGGTGTTCTCTCTCCGCTCCTGTGGCTGGTTACTGTAAACCAACTTCTACGTCTCATGGAAGCTGAAGGCTACCAAGTGATCGCGTACGCCGATGACATCTGCGTTATCATTCGGGGAAAATTTCCTCAAACCCTCTGCAATTTAATGGAAAATGCTCTGACTAAAGTATGCGACTGGGCGAACGCTTCAGGTTTGGAGGTTAACCCCGAGAAAACCGAACTTGTCCTCTTCACTAGGAGGTACAAAATACCGAACTTAATACCACCAAAAATTGGGAATACAACTTTAGTACTCAGTGACAAAGTCAAATATCTAGGAGTTATTCTAGACAGGAAACTACTCTGGAGCGACAATATAGCGGAACGAGTTAAAAAGGCAACATGCGCGTTGTTTACTTGCAAGAGAGCAATTGGTATATCGTGGGGGTTCTCTCCCAAAGTGGTGCACTGGATATACACAGCTATTGTTCGCCCAATTTTACTGTACGGTGTGCTGGTCTGGTGGCCGGCACTAACCAAGAACACGTACCTCAAGCAGATACAAAAAGTCCAAAGGAGTTCAGAACTCTGCATAACCGGGGCCCTCGGCTCCACTCCGACAGAAGCACTCAACACGATGCTGAATCTTCCACCACTCGATCTGGTGGCTAAAGAAATGGCTGTGATTACAGCTCTGCGACTAAGGGAGACCGACGTATGGAAGGGCGGTACATGTGGTCACGCCACAATTTTAGGCTCCCATGCACCTGTGAGCATACCATTACATACTGACTATTGCACGCCAAGCAACGTGTTCGTTAGGAACTACGAGGTGAAAATACCCACAAGACAAGAATGGGATTACCGACCGCATACTGTGCGGAATGCCATGAACATATTCACCGATGACTCTAAGCTTGAAGGGAAGGTGGGTGGAGGTATCTTTTCACCGGACCTGGGACTAGAGATCTCCTTTCGTCTTCCCGACCACTGCAGCGTGTACCAAGCAGAAATGCTGGCAATACACGGTGCAGTGAAAAGCCTAGCGTCTACGCCCCAAAACGGCAAACGGATATTTATCTTCTCAGATAGTCAGGCCGCGCTAAAGGCACTGAACTCATATGTAGACAACACAAAGTCGCTAACTGAATGCCGCAGATCTCTTAACGAGATGGCTCAGCACTTCAGTATCAGCCTTATTTGGGTACCTGGTCACAGGGATATTGAAGGCAACTGTATAGCGGATGAGCTGGCCAGAAGAGGTACCACCACTCATCTCCTTCCAGGAAATGATCTGGTAGGCATTCCCATGGCATCTTTCAAACTCCGAGCTAGCACAAATACCTTACAAAGGGCAAATGAGCTCTGGTCAGGTCTCTCGACGTGCGAGATATCAAGGCTAACTTGGCCTTCGTACAACAAAGGACGCACTAACTGTCTGCTGTCACTTAATAAATCCGGTGTCTCATCACTGATAAGGGTGTTAACTGGGCACTGCTTAATAGGCACACATGGTGCTAGGATGGGCGTAATAACTCACGATTACTGTCGCAGTTGCAGATGTATTGAAGAGGAGGAGAGTGTTCAACATCTGCTGTGTCATTGTCCTGCACTCAGCAGAAGACGATTGGCTATTCTCGGCCAACCGTTCATCGATGACCTCACGGAGGTTTCAAAAATGGATATTAGGGCTCTATCGAAATTCATTGATTCCACGAGCTGGTTTGATCCTCTAATCCAAGTGTGAGAATGTGAGAGTGTTGATGTTTGTCTCTCGGATATGGGGTGGGTCTTAAGACCGCATAGGGTATCACAATGGGCCAACTTGACTGGCCTAAGTGGTGGGCAGGGTCCTGCACTCTGTCCTGCCCTCGCAACCTAACCTACATATTACTCTGACTATTACCAACTAATTGGGTTTTTAGAAATTTAAATTCTCTTATTTATTTGAAATTTACCTTAACATACATGGGTTCTTAGTTATGGAAGGCCAGCACACTATCACCATACCACGCCATACCACCAAATATGGTCTCCTTGGCAACAATAAAAAATGTTTGCCACTTATACCAGTATTCTGTAGTTTTGTCTCATATCAAGTCACTAAATTTGAGATATTTCATTAGATACAATTTTTGTGACTTGAGATGAGTCCGGTATTCTCTAAGAGAAAGTCACAAGAAATCTACCATAGTCTCTCTCTCGCTCATTTTAAGGTGTGGTGAATACAAAAATTGCATACAATTTAAGTAACGCATTTGATACTAGCCCTATAGATGTCGATGTAGCCCAGGCGTTAAGCGTCCGGACTATCACGCGGGAGGTCGCAGGTTCAAGTGCCGGTCCGCGAACAGTAAATTTTAATTTTTTTACCTAATTTTTTTTAGTTTAATTAACTTTTTTTAAACATATAAATACTTCTAATTCGTAAATTCACATTTTTTTCAATTTTTTATCCAATTATTCTTCCATTAATTTCATTTGTTACCTGCCTACAAGCAGATCACAAATTAGTGACTCTTTATTGAGACTAGAGATGTGAGGCAGCTTACTTAATACCAAATTGTATCAAATATGAAACAGACCATGAAATGTCTCTATTAGTGACTAGATACACCTTACAGAACTCCACCATAATTTCATAGTGACAGGTTAGCTTATAGTACATTTACACTGCAACAAATTTGGCGAATTTGAATGAGTCATTTCGAACCTGGCAAATTTGCATTTGGCTTCACCTTACCTGCAAGAATCTTCTACCAGAACACAAAGCCACCGAAAGAAAATGCAACACCGTGATGTTTTCAACACCTGTAGAGGAATAAAGGCGTCTGTCTTTTCTTGCTAGAATCAGTCCCTTTTCTTAAAAAAAACTAGTTGAAATTGTTATTTACAGCTGTTCATAATGCAAAAGTTATCAGACCATAATTACCATTAAGGTTCTTGCTGGGCAATTCTAAATGTGGAACACAGGCAGGGATGCTATTTTGAGGAACTGTGGATTATATTGTACGGCAAGTGAGGTCAAATGTGATGGAATTCAAAATTTGGAAAAATGAGATTTGTATGGACAAAAGCGCTAAATTTGCAATTTTTCGCCAAATTTGCCAAACTTGGTGCAGTGTAAATGTACCATTAAGTTCCACAGTTAATTATGGATTGGCAATTTTATTTAAGTTATTTAATTGATTCTAAGTAAATTATTGGTAGACGGCCTTCTGATATCTGACTCACCAACGTTGGGCAGTTTAAAAAAAATACTTTATTTTGACTGTAGCAAGGAGCATTCCAAATTATTCCAAGTTTAAAAGTTCCACTAAATTTATCCCCGCTATAAGGGTAGCTGTTTACGACAGCGCAAAAACACGTCGAAAAATGTTGGGGGAGGTATCAAAAGGCGTGTTTTGGATTTTGCTATTTATCAACTAATAAAAATTCTTTGATGAATTCAAAATACAAATATCTACTATACAGTATGCTAAAATTATTAGAAGAATTTTTATTTCGCTTTTTGTCCTGATTTGGAAAAATCCGCAAAAAAATCCCTTTATCCCTATCCCTAAAAAAGGTAGAAATCTCCGATTCCGGAAACACTGCCTAGAAACGTTTCTGTTTCGTTTAGTTAATTCACAAATTAAAACTATGAAAATGATTTCGTTTCGTTGATTATCAAAATAAAACTATCACCATAATTTTGATTCGTTGATTAACGAAATGAAATTATCAAAATAATTTAGTTTCGGTAATTCACAAGACTAAATTATCAAAACTAAATTATCGAAATACATCAGCGAAAAATTTTTTATTGAACTCTGCTGGCAATGCCCTTCACAAGAGCATACATACACATATATGTATGTATATACATACTTAGTTTTCGGTTAGATCAAATCAGCTCAGAAAATAAATACAGTTAAAAATTAATACAAAAATGAGGTCATTAAAAGAGGATCTTGTACGAAGTTTTTATAAGAATTTAATGCAAAACTTTCCAATAAGTATCAGGAATTCCAGAAATCGTATTTGTTTTGCTTATTTTTCTTTTATGCACCGGTATGCATTTACAACGTAAATTTTACGTACTCGGATCCACGCTGCCACTGTTGATTGTTTGCAAACAGATGGATTATTTGTATTTGTTCTGAATTTGTTTGCTTTGGTATTTTGAAAGAAAACTGTTTTTGGCGCATAATTTTTGCACGAATGGAGATATGTTTTCCCTCATTCTTAATCTTTATACATTAGAGTGGTCCTTATTTGTAGGGAGACACTTTTATTATCAGATTTTTAAAGACTCAGTCCCTATATCGATAGTAATATAGCCAAAGATATTACACACACATTTTGGTCGCAATTGGAAACGATTAAGGCATGTCGCACAGGGGTCAAAATTCAGGTTGCCCTACATATGGAGACTCAAAAAATGTAAACCATTTTTTTTTATCTAATACTCAAAATTGATACCACTACGGTCGGAGTTATTACATACAAAATTTGGTTCCGATTGGAAACGCCTATGGCATGACACAGGGTGATATCTCCGACCATAGTACTATCGATTTGGAGAACTTAATAAACAAAAAAAAAATTATCTTTTGAGTCTCCATGGGATAGTTTGAACTTAAAAATGTATGTGCGATATAATTGACCGTGGTGCAGCCTATCTAACTTGTGAATAAAAGAAAAACGCGCACTAGATTTTTAAAGTTTATATAATACCCTGGAGTTATGAGTATTTAAAGATCAAGGGTAACGTTAAATTGCCGTAGAATTGGCCATATAGAAAAATGCAGGGATTTATGGGTGACGAGTAGACTGAACGGATTTTTGACAAGATTTGACAGTTTATTCTTGGGGCAAGTCTCCTTGACATAGGCAATATTTTCCGATAGATGGCGCTGGAGTCTTATCAAATATATACTTGCCCCAAGAATAAACTGTCAAAACTTGTCATTGTATATATTTGATAAGACCTGGTATCACGCTATGTAGAGGAAAATGTGTTCTATATAACACGCTAACGGGGCAACTTCTAGCACCCATAGAAACCGAATAAATAGTAGAACTAACTTGTGAAATCAAGGGTACCTCCTATTTGTTGACAAGACAAAACCTTGAATATAAGTATATAAGTTATATAAGTAGTTTAAACTTCGTAGTTTTTTTTTTAAATTTGGTTGCTTTCACATAAAATTGGGTTAGTTATTTTGTAATAAGTGGCAACCGTGCTTGGCTAAGTGACGGCATTGTCAGCTCTATAACAACATACTTTTGGTGTTTCAACGTTATGAATTAGTTTCGTTAACGTTAATTACCGAAAAGAATTTATTTTGATAACTTTTTTTCGTTGATTAGCGAATGGTATTATTCTGATAATTTCATTATCGTTAGTTATTTACTGGTTTTTGTTGATAAACGCGTAATATTAACGCTAACGTGCATCCTTGATTTTTATACCCAGGGTTCATACGAGAGAATGAAATATATAGTTAAATGTAAGACTTTTCATGGAGCTCCGATATGAGTATAACGAAATTCTCCACAATATAGCGCTCCCCGAAAATTACCCACAAGCGTTAAAGATTCCCTACAAAACGTGGAATTACCCACAAAACGGCAACGCTGCAATAGCTAGCTGGTTGATCGCTAGTCTGACATTCTGGCTCGATCGCTATTTTACTTTTGGCAAGCCCTTTTGTTGACATTTTTCCATAATTACAGCTCTCTTTAAGTTGTTGAGTAATTTGCCTGATTTTAAGTAGTGGAAGAATTACACCTCTCTACTGCAGCTCCCCACCCTACAGCCATTTGGGTAAATTCTGTATTAGTCATTTGTGGCTGCAGTTAGAGCTGGCTTATGGCAGGGCGTCAACGCAATTAGCGGAACAGACACAGGCAATCACTTTGTCAACCACACCTCGTTGAATTTCAGACGAGTTGGCTGTTCTATAGAAAATTGTCTTTATTATACCCGGCGAAAGCAACATAGGAGCTATTAGAGGAAAGTCGGGTAATATGGTATACCTACTCCTCTTTGGATCACAACTTACAAAATATGGATTTTGAGAAAACATGCGGGTAATACGGTATACATTGGACTGGGCCAAAAAAAAAACGTTTTTACAAAAATTATATTGATTTTCTTTTTAAGAAAGGTGAAAAAAAATTACTGTAATTTTTTCAGATTTTTAAATTTAAGTCTAGAGGTCTACCATCGCTAGTTTAGATTTTACAGACTTAACCTCCAATTTGAACATATTTTTGTAGGAAATTGAATTCCCCACAAAAGCTGCCTAGGTTGGCCTTTTCTCAGACTAGCCGTATTCTAGCGTCAAACATTGGCATGATTTTTTGGATTTCCCGATTTCCCGATTTTGGTTTGAAAATTAGCGAAACATGAAAAAGTCAACAACGAATAAAGCTAAATACATATTGTTAAGGGAAATTGGCTGCTGAATCCGAATTCGATATCAGAATTCAACAACGGGCCCAAGGTTCGGCCCTAACCTTGCAAAAAAGTCTAATATGATTTTTGTTAGGTTAGAGAAGAACTGCGACCAGTTAGGCTAATTCTGGTCACGGATTTGGATTTAGCTCGCCAAAATACATGAAAATGAATGTATTAAGTTCACAGATCAGTCAACTTTTTGTGTTTTTTTTTTTTGTGGCTACGCTATTTGAAGACTGTAAAACTACATGTTCACAGAGAAAGCATATATTAAGCAAAAATATGTTTGAACGTATATGAGAAATCTATATTTTTATACCCAGCTGTACTTGTACACAGGGTATTATAACTTTGTTAGGATAACGGTTGGTTGTACAGGTATAAAGGAATCGAGATAGATATAGACTTCCATATATCAATATGATCAGGATCGAAAAAAAATTTGATTGAGCCATGTCCGTCCGTCCGTCCGTCCGTCTGTCCGTTAACACGATAACTTGAGCAAATAATGAGATATCTTCACCAAATTTGGCATGCGTACTTATTTGGGTTTAGAATAGATTGCTATTGAAAATGGGTAAAATCGGACCATAACCACGCCCCTTTTTCGATATCGAAAATATCGAAAAACGTATAAAATGGGTTAATTCAATATTAGAAGCAGCTGCAATGATAAAATTTGCAATATGTATTGATCTAGATGTTCTAAGGCCGATTTTATAAAAATTTTTGAAAAGGGGGCGTGGTACCGCCCACGTATATTTGAAGAAATTTTAAAATTTTGACTCTTAATAACTTCAGAACAGTTTATGCTAGTATAACGAAATTTCGTAGAGGACATACTATTGTTGTGGTAAATTTAGCTATAGAAAATAAACGAAATCGCTTCGCGACCACGCCTACTTTTTCATAAAAGTTATATTGAAAGAGGTGGAAATATTGAAAAGTCCATATCTAATTAACTGATTTCGCTATAATAATATAATTTGGTACATACATCAACTTTCATATTCTTTACATAATTTTTTCAAAATTTTGGAAAGTGGGCGTGGCACCGCCCACTTATGAGTCAAGCAATTTTTATTAATTTTAACACCATTAACTATACAAAACAAAGAATAACAGCATTTTATGTGCACAGCTGGGTATGTAATGTTCGGTTTCACCCGAACTTAGACTTCCTTACTTGTTGGTTATAATCTTGATGATATAATGATAATTAATCCTGTAGAATGTCAATAAACAAAATTGAGTAAAAAAATTTGATCAAAAATACCGAAAAATTACTGAAAGATGTTTTTTTTTTTTTAATTTAATATTAAATAAGTTTTGAAAAAGTAACTTTACAAAAAAAAAAGTTGGTTAACCTTTTTTTGTTGTTTAACCACTCAATTTCCTTTAAGTACCTGTATCTATCTTTGTTGTACATGGATATTTGCATTTTTGGCAATTTTTGAAAGAAAAAATGGGAAATCGAAAAAACATGCTAATTTTTTAGGCTAGAATACTAGAAAACGGCTAGTCTGAGAAAATTTTGGTCAATGCAAATTTTGTAGGGCATTCTATTTCCTTCAAAAATATGTTCAGCTAAATGGTGTTTTGCAACAATAAGGGGATTCATCAACTGTTATAAGTTTACGAAATGCGTAAGTGTATACATTTATCAGCTCAGTTAGATGAACGCCCTAGTTAAATTTATGTATACTTGATGTCAAACAAAAACTTTTTATTTCGAAGTTCTCATTAAAAAAGTAATTTTCGACCCATTTTCAGCATATTCTTCTCTTTTTGTCCAGTGTGCATTGAATGCATTAAAAAAATTACATGTCGAACGTCGTCATTGCATTGTATAAATTTACGCACTCTTTTACACACCAAAATCGACGCGGAAGTTTATCAAATTTGTGTAAACTGCGTTCCATACAAATTTTGACAGTTCATTTACACACTTGATAAATTTATACGTTTACACGCTTTATAAGGTGTTTATAAGCTTTGATGAGTCCCCTTAATGGTTTGTCGTTTTTATACCAAATATTATGTAAAGTCTGTAAAATCTAAACTAGCGATGATCAACCTCTAGACTTTAATTTAAAAGGCTGAAAAAATTACAGTTTTTTTTTTTTTTTTTTTTTTTTGTATTTGAATTCATTATGTCTGTGCTAATATCATTTTTTTTTTTTTTTTCAAATCTATAGGTATGTCGATAATATGATAGATAACTAGCAACGCTGAAGTGTTAAAACTAATAACAAAAAGAAGAAGACTCTCAGAAGAGTAGCTGGATTCACAAAAAGAAAAATAAAGGAATTATTACCTATGTTATTATTAGGTGATGAAAGTCACTCTTTCACTCAAACCGGTTTGGGGTTGCCCAAAACAAAAAACAATCAAGCTACTCTTGCGATGAGACAAAAAGAAGATGAGCGAAAAGTCTAATCATACCTAATTAAGGGAACCAAATTAAGAGCAATTACTTACTTTGCATGTTTACGATCCTCTTCAGCAGGCGCCTGATGATGTGGTCGGAGTTTTTGCAAACGACGAAGAGCGAAAATTTATGTGTATTTGTAAAGAATAGAATTGTCACTCACCTATCTATTAAACATAAAAAAAATTATTTTTACACTTAGCTTTACTCTTTATGTATGAATGAACATAGTCTTCGCTTAATGCTTCTTTTTCTTTAATAACATATGTATATATGTACGTATCTTTATTCATACTACAACTACTCCCGCTATTAATTTACTACGATTTCACGTTTACTCAGAGTCGTAGTCTTATGAATTAATGGGAGGGGTGTTTCTAGAGTAACCCCTATAAGTTACCGGACTACAAAAAAATTTTAAAAGTTTTTCGTTTTTTTTTTTCTTTGTTTTTGTTTATGCAAAGTGCATACAACGATATAATGCAAATTCCAAATCTATCAATGCAATCAATTAAAAATATCTAAATAAATTTATCGATGCAATCAATTAGCAATGAGAAATGTTTTTCTGGTAAAGCTTATAAGAAATGATTGTTTAACTATATGACTTAAACTCTTTTTTTTTTTTTTATGCTTTTTCGAAGAACGAATCAACTCTCCACAATAAATGTCTTTTTGTGCTAACTAATTTAAGGTGAAGATGTTCTCTTTTTTTTTTTACATGTGATCGACAAGTAGAATGCCCCTCTGGAAGGTGATATTTTAGGATTCAGACTTGTAGCCGCTTCTCCGTGGCTAGTGGTATTAATCATGCAAAGGTATAAATTGCCTCCCTCGCTGCCAATCTGATTCGATATGCCCTTTCCTTGAGCAACAATCTCCTTTTCCGGACCTCGATGCCGGAACATCACCAAATGCTTTCACGAGGTTAATTTGCTGAAGGTTTTATCGCAATACTTTCGGGTCAAGTTAAAAAATTTGAACCAAAAACTATAGATTTATACCGATTATAGAACGCGTGTGAACTCTTAAGCTGCTGTCCCAGGAAGGAAAGATCCTAACCAGCGGAAGTTTGTGGTAGCCTCTCTCATTTATTTGACAACTGCTTTGTTTCATAAACACATTTTTAATTTGTTCGCAAAATCATATTAAAGGTGACCATCCGTAAAAAAATTGGTTTGACGTGATAATCGCTACGGCATTACGTCTGATGGATAAAAATCGCGCTCACAAAACAGATGTTTTGATCCAAGCCCTTCCTGGGCTTTGCAAAACATCTGTGAAAGGCGATCTTCTCATCAAGGCTGGATATCTTTGGCATGGAACGTACCTATATGTTTCCCTTTTGCGTCCTCTAAAACATAATAAGATGTTCCGAGCTTTTCTCGAACCCGCGCCCTGAGAAACGTGTTACTTAACTTAGCATTAAAAGCTTTGGATACATCACTCTGCGCAAAATTTCTGCGGTACACTTCGTGTCCAACCGAGTATTGAATTGGTCGGGATCTCAAATTATACCTGCGCCTGGATTGCTGAACGCTTGGTGGAGATTATCCCTTACAATATCTCTTACCTTGAAGAGATTGTCGTGTCGTTTACTAGTTTCAACTAAACCCTCGGTTGTCATATTGATTCCTCTTAGCAGCTCATAGTTATCGCCATGCGTAACCATAAAAAAAAAAAAAAAAAACTAATGGCGGCGATATACCTACAGGTTATCATCATAACCTCTAACGAGATTTTTAGCCGAGCTTCTCTTTCCAACTTGTGGTGTGTTGCTTTTTGAGTTTTTCCTACAAGTTGGCGGGACCTACAGTTTTTTGCCGACTCCGAACGGCACTTGCAAAGCAAATGAATTTATTGCTGAGAAGCTTCTCATGGCAGAAATACACCCGGAGAGTTTGCCAAACTACTGCCGAGGGGCGACCCCGTTTTAGAAAAATTCTTTTTCTAAATAATTTTTGATGTTACTTTTGCCGGGCATCGAACCGCCACGACTTGGTGTAGAAGGCCGAACACTTAACCGCTACACCACGGCGGCCGCCAATATGCGTAACCATATGCTGCCCAAAAACAACGAAGTAGGGACTATGGACCGTGGTTTGGTGGATTGAGTTTCGTAGGGCCGAATTTATGCTACTAAGGTGAACATCCCATTCACGCTGATCGTCTTTGATATAGGCTCTCAAAGCCGCGTTTACAGAGCGATTAACTCGTTCTGACGAATTGTTTTGAGGTGCATAAACGGCTGTTAGTGTGTGCTTTATTCCGTACCGGGTTAAGAAAGCTTCAAATTCCTTTGATTTAAATTGGCTTCCATTGTCCGAAACTATATACTCGGGAATACCAAACACGTCAAACACTTGAGTCTTCAAATAGTTTACAATAGGGGTGGTCGTGAATTTTTTTAAAGGAAAAAGAAACGTGAATTTTGACATATGGTCCAGTACAATCAGAATACCAAGGTGTCCACTTTTGGAGCGTGGAAAAGGGCCTATCAAGTCGACGAACAGTCTTTGGAATATTCTTTCCACCGGAGTAAATTTCCCCATCGGTGGTCGCATGACTTTAGTTGGGTGATTTGTAGTCTTACACACACTACAATTTGCAACATACTCTTGAACGGTGCGATGTAAGCCAGGCCAATAAAAGTATCGCCGTAATCTCTCGGTGGTTTTGGCTATACCCCCATGAGCACTCGTTGGACCATCATGTAGGTTCTTTACCAAGTCATTTCTAAGCGTCACTGGCACAAAAAGCTTCCAGGCTGCATCTTCCATCTCCTTGTTCCCAGTATAAAATTAATTTCGCTGATAGACATACTTCCCAACCACTTTAAAATCCGGAAATTTTTCCGCCTGGTTTGAAAGTTTCTGCCTAAGGGCTTCATAATCGTCGCCGCACAGAGCCAAAAAGTTCACCAATAATCAAAGAGATCGACGTCTAAAAAAGCTTTTTGGCCGGGGAGAGCGAGTGGGGACAAACTTGAAGAAGTTTGTGCTAGGAAATCTTCTAAATTTAAGCTTGAATTTCTTCTCAAATTTATTGAAAAGGAAATCGGCTAAAAACAAGAAGTTAGCTTCTTATTTATGAATTTTGTATGTACTTTTGTCAAAAGTTAGAAGAAATCTGCTTGTTTTTATGAGAAAACCTGTTTAAAGTAAATTAATGAGAACATCCTCTTATTTCCACTAGATTCATATTGAATTTATTGAAAAGGAAAACTATATATTTTTAGAAGATCCCTTATTAATTCAAATTCAGGTATGCCTTCTTCGAATGTGTAATTCGACGCTACCAAGCACAAGAACACGATAGCATCATGGTAGAGATCTCCGTTCAGCAGTTAAAAATTCTTAGTTCGATTCGCGGTGAAGGCAATAGAAAATTAGACGTTGGCAAGTTAAGTATACGATGGCATGGTAGTGTAGATTAGACTAGACCATTGGTTTTCAATCTGTGGGTCGCGGAGCCCTCTCTGGTGGGTCGCGAGCTAAATAAGATAACTTGAACAAAATATTTTTCTTAAACAAAAATATAATTCATTCTTTTATTAAAATATCGTAAAATACATAGATATGTTTTTCATATTACATTCATTCAATTCATTTGTAAGTACATATGTATATTAATGCGAAGGATGGGCTTGCTTATTTTGAAGTAAATTAGAATAACGTGGTTGCATATGTGACACGCAAACAATCAAATCATTTTCTAAATTAAGTTTATTTCTCTTTTTTGTTTTGATGTTCACCATTTGTGAAAAACTCACTTCGCACAGATAGGATGTTGAAAACTGAGTGAGTATTTTAAGCGCCTTTTTTGCCAGCTCAGGATACTCCAGCTTTCGCTTTATCCAAAATGTAGAAATATTTTCAGACAAAAATTCCATTTTGAGCATACTGTCCGCTGCCACCTCACATAAATTGTCATTCAAATTACTGCCAAGATCTGCAAACCCAGCGCAGCTACTGATGAATGGATTTAATATCCAGCAATTTCCGTCATCTTCCTGTAGCTCTCTTGGAAAATAGTGATATAGTTCCCTTTTTAAATTTTGCAGCCCTTCAGTCATGCAAGGAATACAATCGCTTACCAATTCATCTGATGAAATCTCTGCAGCAACACTTTCAAAGCAGGGGAATGAACAAAATTGTAATTTTTGCAGAGATAATGACCACATTTCAAGTTTTGAAATAAATGCTTTTATTTTATCTATCATCCAAAGATGTTTTCATCTCTACCTTGCAAACTAGCATTTAGAACATTCAAATGATGGAAAATGTCTGCAATATATGATACTTCCAAAATCCATTTAGGATCAGTAAATAATTTCCCATATTCGGATTCTCCTTCTTGAAAAAACATGTTCAACTCCGATCTTAATTCAATAACTCTTGCCAACACTCTCCCTTTGGATAACCATCTCACCTCCGTATGATAAAGAAGGTTTTGATGGAGGGCGCCCATGTCTTCGCACACTGTACGAAACAACCTAGTTTGCAAAGCTCTTTTCTTAATATAATTCACAACTTTGATGACAGAGTTAAGCACATCGTTCAAATTCGACGGCAAGAACTTGGCCGCCAAGGCTTGGCGATGGAGAAAACAGTGCGTCCACTGTGCATTCGGCATCTTTTCTTTAAGCCTAGCTACGAACCCACCCTTTTTGCCCGTCACTGACCTAGCGCCGTCAGTGCAAATACCTACACAAAGTTCCCAGTCAAAACTCAAATCTTGAGTGCTTTCCAAAAATATTTCATACAGACACTCTCCAGTTGTATTTTTAGGTAAATTTTTGCAAAACAATGTCTCTTCAGAAATTTTATCATGGTTTTCCATTTTTGCCCACGAGATATGCTACTTTGTAACTAGCTAAGAGAGCTTGCTCATTTATTTTAGTACTCTGGTTTTTAAAAGAGAGAACAAATTTCAAACCTAAATAGTTTCAGAATAGAATGTTAAAAATACCTGACTTTTAGTGATCTTTTGCTTCCCAAGAAGTTCAAGCTTTCTTTGAAAATAATCCAAAGGTTTATTTTTGTCTTTCTGATGTTTTGTTATGAGATGTCGTAGTAGTTTTGAAGGTTTCATACTTTCACGCGCTAAAACTTCGCCACAAATCACGCATTGAGGTTTGTTATTAACGGCAGTAAAACCATATTTCAAATATTCATCGTCGTAATTTCTATTCACTTTTCCTTTTGAACCCCCTGCTTTTGATGTAGATGCCTCCACAGATCTTTTGAGAAACTTATCCATTTGATAATTTGTAATAAATACTATTTATTACTTTTGTGTGACAGTTATTGACTGTATGATGTGGTATCTGTACTATTTAAATAGAAAAGGTATGTGCACAGATTTTAAAACACAACTGTCCACAACGTAGTGAAAAGTAATAACTACAACTAACTATCACAACTACACAGTTGCAAATAATAATTCAAATGCAAGAATTTTGCGGGAGTTGAGTACCGTTAGTTATTGGCTACATTCCTGTGTAACTCTGCGTAGCGTTGCGTAATTGCGGTGAATGTCACAATGTGAGAAAAATAAAAAGTGAAACCATTCGTTTTCGCTATTTTAATTATTATTAAATTTTTCAATTTATAGATATGTAATAAAATTGATATCTACGCAGTAATTCCAAAAGACTCCTGGCGCAATTGCGTTATCACATATTGATATCGGCCATTGCGCTGGCTTCGTGGTATTAACGCAATACAATCAGCGCCAATACGTAGCTCTACTTTTCTTAAAGAGCAGCAACCAAGCATTGTCATTGTTATGCGCATTTGTCTGCGTTTATTTGCCTCTAAGGATCATTTTCACTCTTGATTTTCAATTTTCATGTCGAGTAAACCCGAGTTTAACTGCCCAATATCAGAATAGCATCATTTTCGAAATTTTGGTGGGTCGCGAGATTTTTTTACGACATTTTTGGGTCGCGACCTCAAAAACTTTGAAAACCACTGGATGAAAGCAATGCGATGTCTGGAACATAATCAACCTCAATATCTGAAACGATCTCTTCAGAAATATCCTAGAAAGCGCATCAGGGACCACATTCGCGCTGCCTTTTCGGTGCTCGATGGTAAAGTCGAATGCTTGAAACTTTAACGGCCATCTCGCTAGTCGTCCGCTGAGATCCTTCTGATCCATCAGCCACCGTAAGCTCGCATGATCCGTTATAATTTTAAAGGTATGCCCCTCGACATACGGCCTAAACTTTTTCACCGCTAACACTGCAGATAGACATTCTCTCTCGGTTACCGAGTAGTTCTGCTGAGCTTTGTTGAGCTTTTCTTTTCTTTTTTGGGACATATACGCCACCGGCATCTCTTCCCCATCTGCATTTGCTTGTGCAAGCACCGCGCCTACTCCATGTAAGCTGGCATCGCATTGTATAATAAAAGGTTTTTGAAAATCGGGGTTAGCTAGAAACGGGGCCGAAGTCAGCCGATCCTTCAGCAGATCAAAAGATTCCCGGGCTTTTTCTGACCATTCGAACGTTTTCGACTTTTTCAAAAGTTCGGTCAGTGGGTGTGTTACCTCAGCAAAGTTGGACACAAATCTTCTGTACCACCCAGCCATGCCCAGGAATCTCCGTAGCTGCTTAATTGTCCTTGGCACAGGGTAGTCAACTATCGCTTCAACTTTCCCCGGGTCGGTTTTTAAAGTACCTAGACCCACAATATAACCCAGGTAGCGCACTTCCTTCAAGCAAAACTTGCTCTTTGAAATGTTAATAGTTAATCCAGCCTTCTTTATGTGGCTGGCGACTTCCTTTAATAGCTTTATGTGTGAATCGAAACTTTCCGAGACTAGCAACAAGTCATCTAGATACACAAAGACTTGTTCTTTTAAATTATGGGGTATGAATCGATCCATCAACCTGCACATCGTTTGCGGAGCGTTATATAGCCCAAAAGGCATCACTGTAAATTGATACAGTGGTCTATTGGGCACCGTAAAAGCTGTTTTCTCGCGTGAGCTCCGCTCCAAGGGAATTTGCCAGAAAGCGTCTTTTAAATCCAGACTGGATATGTACTCAGCTCTAGGCAATCTGGACAAGATTCCCTCGATGTGGGGTAACGGATATGCATCTTTGAGCGTCAGGGCGTTGACTTTCCTGCTATCCAGACAGAGACGAACTTTTCCCGGTTTACGTACGAGAACCACAGGTGACGACCATGCGCTATTGGATTCCTCAATTACCCCTAAGGCTAACATTCTATCAAGCTCGTCTCCCATCTGCTTTTCCACAGCGGATGATATCGGGAAATGCCGTTGTTTTATGGGTTTAGCGTGACCCACGTCAATTACGTGCTCGACTAAGGTGGTTTTCCCTAGCCCCTTTTCCTCGAATCTCGGGAAGCTGGATATAGCCATTTGAAGCTTTAGCTGCTGATCAGGTGATAAATCATGCGAATTTGGATCAGCTTCTGATATGCTTATCTCGTTAATCACATTACTAGCGATCCCAAAGGCTCTCCAAAAATCTACCCCCAAATAAATGTTCTGCACCAGAGATGGTATTATGTAGAATTCTATGGACTTCTCCTCGCCTTTGTAGAAAACTATTAATGATATAACACCAACAATTTCTTAACGGGATCCACCAGCAGTTCGAACATTCGAGTGAATCTTTTTAATAGAGTATCCCCCAGACAATACTTCCTTCGCCAATTCTGACCCTAAGCAACTAACGGATGCCCCCGAGTCTAACAGACCCAATATGTTTCTTCCCAAAATTTGTACAGACGCATTAAAGATGGAACTTATCGATTTTAAGTTATTTTTCTTTTCTTTTACCTTGGCCCAGAACTGTCGTGCACGTTCAGTGGACCGTGAACATCTAAAAATCTGACCCCTAATCTTCTTATACTTTACAACTCGTTCGTGAAATGGAATAATTGGGTAAAGTTTGGGAACACGCGCATTCGCAGTATCCGATCTTTTCAAAATAACTGGCTTTCCATCTACTTGCGCTGATCCGAAGGGTTTCTGGGATGTCGTGGCTTGTTGCTGACATCCCTTTTCCCGTTTTCCGGATCATGGCACTTCGGACAGGTTGGTAGGAAAAAAGCTATGAGACCGCACCCGTAGCAAAACACCCGCCTTGGTTTTACACAGTTTTTATAGTTGTGACCCTTGTCATCACAGTTACAACAGACCTTTTCTCCGGCTTGATTCGAAGTTTGAATGGAAATATCTGCGCATTCTTCATACCTGCAATCATCATATGTTTCTGGATCAACTTCCGAAACGTTCCTCCGCTGTGACACGAGTGGTTTTTGGAAACTGGTTCGGAGTTGAGTTTCAGCAAGCAGATTTTCCCTGCGACGACAAGCTTTTCATAGCTCTGACACACTACATAGGTCCAAGTGTAACAATTCTAAGCGAATCTCTGGCTGAAGATTCCTTATAATTGTCTCCACTAATTCCCTTTCGGATAATGGGTGCCTCAAGCTATCTGCTATTGATAAAAGATCGTCTAGGTAGCTTTCGAAGGATTCACTGCTTTTTTGCTTCCGATTACGTATCTCTTCTTTGATATCGAAATCCGATCGGGAATCCTTGAAATTACTACGTAGATTATCGCAAATGTCTATCCATTCTAAATCTCTAACAGAATGGTGATAGCGCCAAAACCAACGCTTGGCTTTTCCCTCAAACAGCAAATGAACATGTTGACATAAGATGCGATAGTCACCACGAAGCGTCGTGTTGGTAAGCGCATTCACCCTATAAATAAACTCGTCAACAGTTCCTCCCTTCATAGACCCATCGAATACTAATTTACAGCCGGATATGACTTTTGCCGCGACTGTTGACGACACATCGGCGTACTCTCTGGGAGAGCGATTTCGCGAGTGTACCGGAGGTTGATCTTCCTCAGTCCGGGGAGCGATTTCATTACGCACTCCGTTGGAAATTGCCCCATTTACCGGCTCTGAAATATTTAAGTTTCGAAGGTATAACACCAGTGACTCTGAGACTACGCGTCCTACATCTTCGCGTATTTGCCTGGAGAATCGTTCCTCCAGACTCCGCATACTGTCCTGAACGACATTAAACACAATACTTTGGTCAATATTGGATTGATTGTTTCGTGGCGTGCGATTGTTTTGTGCACCACGCCCTCTGCCCCGATTATTACTAAAAGAATTATTGAAAGAACTATTATGACCACGCATCGACCTAGTGACCCGACGTTGCATAGTATCCTTCGGAATTGCGCCTGGACCTCCTAAGGATTCGACCTGAAATAACTGCTCCTGCTCTGCAAAGCTCTTCAAAGATTGGGTGTCACATGATTGCCGACACAAAGGACAGTCCTTATTTTCTTCCAACCATTTGGATATGCACTCTTGGTGAAAAGCATGTTGACATGGAGTAAGTGCTAAAGACGTATCGGAAATACCCTCATTACAGATACTACACGTCCTATTAGGCTCATTGAAATCAACCAAGTTTTCATTACTACGGTAAACCGCCATTATTTCAATATTTATATATTTTTTTTTTTTTTAGCTATGCAAAATAAATATCAGAAAATAATCCCAAAATCTTTTAAATTCTTATAAATTGTCGTGAGATTCCCCTTTTTCCTTAGACTTCGTCTTAACAGGAGAAAAGTATTTTAGGTTGATCAAGTGGTTTAATATATTTAACATAATACAGGACTAAGGGTAGTTCTGCATAAATTTCGGTTCATAATATATCCAATAGTAATCTGTTTACAATATTCAATTGATTTGATTTTCACTATCGCCTATAAAATGTTCCCAATGACAAAAAAAAACTTTTTATTCTTGGCGGTTGTAAGAACGGAAATAAACCGTAACTCATAATTCCTAAGCCAAGAAATTAAACATAAACAGTTGTTATATCCAAAAAAGATACAATCGAAGTTTCGTACTGGTATCTATTGCTATGACTTGATATCGAAATATTCCAACTACCAAACAACGACTGTACAACTGCAATCACATAGGGTGGTTAGTTAAACCTTCACAGACCTAGTTAAACTAATTCCAACTCCTGGTGAAAGTAGTAGAAAAGAAATTTATTTAGAGAAGCCCAAAACTTCCATTTGGGCCCACGTTGGGCGCCATTTTTGTAATAGAGTCCTTCTATTGCACCTAAAAGTAAACGGCTGTGCATGCTAGTTTAATCCTGGTACTTAGCTCGCCGGATTGGGGTGGGTCTTTCCGCACTTTTCTGCCGATGCCAGACTGCTTACAAAAAAAAATCATGCACCTTTTCAAAAAAAAAAAAACCGACCACAAAACCTCACTTATAAACTAGGACTTAAATCCAACTTGATCACTCTGTCTTTCCCCTGACTTCTCTTCCCTGCAAGAGATACTTACGTACCGCCATCCCAACCAAACCGAAAGTCTAAAGATTTAGGTCATCTCACGACTAAAATAATTTCTTTACTCTTCCATTTTATAATTTTAAATACACTTATAAGTTCATTTATTCAAAAGCAAAATATAACAATTTATACAATTATCACCAGACCTTCTTGACATCTTAGCATTAACAAATATTAATCGTTCATTTTATATTAGGAAAACAAAATTCTGGTCACTCTAACAATATTTTTGTAGGAAAAATCACTACACCTTTTCCACCCAAAAATGAGAAAACGTAAATTAAAATGAGAAAACAAAAATTATAATGAGAAAATATAAATTATAATGGGAAAAAGTAAATTGTATTGAGAAAAAAAAAATTGTATTGAGAAAACATAAGTTGTAATGAGAATACGTAAACTTGTAATGAGAAATCGTAAATTAGTAATGGGAAAATTTTCATTCAACATAAATTTATATTTTCTCATTTCCAATTTACGATTTCTCATTACAAGTTTACGTATTCTCATTACAACTTATGTTTTCTCAATACAATTTACTTTTTCTCATTATAATTTTTATTTTCTTATTATCACTTATGTTTTCTCATTTTAATTAACTTTTTCTCATTTTAGTTTACGTTTTCTCATTTTTGGGTGGAAAAGGTGTAGTTAAAATTTTTTTTTTTTTTTGTATCTGAATTCATTATGTCTGTGCTAATATCATTTTTATGTTTTTTTGTTTATTTCAAATCTATAGGTATGTCGATAATATGATAGATAACTAGCAACGCTGAAGTGTTAAAACTAATAACAAAAAGAAGAAGACTCTCAGAAGAGTAGCTGGATTCACAAAAAGAAAAATAAAGGAATTATTACCTATGTTATTATTAGGTGATGAAAGTCACTCTTTCACTCAAACCGGTTTGGGGTTGCCCAAAACAAAAAACAATCAAGCTACTCTTGCGATGAGACAAAAAGAAGATGAGCGAAAAGTCTAATCATACCTAATTAAGGGAACCAAATTAAGAGCAATTACTTACTTTGCATGTTTACGATCCTCTTCAGCAGGCGCCTGATGATGTGGTCGGAGTTTTTGCAAACGACGAAAAGCGAAAATTTATGTGTATTTGTAAAGAATAGAATTGTCACTCACCTATCTATTAAACATAAAAAAAATTATTTTTACACTTAGCTTTACTCTTTATGTATGAATGAACATAGTCTTCGCTTAATGCTTCTTTTTCTTTAATAACATATGTATATATGTACGTATCTTTATTCATACTACAACTACTCCCGCTATTAATTTACTACGATTTCACGTTTACTCAGAGTCGTAGTCTTATGAATTAATGGGAGGGGTGTTTCTAGAGTAACCCCTATAAGTCACCGGACTACAAAAAAAAATTTAATATAAATCAATTAAATATATCTAAATAAATTTATCGATGCAATCAATTAGCAATGAGAAATATTTTTCTGGTGAAGCTTATAAGAAATGATTGTTTAACTATATGACTTAAACTCATTTTCTTTTTTTTTGATGCTTCTTCGAAGAGCGCAAAATCAACTCTCCACAATAAATGTCTTTTTGTGCTAACTAATTTAAGGTGAAGATATTCTCTTTTTTTTTTTTACATTTGATCGACGGGTAGAATGTCCCTCTGCATAGGTGATATTTTAGGCTTCAGACTTGTAGCCGCTTCTCCGTGGCTAGTGGTATTAATCATGCAAAGGTATAAATTGCCTCCCTCGCTGCCAATCTGCTTCGATATGCCCTTTCCTTGAGCAACAATCTCCTTTTCCGGACATCGATGCCGGAACATCACCAAATGCTTTCACGAGGTTAATTTGCTGAAGGTTTTATCGCAATACTTTCGGGTCAAGTTATAAAAATTTGAACCAAAAACTATAGATTTATACCGATTATAGAACGCGTGTGAACTCTTAAGCTGCTGTCCCAGGAAAGAAAGATCCCAACCAGCGGAAGTTTGTGGTAGCCTCTCTCATTTATTTGACAACTGCTTTGTTTCATAAACACATTTTTAATTTGTTCGCAAAATCATATTAAAGGTGACCATCCGTAAAAAAATTGGTTTGACGTGATAATCGCTACGGCATTACGTCTGATGGATAAAACGTATTAACGAACATAGTAGCAATTATCCCACGAAATCAAACAAGCAGTGTTGGTGTAACTAGTATGACACGCTGCGGTTAGAAATTCCTAATTTCTCCTCGGTTCAATGACCACTATAAAGGGAAAAATGAAAAATTTCTAACAACAAATACAAAGCCGTACGTCTGGTTCCTTAGCAAGAACGAAATTGCAATCACGGTAGCTGGTATTGTTTGTTTGTGAGTTGTTGCTCAGTTTGTTCGTTAATAACAAAAATAGAATAATTTAAAAATAGAAAATCAATATAATTTTTGAAAAAAAAGAAATTTTTTTTGGCGCAGTATAGTAAACATGGTTAGTTTTAGATGGTATACAGTGGCGGATCCAGGATTTTGGGAATTTTTTGTTTAATTTCGAGGACAATTTTCATTGACAGTTTCTCAAAGCGCCTCCTATGCTTGTTTTTGAAAAAAAAAAAGTATATACATACCTGCATTTGTTGGTATGGCCAACTTTAAATTCAAGGTATCACTTATGTAAGTCGTTTAAAAAGTTACCGAATGTGTATTACGTAAACGCAAAAATATCAGTTGGCAGTTATACTGTATTTTTTACTGTATTATTTGCGTACCTTTTCCCTATTTTTGCGTAATTTTTACTATATTTTTGGTGCAACTTTTACTTTATTTTTAATGTAATTTTTACTATATTTTTGGCGTTATTTTTACTATATTTTTAGAGTGGTTCTTACTATGTATTTTTGCGTAACTTTTACTATATTTTTTGCATAATTTTTGTTATATTTTTTTGTGTAGTTTTTACTAATTTTTACTTTATTTTTTGCTTAAATTTTACTGCAGTTTTTGTGTAATTTTCACAATATTTTTTGCGAAATTTTTACTTTAGTTTTTGTGTAAATTTTACTGTCTCTTGTGTAATTTTTTACTTAATTTTTTGCCTAATTTTTATTAAATTTTTTAAATTTACTATATTTTTGGGTACACAGAGCCAAAAGTACCTAATAAAATAGAACAAAAATGATAAGATATGTAGCTGTATATTTTTTTTTAAGAAGATGTACTTCATAATATTGTAGAGAAAATCTTATTAATGGTCAAAGAGAAATCACAAACTATTGTAGAGATATCTTATTAATGTTTTCAAAGAGAAATCACATATTATTGTAGAGAAAATCTTATGATGTTTTCGAAGAGAAATCTTCGAAAATTAAAAAGTTTTCTATCTTTTACTTTTTTCCCCATTTCTACGGAAATCTTTAGAAGATTTGTTATTAATAACACATATAAAAAGAAATCGCAAAGAAATAAATGGAAATTGCACTTAATAATATAAACTAGGATCGCCCGTGGTCGAAATTCGACCATCTGAAATTTTCTTCAACTCTCTCTTAATATACAGTACCTGGGTGACCGAGCTTGCTCGGTGCTATCAATTTAGTGCTAACTTTACTTACCAAACTTGTGAAGATGTGTTACACTGTCCTTTATATGTGGGCAAATTATTAAACTTTTTGCGGACAACTCTACTTGAAAATATTTTAGTTGGTATGTCAGCAAAAATACCTTTCATTTGATACCCATATTGGCATATCTAGCTCCATAAATAAAAAAATTAAATAGGTGGCAACCCTGTAATACAAATATACTGCGATAAGGTGACAACCCTAGATGGCAACTGTACTTAGAAATATTTTAGTTGATATGTCGCCGGAAATACCTCTAATTTGATACCGATATTCGCATATTTTACTCAATATTCAAAAAAAAAAATGAGATAGGTTGCCACCCTTAAAAGCCCTCCAAGTGGCAACACCTAAGTGGATAGTCTTAGAATCAGGCATGCTATCACTGTGCCAAATTTCATCCAAATCGGTCAAGCGGTTCTCGAGATAGTACCGGATATAGAAATATAGTGCGGGCAACCCTAGGTGACAAACCTACTTGGAAGTATTTTAGTTGATATGTCGCCGAAAATACCTATCATATGATACCCATATTGTCATATCTTGCTCCATAATTAAAAAAAATGGGATAGGTGGCAACCCTGTAAACTACTCAAAATGTCAACCCTAAAGTAGATAGCCTTGGAGTCCTTCATACTGTCACCATACCAAATTTCATCCAAATCGGTCAACCGGTTCTCGAGATATTACTGCGGTAAGGTGGCAACCCTAGGTCGCAACACTACTTGAAAATACTTAAGTTGGTATCTCGCCGAAAGTACCTTTCATATGATACCCATATTGGCATATCTTGCTCCATAATTTAAAAAAAATGGAATAGGTGGCAACCCTGTAAACCGCCTCAAGTGGCAACCCTAAAGTGCATAGTCTTAAAATCGATCATACTATCAGCATTCCAAATTTCAGCCAATTCGGTCAAGCGATTCTCGAGATAGTAACGGATATACAAATAATTGTGGTAAGGTGGCAACCCTAGGTGGCAACCCTACTTGAAAATATTTTAGTTGGTATCTCGCCGAAAATACCTTTCATATGATACCCATACTGGCATATCTTGCTCCATAATTAAAAAAAAGGGATAGGTGGCAACCCTGTAAACCGCCCCAAGTGGCAACCCTAAAGTGGGTAGTCTTAAAATCGATCATACTATCACCATGCCAAATTTCAGCCAATTCGGTCAAGCGATTCTCGAGATAGTACCGGATATACAAATATATTGTGGTAAGGTTGCAACCCTAGGTGGCAACTCTACTTGAAAATATTTTAGTTGGTATCACGCCGAAAATATCTTTCATATGATACCCATATTGGCATATCTTGCTCCATAATTAAAAAAAAATGGGATAGGTGGCAACCCTGTAAACCGCCCCAAGTGGCAAACCCTAAAGTGGGTAGTCTTAGAATCCATCATACTATCTTTGTGCCAAATTTCATCCCAATCGGTCAAGCGGTTCTCGAGATAGTCCGAACATACAAAAATACAAATATACAAATATACAAGATTAACTCGTTTAAAAATATTAGATATTCCCCGTTCACAATAAAACCAAGTAAGTGGCTCCCTCGTGACAAATGCAAATTTGGATTAAGTGATACCATACAAACAATCTTCACATTAGGGTGGTGCAGCAAAGTAGTACAACAGAAAAGCTGACGACAATACATTAGGATATATCTACAACAGATTTTTTTTTTTGTTAAATTTTTTTATTTATTTGTTTATGTCTAAGGTACAGCAGACACTTACTATTACAAATTATATTAAACTTACATTAATTGTTACATAAAAAATAAGTTTTTAATTTAAATTGCACCAAAACCCGGTATGGGCTTATAGTATTTCGATATATAATGGTACTTTTTTATCGTAACCTTGTGGAATTTTACTTTAAAAAAACCATATCGTTAAAAATATAAACTTTTTATGGACAAAAAACTAAATAAAGAAGTGCTCTGCGAAAAACCTTGGATTATGTGAATTATGTGATTATGTGAATGATGATGGTGTGAAGATGGCGAGGATGCAAAGATATTTATTTGATTTGCTACACTTTGTTTTTTTTTTTTTTTTGGCACAAAAATGAAGGCAAGTGGCAGCTGCCTGGATCGCTGTATACTTATGTACGTTCATGTGAGAGTAATGAGCGCGAAAAAGGGTGAGGGCGGTTTTCGAAGAGCAGAGTTTTTGCGGGGAGTGTTTGTCGGAGTTTCGATGATTGTGCAATTTGCAAGGTACCGTTTTTTCTTCTTGCTTCACGCATACATATATATTTATATATATATATGATGTTTGGGAATTTAAACATTTGATTTGAGAAATACCATGCAAAGAATCCGCACATTAGGGTGGTGCAGCATATTTAAATGTTTTTTCTTTTAAACAAATTTTTTTTAAAGCTATTTTTTGAAAATTACACCTCTGGTGTTGCGAACAAAATTTTTAATTCTATATAACTAACTTCACTTTTTAGTTTGAAAATGTATTATTTTCTGCTTAGAAAATATACTTTTCTAATATTTTATTGCTCTAAAAATTACATACGTGAAAAAAAATAAATAGAAAAAGCTTAACATATCAAATTATCAAAACTGAAAAAGTTTTTCATACAAAAAAAGTGGAGCTAAAACGGTACTTTAGTAAAAGTTCGTGTGGTATTTCCCTCCAAAAAAGGGCGATTAGTCCGGGATTAATCCCAGATGAATAGTAGACTACTACTTTTTTAGTATCTTTTAGATGGAATGAATTGGTCATATTTGTTCGAGCATGTCCTATGAAGAGACTAATTATACCCTTTTTATACCAGAATGGGTATAAATGTTTACTACTTGCAGGACACCTGACTTCGATTCTCGGCGAGGTATCACTTATGTAAGTCGTTTAAAAAGTTACCGAATGTGTATTACGTAAACGCAAAAATATCAGTTGGCAGTTATACTGTATTTTTTACTGTATTATTTGCGTACCTTTTCCCTATTTTTGCGTAATTTTTACTATATTTTTGGTGCAACTTTTACTTTATTTTTAATGTAATTTTTACTATATTTTTGGCGTTATTTTTACTATATTTTTAGAGTGGTTCTTACTATGTTTTTTGCGTAACTTTTACTATATTTTTTGCATAATTTTTGTTATATTTTTTTGTGTAGTTTTTACTAATTTTTACTTTATTTTTTGCTTAAATTTTACTGCAGTTTTTGTGTAATTTTCACAATATTTTTTGCGAAATTTTTACTTTAGTTTTTGTGTAAATTTTACTGTCTCTTGTGTAATTTTTTACTTAATTTTTTGCCTAATTTTTATTAAATTTTTTAAATTTACTATATTTTTGGGTACACAGAGCCAAAAGTACCTAATAAAATAGAACAAAAATGATAAGATATGTAGCTGTATATTTTTTTTTAAGATTGGCAACACTGTTCGTGTAAGGTTGCAATTTCAAATCGTCTTCTGAAAATTAATAAATTTTTAAGTTTTACAAACTCTTCCATCGTTTATACCTTCAAAATAAGCAAGTAACATAAGTTATTAATATAGCTGTGCTCGGTGCTGTATGTTTGTTGAGCTGTGTTTAAGTTAACAAGCTTTAATAACAATAATAAAATTTGCTTATCGTCAATATACATACATACATACTTACAATTCAACATTTTTATTGCGCCAAACACCAAAGAGAAGGACAGCGAAAGTAAGTGTCAAGACAAAGAACTGCAATAGGGTTGCCAGTCAATTGTGAAATATTAAGGTGACCAGACGTGCCAAAAAATATATATTATACTTTTAAAACTTTGCAATTACCGTACTATGTCATCCTCTGGTCCTGCTGCACAAAAAAGGCGCCTGAGTAAAGAGGCTGAAATAAATAAGACCCCGAATGCGAATCAGAGTGCTGGTATTACTCTTGCTGCGGTTTATAATACCCTAAAAGAGGTTGAGCTGAAAGTGCAGCAACAGACTGATCAGTTGCGGCTGCTAATTGATAGTGTCTCGGAAAAGATCACTGCAGTGGAGAACAAACTCACAAAAAGGATAGAGGAGGAAGTATTTGCACTTACTGCTGGGTTAAAACAATCTACTGAGCGCATTGCTTTATTAGAGGAGAAACTTGATAACTCCATAACAGAAATCGAGAGTCTAAAGGTGGAACTATCTAACCAGCTTCAGCAGAGGTCCACTTCCGATATTGCTGCAGATGCCGTTGCTTTCGGAATTCCGTTTAAGGAGGCAGAAAATCTGAAAAAGACCTTCAATATCATCTGCCTTTCAATTGGATTTCATTCCCCTCAGATACGTGACATCTTTCGCGTAAGATCTTCCCCTTCTGGTTCCAGCGGTGCAGTTGTCATTAAATTTCACTCACCTCTGGATAGAAATCGTGCCCTTCGTGCTTTTGGTGATTATCGTAGGCGCTTTAAAACGGCTATTCCGCTGGAGCCGATTGGGTTACAGGGCAATTTATTTTTATTTGAGAGTCTGACTAAAGAAAACAGACTTATTCTGCAATCAGCAATAAAATTGCGTCGTGAGGGAAAGTTGGAGGCAGCATTCACACTGCGTGGCTGCGTGTATGTCAGAAATGACCAGGATAGGACTAAGGAGCCAATTAGAATTGCGTGCGATGGGGATCTGGACCAGTTTCGCTAGGCCATATGGTACACCATTATTATTGTTTTTTATTTATTCTTATGATATTTATACGCCTTTTCTTTATTTATTGATAACACAGGGTTGTCATCGTCTGTACCTTAAAATTGCTTTTACTTTTACTATTTTAAATGTTTGGTAACAGTAGAGTTGTGAATAGCATTGGGGATAATAGTCGTGCTTTGCTTAACATTTTTTGCAAACGCCACAATGGACTAAATGTGGTTCACTTTAATGCGCGCAGTCTGAACCCCGAAAAGATGGATGTTGTTAGGACTGTGTTTGAGCAATCTGGCGTCGACATAATCTGTGTATCTGAGACCTGGTTTAGACCAGAAGTAATGGATGCTCATTTTGACATGGTGGGCTACGTACTTTATAGGATGGATAGGAGGGTTAAAAAAGGTGGTGGTGTAGCCATTTATTGCAAAAAAAGTCTCAAAACTCGGTCTATATCAGGGATATCTGGTAGCGCTACTGAGCATTTGTTAGTTGAAGTGTGTAGTTCATTGTCTAAAGTCCTTTTGTCGTGTGTTTATAGTCCCAATAAATGTTGTGATGTCAATGAATATTTTTCAATGTTGTCTTCTGTGGCTGTCGACTACACTGATATTATTATATGTGGAGATTTTAATGTGAACCTGCTATGTAGTGATTTCTACAGTAGCCGTTTATTAGAATGTGTTTCCGGTGTTGGTCTTGATGTTGTTAATGCGTCTGTACCCACAAGGTTTGGGCAAAACTGCAGTCCCAGCCTCTTAGATTATTTTGTCGTCTCTGATATGTCCATTGTTTTAAAGTTTGACCAAATGTCGTTTATCTCGGATCATGATCTAATTTTCTGTTCGTTTGACATTAAGCTTAATGACCTTAATGTGGTGGCTAGCCCATCTATCTTTCCCGACTATCGTCTGCTGGACTTAAATAATCTTTTATATGATATATCCCGAATTAATTGGTCTACCTGTTGGGGTCTTAGTTCAGTGCATGATAAATTACGCTTTCTTAATGAAAATATTCTTTATCTGTATACAGCTCATGTTCCGCTTCGCACTCAACGTAGTCGCCCTATATCATGTCCGTGGTTCACTACTTCTGTTCGAGCTATGATCAGGAAGCGCAACAGACAATACACCCGCTGGAAAATGAACCGTAATGAAGCCAATTGGAATACTTATAAGCTTGTAAGAAATGAAACTACTGCCCTTATAAAGAGAGAGAAGTGCAAATATTATAGTAGGATGTTGGATACATCGTTGCCAAATCATGTTTTGTGGCGCAACCTGAAAAGTCTTCGTGTGCATGTGAGTGACAGTTCTGATTGTTCCCTTAGTCCTGAAGACCTGAATGATGCTTTTGTGTGCCGTGTTTCTCCTAATTCTGTTAATACTTGTTCCACAATTTGTCCTTCCTCTGCTGAGCCCGTTTCCCGAGCCTTTGAATTCAAAGCTGTGTCTGAATTTGATGTGGCGAGGTGCATCAGTAAGATAAGGTCGAATGCAATTGGAGAAGATATGATACCTATAAAATTTGTAAAAATAATAGCACCCTACATTCTACCTACTCTCTCACATGTGCTTAATCATAGTATTACGACCTCGTGCTTCCCTGATATGTGGAAAGTTGCCACTGTGCGACCCATCGCGAAAACTAAGTCTGCCAACACTCCCGGTGATTTCCGGCCAATTAGCATTTTGCCTGCACTCTCAAAAGTCTTCGAGATGTTGTTGTCCGAGCAAATTCATGATCATATTAATACATTTGACTTGTTGTCCCCATATCAGTCCGGCTTCAGAGCAAAGCACAGCTGCTCTACGGCTGTCTTAAAAATTCTAGACGATATAAGAATACCTTTTGACAAACACCAACTTAGTTTTTTATGTTTACTTGACTTCTCGAAAGCTTTTGACTCTGTGAATTCTGACTTACTTTGCATGAAATTGAAAAATTACTTTGTTTTTGGTGATTCCGCAACGCGTCTTATGCGGAGCTATTTAACGGGTAGGTCCCAACGTGTCAAGATTGGCTCTGATACTTCTGGTCTAAAACCACTTCTTTCTGGGGTTCCCCAAGGCTCGATATTGGGTCCGCTACTATTCAGTATGTTCATAAATGACATATTTTATGTCTGTAAACATGTAAAAATGCACGCGTATGCTGATGATGTTCAGTTATACTTATCCGGAAACCATGAAGAGACAGGTGAAATTTGTTCAAAGTTAAATAATGACTTAGCATCCATCTATGACTGGGCGATGAAAAATGACTTGTGTCTTAATAGCGATAAATCTTATGTGCTACCCATAACTAAAAAAAAAATAAGTTTCTTAAATATTCCACCCTTATACATTGCCGATAAACCTCTAAAGCTCGTACCCAAAGTAACTAACCTTGGGTTCATAATTAATTCAGCCTTAAGCTGTGATGATCATGTTAACTCGGTTATCCGTAAAGTTTATAATATACTAAGAAATTTGCGCATGTCTGCATTCTACACACCCATAAATATTAGAAGAAAACTTGCTATACAACTAATTATGCCTATCATTAGCTACTCGGAGTTTGTTTATAGTAAAATGAGCTCTCAGTCAGCGCACAAAATTGATGTAGCTTTTAACTATGTTACACGTTATGTATTTGGGTTAGCTAAGTATGACCATATATCTGACTGGAGATCGCGCTTATTAGGATGCCAAATTTCGGATTATTTCAAAGCTAGAAATTGTATATTTCTTTACCGACTTATTATGTATAAAGAGCCCAGCTACTTATATGAGAAACTGGTTTTCCCTAGGTCTACCCGGATAAATGATTTGATAATACCAACCTATAACTACTTGGCATCTTCACGCCTATTCTTCATCAACGCTATTCGTACATGGAACTCTATTCCGATATCTATTCGCAGCAGTCTAAGTAAAAGCAATTTTAAGAACGTTCTTTATAGGTACTTTAGTTAATTAGGTATATGTATAAGCCTTAAACTTATTTGGACGAGTCTGCCTGGTTGATTTTTGTCGTTCCACCGTGTAAACGGCAACTCAGTCGATTCACACCTTGTATTTGAAGGTAGAATGAAAATCGACAAGAAAAAAGACTAGATAATCGACTCGTCTAAGTCAGCCTTTAAGGAGATATCCCTCGGACCTGTCGGTCCGGATCGCCCTCACTTTGACATGTGAATGCAACAATAATTTTTCCATCCGGATCATTTTGTTGTTGTATTTACTATTTGAATTGGACGTGATGCGGTCCGATGCATCCCATGGGATATCACATTTTAGTTTCGCTATCTATAATATCTTTACTGCTATATATATATACCCCTAGTCAATGTTTACTAATATATCCACTGTGTTAATTCTTTTTATTTATTTATTATAAATTTTAGTTTTAGTTTAGTTTACCTTTATACAATGTTTATTTTTAAAATGCATTATTCCTGCTTTATTACCATTGTTTGCTGTTAAGTTTTGTAATTATAATGCAATATTACTTTTTATTATTATTATTTTTTTTTTTCTTTACTTGTTCCACTGTTTACACTTAAATTTTGTTGTACTATAAAAGATCATAGATCTTATTGTACTAATATTATTCCAAATAAATGAAATGAAATGAAATGAAATGAAATGTACTTCATAATATTGTAGAGAAAATCTTATTAATGGTCAAAGAGAAATCACAAACTATTGTAGAGATATCTTATTAATGTTTTCAAAGAGAAATCACATATTATTGTAGAGAAAATCTTATGATGTTTTCGAAGAGAAATCTTCGAAAATTAAAAAGTTTTCTATCTTTTACTTTTTTCCCCCATTTCTACGGAAATCTTTAGAAGATTTGTTATTAATAACACATATAAAAAGAAATCGCAAAGAAATAAATGGAAATTGCACTTAATAATATAAACTAGGATCGCCCGTGGTCGAAATTCGACCATCTGAAATTTTCTTCAACTCTCTCTTAATATACAGTACCTGGGTGACCGAGCTTGCTCGGTGCTATCAATTTAGTGCTAACTTTACTTACCAAACTTGTGAAGATGTGTTACACTGTCCTTTATATGTGGGCAAATTATTAAAATTTTGTAATTTTCGTAGCCGTAATGGACTTTTTGCGGACAACTCTACTTGAAAATATTTTAGTTGGTATGTCAGCAAAAATACCTTTCATTTGATACCCATATTGGCATATCTAGCTCCATAAATAAAAAAATTAAATAGGTGGCAACCCTGTAATACAAATATACTGCGATAAGGTGACAACCCTAGATGGCAACTGTACTTAGAAATATTTTAGTTGATATGTCGCCGGAAATACCTCTAATTTGATACCGATATTCGCATATTTTACTCAATATTCAAAAAAAAAAAAATTAGATAGGTTGCCACCCTTAAAAGCCCTCCAAGTGGCAACACCTAAGTGGATAGTCTTAGAATCAGGCATGCTATCACTGTGCCAAATTTCATCCAAATCGGTCAAGCGGTTCTCGAGATAGTACCGGATATAGAAATATAGTGCGGGCAACCCTAGGTGACAACCCTACTTGGAAGTATTTTAGTTGATATGTCGCCGAAAATACCTATCATATGATACCCATATTGTCATATCTTGCTCCATAATTAAAAAAAATGGGATAGGTGGCAACCCTGTAAACTACTCAAAATGTCAACCCTAAAGTAGATAGCCTTGGAGTCCTTCATACTGTCACCATACCAAATTTAATCCAAATCGGTCAACCGGTTCTCGAGATATTACTGCGGTAAGGTGGCAACCCTAGGTCGCAACACTACTTGAAAATACTTAAGTTGGTATCTCGCCGAAAGTACCTTTCATATGATACCCATATTGGCATATCTTGCTCCATAATTTAAAAAAAATGGAATAGGTGGCAACCCTGTAAACCGCCTCAAGTGGCAACCCTAAAGTGCATAGTCTTAAAATCGATCATACTATCAGCATTCCAAATTTCAGCCAATTCGGTCAAGCGATTCTCGAGATAGTAACGGATATACAAATAATTGTGGTAAGGTGGCAACCCTAGGTGGCAACCCTACTTGAAAATATTTTAGTTGGTATCTCGCCGAAAATACCTTTCATATGATACCCATACTGGCATATCTTGCTCCATAATTAAAAAAAAGGGATAGGTGGCAACCCTGTAAACCGCCCCAAGTGGCAACCCTAAAGTGGGTAGTCTTAAAATCGATCATACTATCACCATGCCAAATTTCAGCCAATTCGGTCAAGCGATTCTCGAGATAGTACCGGATATACAAATATATTGTGGTAAGGTTGCAACCCTAGGTGGCAACTCTACTTGAAAATATTTTAGTTGGTATCACGCCGAAAATATCTTTCATATGATACCCATATTGGCATATCTTGCTCCATAATTAAAAAAAAATGGGATAGGTGGCAACCCTGTAAACCGCCCCAAGTGGCAAACCCTAAAGTGGGTAGTCTTAGAATCCATCATACTATCTTTGTGCCAAATTTCATCCCAATCGGTCAAGCGGTTCTCGAGATAGTCCGAACATACAAAAATACAAAAATACAAATATACAAGATTAACTCGTTTAAAAATATTAGATATTCCCCGTTCACAATAAAACCAAGTAAGTGGCTCCCTCGTGACAAATGCAAATTTGGATTAAGTGATACCATACAAACAATCTTCACATTAGGGTGGTGCAGCAAAGTAGTACAACAGAAAAGCTGACGACAATACATTAGGATATATCTACAACAGATTTTTTTTTTGTTAAATTTTTTTATTTATTTGTTTATGTCTAAGGTACAGCAGACACTTACTATTACAAATTATATTAAACTTACATTAATTGTTACATAAAAAATAAGTTTTTAATTTAAATTGCACCAAAACCCGGTATGGGCTTATAGTATTTCGATATATAATGGTACTTTTTTATCGTAACCTTGTGGAATTTTACTTTAAAAAAACCATATCGTTAAAAATATAAACTTTTTATGGACAAAAAACTAAATAAAGAAGTGCTCTGCGAAAAACCTTGGATTATGTGAATTATGTGATTATGTGAATGATGATGGTGTGAAGATGGCGAGGATGCAAAGATATTTATTTGATTTGCTACACTTTGTTTTTTTTTTTTTTTTGGCACAAAAATGAAGGCAAGTGGCAGCTGCCTGGATCGCTGTATACTTATGTCATGTGAGAGTAATGAGCGCGAAAAAGGGTGAGGGCGGTTTTCGAAGAGCAGAGTTTTTGCGGGGAGTGTTTGTCGGAGTTTCGATGATTGTGCAATTTGCAAGGTACCGTTTTTTCTTCTTGCTTCACGCATACATATATATTTATATATATATATGATGTTTGGGAATTTAAACATTTGATTTGAGAAATACCATGCAAAGAATCCGCACATTAGGGTGGTGCAGCATATTTAAATGTTTTTTCTTTTAAACAAATTTTTTTTAAAGCTATTTTTTGAAAATTACACCTCTGGTGTTGCGAACAAAATTTTTAATTCTATATAACTAACTTCACTTTTTAGTTTGAAAATGTATTATTTTCTGCTTAGAAAATATACTTTTCTAATATTTTATTGCTCTAAAAATTACATACGTGAAAAAAAATAAATAGAAAAAGCTTAACATATCAAATTATCAAAACTGAAAAAGTTTTTCATACAAAAAAAGTGGAGCTAAAACGGTACTTTAGTAAAAGTTCGTGTGGTATTTCCCTCCAAAAAAGGGCGATTAGTCCGGGATTAATCCCAGATGAATAGTAGACTACTACTTTTTTAGTATCTTTTAGATGGAATGAATTGGTCATATTTGTTCGAGCATGTCCTATGAAGAGACTAATTATACCCTTTTTATACCAGAATGGGTATAAATGTTTACTACTTGCAGGACACCTGACTTCGATTCTCGGCGAGGTATCACTTATGTAAGTCGTTTAAAAAGTTACCGAATGTGTATTACGTAAACGCAAAAATATCAGTTGGCAGTTATACTGTATTTTTTACTGTATTATTTGCGTACCTTTTCCCTATTTTTGCGTAATTTTTACTATATTTTTGGTGCAACTTTTACTTTATTTTTAATGTAATTTTTACTATATTTTTGGCGTTATTTTTACTATATTTTTAGAGTGGTTCTTACTATGTTTTTTGCGTAACTTTTACTATATTTTTTGCATAATTTTTGTTATATTTTTTTGTGTAGTTTTTACTAATTTTTACTTTATTTTTTGCTTAAATTTTACTGCAGTTTTTGTGTAATTTTCACAATATTTTTTGCGAAATTTTTACTTTAGTTTTTGTGTAAATTTTACTGTCTCTTGTGTAATTTTTTACTTAATTTTTTGCCTAATTTTTATTAAATTTTTTAAATTTACTATATTTTTGGGTACACAGAGCCAAAAGTACCTAATAAAATAGAACAAAAATGATAAGATATGTAGCTGTATATTTTTTTTTAAGAAGATGTACTTCATAATATTGTAGAGAAAATCTTATTAATGGTCAAAGAGAAATCACAAACTATTGTAGAGATATCTTATTAATGTTTTCAAAGAGAAATCACATATTATTGTAGAGAAAATCTTATGATGTTTTCGAAGAGAAATCTTCGAAAATTAAAAAGTTTTCTATCTTTTACTTTTTTCCCCCATTTCTACGGAAATCTTTAGAAGATTTGTTATTAATAACACATATAAAAAGAAATCGCAAAGAAATAAATGGAAATTGACCTTAATAATATAAACTAGGATCGCCCGTGGTCGAAATTCGACCATCTGAAATTTTCTTCAACTCTCTCTTAATATACAGTACCTGGGTGACCGAGCTTGCTCGGTGCTATCAATTTAGTGCTAACTTTACTTACCAAACTTGTGAAGATGTGTTACACTGTCCTTTATATGTGGGCAAATTATTAAAATTTTGTAATTTTCGTAGCCGTAATGGACTTTTTGCGGACAACTCTACTTGAAAATATTTTAGTTGGTATGTCAGCAAAAATACCTTTCATTTGATACCCATATTGGCATATCTAGCTCCATAAATAAAAAAATTAAATAGGTGGCAACCCTGTAATACAAATATACTGCGATAAGGTGACAACCCTAGATGGCAACTGTACTTAGAAATATTTTAGTTGATATGTCGCCGGAAATACCTCTAATTTGATACCGATATTCGCATATTTTACTCAATATTCAAAAAAAAAAAATTAGATAGGTTGCCACCCTTAAAAGCCCTCCAAGTGGCAACACCTAAGTGGATAGTCTTAGAATCAGGCATGCTATCACTGTGCCAAATTTCATCCAAATCGGTCAAGCGGTTCTCGAGATAGTACCGGATATAGAAATATAGTGCGGGCAACCCTAGGTGACAAACCTACTTGGAAGTATTTTAGTTGATATGTCGCCGAAAATACCTATCATATGATACCCATATTGTCATATCTTGCTCCATAATTAAAAAAAATGGGATAGGTGGCAACCCTGTAAACTACTCAAAATGTCAACCCTAAAGTAGATAGCCTTGGAGTCCTTCATACTGTCACCATACCAAATTTAATCCAAATCGGTCAACCGGTTCTCGAGATATTACTGCGGTAAGGTGGCAACCCTAGGTCGCAACACTACTTGAAAATACTTAAGTTGGTATCTCGCCGAAAGTACCTTTCATATGATACCCATATTGGCATATCTTGCTCCATAATTTAAAAAAAATGGAATAGGTGGCAACCCTGTAAACCGCCTCAAGTGGCAACCCTAAAGTGCATAGTCTTAAAATCGATCATACTATCAGCATTCCAAATTTCAGCCAATTCGGTCAAGCGATTCTCGAGATAGTAACGGATATACAAATAATTGTGGTAAGGTGGCAACCCTAGGTGGCAACCCTACTTGAAAATATTTTAGTTGGTATCTCGCCGAAAATACCTTTCATATGATACCCATACTGGCATATCTTGCTCCATAATTAAAAAAAAGGGATAGGTGGCAACCCTGTAAACCGCCCCAAGTGGCAACCCTATAGTGGGTAGTCTTAAAATCGATCATACTATCACCATGCCAAATTTCAGCCAATTCGGTCAAGCGATTCTCGAGATAGTACCGGATATACAAATATATTGTGGTAAGGTTGCAACCCTAGGTGGCAACTCTACTTGAAAATATTTTAGTTGGTATCACGCCGAAAATACCTTTCATATGATACCCATATTGGCATATCTTGCTCCATAATTAAAAAAAAATGGGATAGGTGGCAACCCTGTAAACCGCCCCAAGTGGCAACCCTAAAGTGGGTAGTCTTAGAATCCATCATACTATCTTTGTGCCAAATTTCATCCCAATCGGTCAAGCGGTTCTCGAGATAGTCCGAACATACAAAAATACAAATATACAAATATACAAGATTAACTCGTTTAAAAATATTAGATATTCCCCGTTCACAATAAAACCAAGTAAGTGGCTCCCTCGTGACAAATGCAAATTTGGATTAAGTGATACCATACAAACAATCTTCACATTAGGGTGGTGTAGCAAAGTAGTACAACAGAAAAGCTGACGACAATACATTAGGATATATCTACAACAGATTTTTTTTTTTGTTAAATTTTTTTATTTATTTGTTTATGTCTAAGGTACAGCAGACACTTACTATTACAAATTATATTAAACTTACATTAATTGTTACATAAAAAATAAGTTTTTAATTTAAATTGCACCAAAACCCGGTATGGGCTTATAGTATTTCGATATATAATGGTACTTTTTTATCGTAACCTTGTGGAATTTTACTTTAAAAAAACCATATCGTTAAAAATATAAACTTTTTATGGACAAAAAACTAAATAAAGAAGTGCTCTGCGAAAAACCTTGGATTATGTGAATTATGTGATTATGTGAATGATGATGGTGTGAAGATGGCGAGGATGCAAAGATATTTATTTGATTTGCTACACTTTGTTTTTTTTTTTTTTGGCACAAAAATGAAGGCAAGTGGCAGCTGCCTGGATCGCTGTATACTTATGTACGTTCATGTGAGAGTAATGAGCGCGAAAAAGGATGAGGGCGGTTTTCGAAGAGCAGAGTTTTTGCGGGGAGTGTTTGTCGGAGTTTCGATGATTGTGCAATTTGCAAGGTACCGTTTTTTCTTCTTGCTTCACGCATACATATATATTTATATATATATATGATGTTTGGGAATTTAAACATTTGATTTGAGTAATACCATGCAAAGAATCCGCACATTAGGGTGGTGCAGCATATTTAAATGTTTTTTCTTTTAAACAAATTTTTTTTAAAGCTATTTTTTGAAAATTACAATTCTGGTGTTGCGAACAAAATTTTTAATTCTATATAACTAACTTCACTTTTTAGTTTGAAAATGTATTATTTTCTGCTTAGAAAATATACTTTTCTAATATTTTATTGCTCTAAAAATTACATACGTGAAAAAAAAATAAATAGAAAAAGCTTAACATATCAAATTATCAAAACTGAAAAAGTTTTTCATACAAAAAAGTGGAGCTAAAACGGTACTTTAGTAAAAGTTTGTGTGGTATTTCCCTCCAAAAAAGGGCGATTAGTCCGGGATTAATCCCAGAGGAATAGTAGACTACTACTTTTTTAGTATCTTTTAGATGGAATGAATTGGTCATATTTGTTCGAGCATGTCCTATGAAGAGACTAATTATACCTTTTTTATACCAGAATGGGTATAAATGTTTACTACTTGCAGGACACCTGACTTCGATTCTCGGCGAGGGCAAAAATTTAATAATTGTTTTTTTTTTTTTAATTTTTATGTTTTAAAGCAAGGAAAACTGTAAAAAATCAGAGTTCTTACAATCGAGGTGTCTAACCTGCCGCCAGGAAATACTTATACTTGTCAGCGTCTAATTACAGCTTTGTTCCAAATGAGACAATTGGGGATATTTTCTGGCCAATCTTCAACTGTATGAAAAATATATTTTCTGCTTAGAAAACATACTTTTCCAATATTTATCCCCCTAAAAATTTCATTAGTGAGTTAAACTTTTAAATAATCGAGAAAAGCTTAGAACATCAAATAATCAAAGTAAAAATGGGTATTTCGTAAAAAAAGGTAGGAGCTTTGACAGGGTAGCTGGTTGAAAATCAGCTGACGAAAATTTTAGTTAAGAATTAAGAATTAAATATGGGTGATGAGCGAAACCTAATAATTCATGCACATAGCGTAGCAAACGGGGCAGTGTTTTTTTTTTCGTTTTATCGATAGCAGGTTCATGTAGAACGGGTATATTCTATCACACTTTTGAAGTATTCTGTGCAAGAGTGTAAACATGTTCAACGAAATCAGCATTAGTGTCATGTAAAATTGTTCTTTAGTTAAAGTCCGTACGTTATTAAAATTTCGATCTTAACATTGTGAAATTTTCTTACAAAATTATATCGTTAAAAAAATAAACTTTACCAATAGGCAAAAAGTTAAATATGTAAAGCCAGAAGTGAAGCTGGATTTCTTAGCTTACAAATGGTGTTAAGATGCCGAAGAGGATATGGTTTGGTAAATTTTTCTGTTTTTTTTTTGGCACAAAAATAAAAGCAAGTGGCAGCTGCTGGATCATTGCATAGGTATGTACGTGGGTGTGTAAGGGAATGAGCGGATGGTTGTGTCTTTGGGAGCTTTATAAGAGTGCTGAATAAAGATGTATAGTGCGGGTATAACAGAATGTGGGAATAACAAAATAGCTGGAGAGTTTGGAGACCTCTTTTTTGTTTAATATTAAATAAACTAAGAATAATTTTCAAATTTTTTTTTGGTGAGATAGCTTACTCCATTCTAAGTTTCCAATATAACTTTTATAGGGATCTATCCATAAATACTATACTAAATTGGGTTACGAAAGTTTGTATGCGGAGAGTGTTAGCCTATTAATATATAGATAATGGACCGAAGTACTCAATGAGCGAAGGAGTGAAAATAATTTCTCTAATAATAGGAGGAGCTTATTGAGTGAAAGAATGAAATTCATTTTGTAGAAATATGAGTTCTATTTATAGAAATTTATTATTTAGTGTTGGTAAATTACAAATGCTGGTTAGGGCAAATCTAGGCTTTTGCAAAAACAGTTAAAGGTTTTTCTAGCTTTTTTCTTTATCCATAACTTAGCAATATTTAGAAGACATTTTAATTTGATTTTTAATTTGATTTAAAAAAAAATGTAGGTATGTTGATTTAAAAAAAAAATGTATTCAAAGTGGTAAAATCAGCCAACATCTAGCCTTTTGCAAAAACTGTTAAAGGTTTTTCTATCTTTTCTCCTTAACCATAACTTGAAAATATTTAAAAATACATTTCTTATCGATTTTTGATTTGATTTTTAAAAAAAATAGTACGTACATATATTGATTTAAAAAAAAAAAATATTCAAAAGTGGTGAAACCGGGCAAAATGTAGCCTTTTGCAAAAATAGTTTGAGGATTTTCTAGCCTTTTTCCTTAGCCATAACTTAGAAATATTTAAAAAGACATTTCATATCGATTTTTTATTTGATTTTTGAAAAAAATGTGGGTATGTTGATTTAAAAAAAAAAAAAGTTATTCAAAATTGGTTAAACCAGGCAAAATCTAGCCTTATGCAAAAACAGTTTGAGGGTTTTTAAGCTTTTTTCCTCAACCCCAACTTGAAAATATTTAAAAAGACATTTTATATTGATTTTTGATTTGATTTTTGAAAAAAAAAATGTAGGTATATTGAAACGGGGCAAAATGTCTTTAGTAATATTTTAGTTGACCTCTAACCACTTCGTTTGGTACAAAATTTATGGACCTGTGAAAAATTATGGGTTTTTATATTTCAAAATTTATAGAAATAATCTACGGAAGTCCGATAAACAGAACAATATCCCCCTTATTCATAAAAAATATAAAAGGTTTATTAAGCTCTTATTATTCAAAATTTGTATGAAAATGTCATTTTAAAAAGCTTTATAAACCAATTTTATTTTTTATGAATATGAGGGTATTTTTAAAAAAATTTTAATTTTCGGAAAAACTTACCAAAAAACCCTAATTGTATAAGCGGTTATCTCATTTCTATAATGGGTGGTATGTATGTATATTTATGAAAATATTCGCAGTAAGTTTTTTCCGAAAAAAGTGCCACAAATATCAAAATATGTCTTATGAAATTTGAATGAGCTTATAAAAAATCAAGATTAGAAATACTCATATACCTAAAGATGTTTTAAAAAAGAAAAGCTATTTCAATGAAAAAAAAAAAAAATTGTAGCCCGGAGCTGTTCTCGAACCTACAACAGTTCGCTCGCTATCCGATGCGCTAACCACTGCTCTACTGCTTTATCTACGAATTTATTGTCAAATCACCAATTCAAGCTGTATGGGCAATGAGCGAGAGAATGAAAATAGTTTCTCTAATAAAAGGAGGAGCTTGTTGAGTGAAAGATTGAAAGGTTCATTTTGCAGAAAATGAGTTCTTTTTATAGGAACTTATTATACAGGCGTGTTTTTAAATCTTTTTAGAGGGGGTAAATTACAAATTCTGGTTAGGTCAAAAGAAGATTGAGGATTTTCTAGCTTTTTTCTTTAACCATAACTTAGCAATATTTAAGACAATTTATATGGATTTTTTATTTGTTTAAAGAAAAAATATATATTAATTTTTCTATTCAATTTGGTCTAGTCTTTTTGGGGCTCGGGTTGCAAATCTGCCCTTTTAAAAGTTAATACATATGTACATATGAAGAGAAATCAGTTGTTGCCTTCAGTAAAATTTAAGACGACCGCTAACCACTTGATTTATTTCAAAATTTAAGTACATATTAAATATGTTGTCGATTTTTATATTTTAAATAGGGAGTCTATCAGCAACTTTGTCTCAAACGGTAGAAATCACTAAAATTTATAGAAGTAATCTACCGAAGTCCGATAAATAGACTACTGTGTTTGAAAAAATTTCGCAACTTCGATCTTATATCATCAAAAATTAGACCTAAAAACCCAAATTGAATAAGCGGTTATCGCATTTCTATAATGTGTGGTATGTATGCATATGCTTTCCGTCAACTAAAAATATTCAGCAATTTTTTTTCTCGAAAATAGAGATCACAAATATAAAAATTTTAAAAAAGTCAAGATAAGAATTATTTATATATTGAAAAAATAAAAACAATTTTCAATGACAAAAAATAAAAAAAAAAATGTGGCCGATAGCTGTACTTGAACTATTAACCGCTCGACCACTACCCCCGACGCTTCCCACTGGGCTATCGCTTTATGTACAAATTGATTGTCAGATAACCAATTCAAGTGGCATGAGAAAGTTTCATTCGCTTATTACAGATAAATGAAGCAGGATTGGTTATATATTAGATAATTGTGCACTGCCTTAGAGGCATGCCAACAAATCCATATGCATTTCATAAATATTTATGCATATTTAGTATGGGTTTAAGCTTGGCAAATATTTATATGTAAAATTTGTTAGCCTATTAATATAATAGATAGAATTTCCTCATTAAAGCAAAGAGATTTGCGAACAGTTTTTTTTCCGACGTTTTGACTACCTCTGAGTCCAAAAACTGCTCATAAAGACAATCTTATTAATTTTATTAGGAATTTTTGCTCTGTGTAATTTTTACTTTATTTTTTGAAAACCTGAAAAACAATATAAGATTTCTTGCCAAGTTTTGCAAAAAGCAACACCGCGGTCTAATAGTTACTTATAACCATGCGCTGAAGTGTGGTGTGTGGGAGATCGAACGTTTTTAAAGCCTGCTTAAGACCCATTTTCTCATTTTATCAGCTGCCTTGGTTATGTTTCCTACATCAGCATTTCCCCTAAATATACCCTGCAGCGAAATCAGCTAGTTGAAAACTACTTAACAACTAGTTGGTGCACCGGGCCCAACTAGTCAGTGTTTTTTCTTTTTCCATATAAGCAACTGGTATTTTTTACGTGTTGATGTCCTACGAAATTTCAATTGTCAGATTTCGACCAGAACATACCAGTCATCTACTACACCTTTTCCACCCAAAAATGAGAAAACGTAAATTAAAATGAGAAAACAAAAATTATAATGAGAAAATATAAATTATAATGGGAAAAAGTAAATTGAATTGAGAAAAAAAAAATTGTATTGAGAAAACATAAGTTGTAATGAGAATACGTAAACTTGTAATGAGAAATCGTAAATTAGTAATGGGAAAATTTTCATTCAACATAAATTTATATTTTCTCATTTCCAATTTACGATCTCTCATTACAAGTTTACGTATTCTCATTACAACTTATGTTTTCTCAATACAAGTTCTATTTTCTCAATACATTTTACTTTTTCTCATTATAATTTATATGTTCTCATTATAGTTCTTGTTTTCTCATTTTAATTAACGTTTTCTCATTTTTGGGTGGAAAAGGTGTAGTCATGATATACTAGAATTATACTAGTTGTAAAATACCAGTCCCATACTAGTTCAATCTGGACTAGTATGATTTCCATAAAATGAACTAGTCCTCATACTAGTCCAAAAAGGATTAGTATGCAATATTCTAGTCCAAAAAGCATTGAAACTGCACTAGTATGAGTTCAACCAGAATTTTCGTGACTTACCCTTTATTTTATCATTTGCATTTATTTTCATGTTTATTGTTAAAAAAGCAACGACTATTTGTATTTACACTATCACGAAAAAGCATCTGTGAATTATACGAGAAAAAATAAACAAAAGAAACGAATGAATTTTGTATTTTTTAACTGGTATGATTTCATCCAGAAAAATCTAGTTGTGTACTACATAGTATGGAATGGATATTTCCTGACTAATATGAATTCAGCCAGAAAATTCTAGTTGTATAAAATATCTTTTTTGGCACTTGTGTGCTTTATTGAGTCTCTCTAAGAACTGAACTAACTAATCTGCCCTAACTTATTTCTACCCTAAGCTATAGCCATCGCCGTCGTCGTCGCTGCCGTCGCGCTTGCAGCTATAGTGTTGTTCTCTGCCGCCGCTATTTGCTGGTGATATTTGCTTGCGAGTATGCTGGATCAGCAATTCCCATGGTTCGACCTGTTTATTTTGAATCGATTCCACAAGTGGAGGTTTCGGATATCGTTTAATTGTGTAACGCTGCCGTCGCGCTTGCAGCTTATAGTGTTGTCCATTGCCGCTGCTATTTGTTGATATCGACGGTATTGATATTTGCTTGCGAGTATGCCGGATCAGCAATTCCCATGGTTCGACTTGTTTATATGTATCGGGTATCGCTTAATAGCGGTGCAATCGAAATTGTCCCTAAAAATTTGCAAAAAGGTGTTCTGCGGAGGAATACTGAGGATGGCGTAGCCGGTCTTGGACCGGCTGAGGGTCCCCAACTCAGAAAGGTGTTCTGCACACAAATACAATGTATCCTGAAGCAAATTGGGAGCAGACCCGGGTCATTTTTCGGTTTTTTGAACATAACTGTTCACTTAAACAAATAATTGAAAAAGCGCTTCCTGATTCGTGATCTTGAGGCCAAAACACGCCTCTTGATCCCTCTCCCATAATTTTAACAAATTTTTTAGCAGTAGTATTAAGAAGACTTAATAAATAATTCTTTTTAAAAAAATAATAATTTTTTCACAAAATTTGACCTTCATTCGTGAAACTTTTGAAATTCCAACAAGTGACGCTAGAAATGTGCATACTTTCAAAATGGTCGCTATATCATCATCATCATTTATTGGCGCTTAACCGCCTAAGCGATTTTGGCCGCTATATCGCTCTCGAAAAAAAAACCATCGATAGTGCCTCACCAAAAAAACTATCGATAGTGTCGATAGTGCCATCGATTGTTTTCCAGCTCTAAGTCTTTAAACTGATCTCTTGTCGCAAAGCGTCTATGTGGTTGATGTTTTCAACATTCCTTTCCTGGAGGTAATTAAGGCTCAGAGACCCCAAGTGTCCCACCAGGTTGATCTTTTGGGCAGTCGATTTTCCGGGGGTGCGTGTGATGGCATTGTTTCGATTTCGGAATTCGATACCGTTTACTGTCACCTGCTGTTCGAAGGTTAGTAGATAAGTCCCTTTGACGATTCTTAAGCTATTGGTCTCGCCCTTTATTACGGCCGTATCATTATGAATGCGGCAGCAAAGCACATGCCGTAAAATGCGAAAAATCAACCTCTGCCACCTTCTGTAAAATGCTGAAAAGCATTACTTGCGGGCAACAGCTCATCTCGGGAGAAACGGCAAATTGCTCTACCATTGCTGTGGTAGAGCAATTTGCCGTTTCTCCCGAGATGAGCTGTTGCCCGCAAGTAATGCTTTTCAGCATTTTACAGAAGGTGGCAGAGGTTGATTTTTCGCATTTTACGGCATGTGCTTTGCTGCCGCATTCAGCAACGGTGTTTGTGTCTCCAAAATTAAGTAATAGCCCCTGGTGTGGTACGGCGAATAGGCTAAGCTTTTTGCAAACTATCTCAGGTATGGGGTATTTTATTATGAAATACAAATTGTCCCTATTCTGTAATACCTTCATCATAAGACATTCCTAATATTTCCATTGTTGATACGTTAGTCGAGTGCTCGTTGATTATTTTGTTTATATCGCTACTGTCCAATATTACAGGACTAACCAAATTTAGTTTGGCTAATGTTATTGAAATTGTGACAGCTTGCCGCTCTAGAGTTATTATCCTATTTCTTGCTAGTATTGTTTCATATAAGTGGCCTGTATCTATTTTCGCTTTTTTAGTAGAGGTCATAATTTCGTGTATTTTATCTGTTATTACCAAAATCTTTTGCTGAATGTGGGTGTTTATCCTGTACTGTTTGTTGTTCGAGTCAACAAGTATGTCCTGTTTCATCTGGTGTCTCTGGTAGTCATCGAAGTCGGGGGTGCCGGCAATGACCTTGAGTGCCGTACCCAAAAAATTCAAGCTTCGTGCTTGCCGGTGGTGAACATCGACGGTTCGCAGCAGTGTTTCGATGTGTTTCATATCCGCGTCGAGCAGCTGTCTCATATGCGACTGAGGGAATAAAGTAATTAGTTCCTTCGTCTCATCGTTCATTGTTTCGTATAAAGTCAAGTTAGTGAAGTGTGTCAAGTATCCGTAATGTTCCCATACTATTGTCTCCCGGTCCACAATCGGGATGTAGTTGGCGTTAGTATAGTCTGTGAGTTTTTCTGTCAGAGTTGTTGTCGTCGGGAATGCCAATATTATTATTCTGCAATTAAAGAAAGGTGGTAATTAGTGAACTGAGAGCTTATTTCCCAGCCTTCGATTCACCTTCACCAGGACCCTGTCGCCGGCGTTATATGACATATCCTGACGGTTTTTGTTATGATAATCGCGGTCAGCGGCTTGTGTTTTTTCAATGCGGTCTCGGATTGATTCCACAGCATTGGTTGAACCCGAGTAAAGAACATCGATTGGTCTCCCGTTGATTACTGAGTGAATGGATTTATTATATTCTATAGCAGCCAGCAAAATTAGGTCAACGGTGTCACTAAGATTTCTTTCCAGTTTAAGGCACCTAGCTATCTCGGTAAAAGTACTGTGGAAACGCTCCACTTGCCCGTTTGAGGTAGTATGAAGCGGGGGTGCATTTGCGATTGTTACATTATTATAATCCAACAGAATTGATTTTATGGTATGCGAGTTGAGCGACTTTTCGTTTTCACAATATATTGTTTTGACGTTTGGAAAAATGTTTATTATCTGTAATATTGGCGGTTTTATGTCAATGATCGTTCTCTATGCGATCTTCTGCATTATTGCAAATTTCGAAAACTTGTCGATGCAAGTTAAAAAATATTTTTGATCAGTAGAGAAAATATCTATGTTGTGTAATATTTGTCCAGTGTGAGATGGTATCAGCGTTGCCGCAATGACATGCTTGTTTGGATGGCGGTCGTATTTGGACTTTGAACAGATTCGGCAGTTTGCCACCACTTCTCTTGCTTTTTTATCCATCTTTGGAAAAAAATAATCAGCCAGGATCTGCTTCACGTTTTCCTGCGCAGCCCTATGCGCTCGGTTATGTTCAGCAACAACAATCTCATGTTGGTCACTTTCACCAAAGACATCAGCAACCATCTTTTCAGTGTGGCGGAACTTTACGTTGGGATGAAGCTCCACCAGTCGGTGCTGAATCTTCGCCAGAACTGGTAGGCTACAGTGTATTGCGTTAACCACACCATCATTAATTACTTCCTGTAGTGTGTCTATTAGCGAATCTGCATCACGAAATGAAACAATATGTCTAGTCTTCGAACCGAACAAGATAAAGGCTTGCTTTGCCGGACTTTCGCACTCCTGGAGTACAATTTGGTTCCTAAAGCAATTAACAGGCTTACCCACTGTTTCAATGGTATAGGTCAGGGACTCTTCGCTATGCACGATGGCGCAGTCAGAGCTTGCTTCCATTTCAACCTCCACCATATTAATGTGTTGTCTCGACAATGCGTCGGCAACATGGTTCTCCTTCCCAGGCTTATAAAGCCTTCTATTAGAGATTTCCATCGTTTGATCTTCGCGTTAGGGTTTTTATCCAAGTCTGCAAATGTCAAAGGCTGGTGGTCGGTGAAAATGTTCAACTGGTTTATACCGTACAAGTAATTTCTCAAGTTGTTCAGGGTCCACACGATTGCCAGGAGCTCTCTTTCATTTGTTGCCAAATGTTTTTTAGACTGAGCGGCACTTTGCCATTTTCCCCCTTAAGCATGTCGGTAAGTGGTTTTGCTATGATAGCAAAATCTTTAATAAAACTTCTATAGTAGCTCGCTAGTCCCAAAAAGGAGCGGAGCCCCCGAAGAGTGGTTGGCTGCTCATAGCATTTTATGCTGTGAACCTTATTAGGGTTTGTTTTTACTCCCCCTCTTGATACAACAAAGCCCGAGTAATCCATCTCAGTTTTGAAAACCTTTGATTTTTCCACTGAGACTCTCATATTGGCCTCGCAAAGCCTACGCAGAACCCATTCAACGTCCCTTAAATGGTCTTCTGCAATTTCTTGAGTAGATAATTACGTCGTCGACATAAACATAGCAGGTCTTGCCAATTTGCTCCCTCAGAACATCATCGATCGCTCTCTGAAAGATACTGGGGGCGTTTTTAAGTCCAGAGAAGGAAGTTATTTCTCTGTCTATCTCTGTCAACTCAATCTGATGGAATCCAGATTTTAGATCAATTGTGGTGAAGTATTGTGCTCCTTTTAGGTTTGACAATATCACCATTGGATTAGGCATCGGATACTTGTCCTCAATTGTGACTTCATTTAGTTTCCTAAAATCAATCACTAACCGTTTTTTTTATTTCCTGTGTCATCTTTCCCTTTTGCCAACAACCCAAATCGGGTTATTGTAAGGTGATCTGGAAGGGCGGATGATGCCGTTAGCCGCAAATCGGCCACCTCCTTGTTGACGAATATACCGGCTCTTCGTTTTTTGTTCTTATGGTAGCAACTATATTTGTATTGAAGGGAAGGAACTCGTTTGGGTCTGCGAAGGCCCAGTTCCTACTTTCTATCATCTTAAGGAAATGATTTCGGACACAAGAAGGAATTTCCTCACTTCTCATATCAATGAAATTTACATTCACGCACTCGTGGAACAACAGTTTTTCGTTTCCGAAATCGTGTCGTATTACTCCACTACTCAGATCTATTTGAGCATTTACTCGGTTTAATAGATCCAGTCCAATAATACCATCGAACGTCGATGGATGAAAAAATCTTCCCATACACCAAATAACTTGATTCTATACTTTTTATTCACATGACTATTTCCGTGCAGTGACTTAACTAGAAAAGGTGTGGATGCTGGGATAATATTTTTAAACTCTGGCAGAGGTTTAATATAGTTTTTCGACGCCCCTGTGTCCACTAATAGCTTTATTTTTTTCCTTGGTGCCCTACTCCTCGTTCGATCCACGGAAGCAGGGACTTCCCCCTAAAAAATTGAGTTCTTCTTTTTCGAGGTTTTCCATTTCTTCTTCCGCCTCTTGATTGTAGGCTGTCTCTTGGTTAACTTGGCTTAAATTATTTATTCTCTGGATTTTTGGTCCAGTATTTCTACCTGATTCTGCCTGTCGCTTACCAATTTGTTGTTGTTGGTTAGAGTTAGGGCTCTGTCTAGAATTATTTCGGTATTGTTGTTGACCCTGATTCATTTTTTGTGATTGACGCCAATTTGAATTCTCGCGAAACCGTGATTCTGACGGATCTATTTCCATCGGTATTGGTTGATCTTGTTGATCATTTTCGTTGCCGGTCCTTTTCGGTTGTTTATTGAAAAAATGTGGGTTTTTTTGAGGGATTCGCAATCTCTCTAAGTTGTTATCACCGATCTTCTTAAATCTGTTTGGATCTTCATCAGACGCAGCGAAGCTTGTAGCGAACGCGTATCGCTCTCTATTTGACTCGACTTCTTGTGCCAGGGCCAGAGCGGCCGGCAAGTCATCAGGTCGAGAAGCGAAGAGAATGTCACACAATGGTCGTTTTAGACCCGAAATGAATACCCTAAGCGCGTCTGCTCTATACTTTGTGTAGATTGATTCTGCAATGGGACCCTCGTGGGTCATTATGGTTTTATTCGTGAGAAGAGTTACTTTCTTCTCCACTTTGTCGAAATATTTCAGGACTGAAAGGTTGCCCTGTCGAAGCGTAGACAGTTCTTGTTCTATGAGATATATTGGACGTTTGTCCGAATAGGTAAAATCTAGTCTAGCAATGATCGCTTCGAAATTCAGCACCGTATTAAAAGATGCTAAAACGGCATCAGCGGAACCCTTCAGCTTATTTCTAATTATCCCCACGGCCTGGTAGTGTCTACAACTGCCCTGATGGCTTCTAAACACCTCATAAGCCGTGTGGGCGGCCTGACGCCAGGAAACGTAGGTGCTGACTTCACAGGCTCGTACGTACGTGGCTTTTTCACTGTAGTTAAGGTGGTAATCTGCTCTGTCAGTCGGGTTAATCTTTGTTCAAAGGACTCCTGTTGCTGTTGCAGTGCACCAGTTACGGCAGCCTTTACTAAAGCAGTTATTAGGTTTGCGACCATTACACTTGTATTCCTATTCCTCGAAACCCGCAAGTTACTAATCCTTTCTAATAAGTCCTCTATTGAACCTTCACTATCGCTCATCAAAGAAATAACAGACAAAACAAACAAAGCAAAACACGAGACTGTAAATTAGATTGAAAAATTTCAGTTGCCAATCTTTTCTTGAAGCTCTTTTATTACTAGCAAGGCTCAATACGTTACTTTTTTTTTGTACAATACTGCCACAATTTATCACTTTAAAAAAAAATTAGCACTCTACTTACGCAATAAGTATTAAGCTATCCATAATTGTGTGAAAAGAACCCTCCAAATTATTTGACTTGATTCCGTGATGCAGTTGTGACTCTTTCAAATTATTGACTTGATTCCGTGATTCAGTTGTGGCTCTTTCAAATTATTGACTTGATTCCGTGATTCAGTTGCAGCTCTTTCAAATTATTGACTTTATTCAGTGGTCGCAGGTTTAAACCGCGGTTGGGCGACAAGTATCTTTTTTGGCACTTGTGTGCTTTATTGAGTCTCTCTAAGAACTGAACTAACTAATCTGCCCTAACTTATTTCTACCCTGAGCTATAGCCATCGCCGTCGTCGTCGCTGCCGTCGCGCTAGCAGCTATAGTGTTGTTCGCTGCCGCGCTATTTGCTGGTGATATTTGCTTGCGAGTATGCTGGATCAGCAATTCCCATGGTTCGACCTGTTTATTTTGAATCGATTCCACAAATGGAGGTTTCGGGTATCGTTTAATTGTGTAACGCTGCCGTTGCGCTTGCAGCTTATAGTGTTGTCCATTGCCGCTGCTATTTGTTGATATCGACGGTATTGATATTTGCTTGCGAGTATGCCGGATCATTGCACCTTTTGAGGGGCTCGATTGACTCTTTATTCATGGTGAACACCACCTGTCTGTCGGGCCCTACCGCATCCCCGACCAGATTGACACTCCAGTCATGCGTTGGGAGGGACGGATTCATTAGCCGTAGCATCCCGAGAATTCTCTCGGGTTCGTCAGGGATGGCCGGAATCCACGCCCTTGCCCTTGGACGAGCTGGAATGTCCTTCCAGTCGACGACCTATATCTTTGCGCCCTTGTAGACTTCACCCAGTTTAGCAGCTGCTGCCTTGTACAGTGCTACTTTTTTTGCATCCTCGCATGCGAGTAATTTAATCTGACCCTGGTGCCAACCCGCATCCGTTACTCGCGCCGAACTACCCGGAAACTCCGGAGCAACGTTGAGAAGAATGTTGCCGAGTTCATTTCGCACGTAACGCCATCGGTCCTTGGGATGGCCAGACGCTCATTGCCTCGGTCAAGGACGTCTATAAGGATCCTGTCCTTGGTTACCTCAGCAAAGCTTAGTTTGCCCGCTTCAGGGGTATACTGATGCCGCTTGGGAGGTTGAATTAACTCCAGGTCCGATCTCTGGCGCTTGAAAGGGTTAACTTTTAACCTCTTTGGCATGTAAGAATTTTGGAAATCCGGTATCACAGCTTTCGCTAGCTCTACCGATTTACTGGAATTCGGCGACAGCGATTCCTGCGGTACCCCTTCATACCTCTTCAGGATCTTTGCAGCCAATCTTTTCTCGTGGTATGTGAAGCGGCGGGGAGATGTCTTCCGGGAGTGCGGACCCGTAGTTGCCATCGCGGTTGCTCTCCTTGCCGACATCTCAGTTGCAGCTTCCTTCTCCTTCGAAACTCCGAGGCGAGGTCGTGAGACCGCTGCCACGGACGTAAAGATACTGGTTTTCATATCAGCGGTTGATGGGAGTTTAGCATCCGCCGTTGTCCGCTTAGCTGCGTTGGCAACCGCACTGGTATTTTTTAGGTTTTTCGTTTTTATTTAGGTTATTTGAATTCATCTTGTTCGTACGACCCATCGCCGGACAAGGCCAGCTTAGGGTCAAGGGAAGAGTAGGGGAAAATGTGTCGTCCGCCGCGGCAGAGCCTCGTACCGCGGTAAGGCCATGCTTACTCTCTGACGCGACCCGTTATCAGAGAGGATCCGTTCAAATACAGCCACGATTTGCCTTCCGGCTGCAAACGTCCAATGGGCACGGTTTCGCATATCACCCTGGATTGAGAGGGGGGAGATCTTTGTCGTCGCGCCAGAGAGGCTAGGCTGCTCTCGTGATGAAGTGCCGTACGGAGCTATGATCACAAGGGCAGCGTAGCCCTGTGGCTATCGACTTAGGCCCTTGTATCGCGGCAAGGTATCCACCCTTCACGAGGGAAAGGAGCACATTAACCTCGCTTACATTTTTAGAACCTCCGTCTCAAAAACTACACCCTGGTAAAATTTCAGAGCGATACATTGATGCCTCAAAATTTTATAGAACAAATACCAAAAAAGAAAATTAAGAGTATCACTCGACACAGCGATAAATTCGACATTTTTCGCCTTTCAGAGTTCTGTAAAAACTTATTGTCTACATTTTTTTCATCCAAATCTTCAGAGAAGATAGTCAATACGTAAAACTAAATATATGTTTTTCCCCGCTTTAATTCATTAACTGATGTGTAGCATCAGAGTATCCTAAAATGTAACACTTTTTGGGATTTGCCCTTATGTCTTTTAAAGTTCTTAAGAGAAAAGTGAACTCCAAAAAGAAAAAACGATAGTAATTTAGCTGATTTTTTCACGTAATGTGCCAAAAATGGTGATTTTTTGAAATTTTTGTATGGGGACCCCCACAGGTGGGATCTTAGGAGGTGTCCCACTGGCATGGGTGGGTCTGCCCTACAAAGTGAGTGGGGGTTGGTCATACATTTTAACACGATTGGGGCACTCTAAATGGGTCAACTTAGGATTTTTCAAACTTTAGCGCTCAAGGTCAAAAGTAAAAAAGTCGAGACATCAGAATACGTTTTAGAGGTATGCTTCCTTCGGCAGAGTATCTTATTTTGATCCCTAAATAACGATTTTCTTTGTCGCTTGGTTGATTTTCAAATCGACCCGCCTTCTTACACATAGTACCCCTGTAGGGCGCTTGAGACCAAAAAATTTTATTTTGGATTATGTTGCATATCTTGAAAACTTTAAGTCCTTTCCAAAAAAATAAAACTGGTGACATTAAGTAGTGAATGCCTCTCAAAGACGCATGCCCAATTAGGTTCATTAATTTCAATTAGTAGCAAAAAAAAAAATGACGTCGAAACCGGAAAACCGAAAAAAATTAAAAAAAACCGCGTGTAGGCGTGAAAGAAGTTAACTTCTTAAGTTCAGAAATAACGAAATATGAATATGATGTATTCAAGAATGGTTTAGATTCACAATATCTTTCTTCCGGGAAGTGGACCAGGGAAACGATCCATTCGAAACTATCTTATGTATGGTGCGTTTTCCTTAAAATTTGGTACACGGGTAGAATTAGGCCTAAATTAACAGGGGCCAATACGAATGGGATAAAGAGAAAGAGGGACGTGGTAGAAGGAAAGAGGGCAATGAAGAGCAAAAGGGAGGGAGATAGGAAAGAGAGTTGTACGAAGAAAGCTAGGAAGACTAGGTGACAAGCCTGTTTGAAATTTAAATATTTGGAACACGGTCGCAAATACCTTTCACTTGATACCCATATAGGCATATCTGGATCAATATTTAAAAAAAAAATAGATAGGTGGCAACCCTTCGAACCGCCCCTTGTGGCAACCGCCGTGTATATAGACTTAGAATGAATCATACTACTAATAGTGCCACGAAACGGCAAAGCGGTTCCCGAGATATAAGGAAAAATAAATAAAATACGGTTTGGTGGCAACCCTGCTGGAAATTGTCATATTTGAAATGCGACCGAAAATACCTTTCATTTGATACCCATATTGGCATATATTGCTCAATATTATAAAAAAAATTGAGACAGTTGGCAACCCTGTGAACAGCCTCAAATGAAAACACCCACGCATATAATCTTAGAATGAATTATACTATCTATAATGCCAAACTTTATCCACATCGGTCAAGCGGTTCCCGAGATATCAATAAAAATAAACAAAATGCGGTTAGGTGGCAACCCTAAGTGGCAACCCTGCTTGAGATTTACATATTTGGAATACGGTCGAAAATACCTTTCATTTGATTTTCATATTGGCATATCTCGCTCAATATTTAAAAAAATTGAGGGAGGTGTCAACCCTGTGAACCGCTCAAGTGGCAACACCCACGCATATAATCGTAGAATGAATCATACTATCTATAATGTCAAACTTTATCCAAATCGGTCGAGCGGTTCCCGAGATATAGAGAAAAATATATAAAACGCGGTTAGGTGGCAACCCTAGGTGCTTAAGATTTACATATTTGGAATACGGTTGAAGATACCTTTCATTTGATACCAATACTGGCATATCTTGATCAATATTTAAAAAAAATTTATATAAGTGGCAACCCTGTGAACTGCCCCAAGTGGCAACACCCACGCATATGATCTTAGATTGAATCATACTATCTATAATGCCAAATTTTATGCAAATCGGTTCCCGAGATATAAGAAAAACGCCTACGCCTGAATGTCTGCAACATTCGCCTGAAAGTCGGCTACAATTTCTATTTCCGTTTCATCGTCATCCATTTTCTCAAATTTTACTATCAATCAAAACTTCATATCGCCGCCTAAGAAGTTAACTTCTAAAAGCCGCGTGTAGCCAGTTTCACGTGTACTAGTTAACTAAGTTAACATCTTAACTTAGGTGGAAACCCTGTGAACCGCCCCAAGTGGAAGCACCCACGCATATGATCTTAGAATATATCATACTATCTATAATGGCAAATTTTATCCACATCGGTCAATCGGTTCCCGAGATATTAATAAAAATAAATAAAATGCGGTTAGGTGGCAATCCTAGGTGAAAAAGCTGCTTGAGATGTACGTATTTGGAATACGATCGAAAATACCTTTCATTTGATACCCATATTGGCATATCTTGCTCTATATTAAAAAAGAAAATTGAGATAGGTGGCAACCCTGAGAACTGCCCCAAGTGGCAACTCGCACGCATATAATCTTAGAATGAATCATACTATCTATAATGCCAAACTTTATCCACATCGGTCAAGCGGTTCCCGAGAAATCAATAAAAATAAATAAAATGCGGTTAGGTGGCAACCCTAGATGGCAACCCTGCTTGAGATTTACATATTTGGAATACGGTCGAAAATGCCTTTCATCTGATACCCATATAGGCATATCTCACTCAATATTTAAAAAAAATTGAGTTAGGTGGCAACCATGTGAACCGCCAAATTTTATCCACATCGGTCAAGCGGTTCCCGAGATATCAATAAAAATTAATAAAATACGGTAAGGTGGCAATCCTGCTTGGGACTTAAATATTTGGAATACGGTCGATATTGGCATATCTTGCTCAATATTAAAAAAAATTGAGATAGGTGGCAACCCTGTGAACCGCCTCAAGTGGCAACACCCACGCACTTAATCTTAGAATGAATCATACTATCTATAATGTCAAACTTTATCCAAATCGGTCGAGCGGTTCCCGAGATATAGATAAAAATATATAAAATGCTGTTAGGTGGCAACCCTAGGTGGCAATACCTTTCATTTGATACCAATATTGGCATATCTTGCTCAATATTTAAAAAAAATTTAGATAAGTGGCAACCCTGTGAACTTCCCAAGTGGCAACACCCACGCATATGATCTTAGAATGAATCATACTATCTATAATGCCAAATTTTATCCAAAACGGTTGAGTGGTTCCCGAGATATAAGAAAAACGCCTACGCCTGAAAGTCTGCAACATACGCCTGAAAGTCTGCTACAATTTCTATGTCCGTGCCATAACTTCCGTTTTCTCAAATTTTACTCTCAATCAAAACTTCATATCGCCGCCTAAGAAGTTAACTTAAAAAAATTCAACTTCTCGCGTGAAAAACATGTCATACCCTTTTCAAATGAACAAGGTAGGTTCAGGTAGGTTCAAGTGGCTGCCGCAGAGGCACACTTAGGCCAGTTTTGAAGGCCCGTTGTGATACCACCAACGCAAGGAAAGTCAGCCCCGGGACCCAGCCATATGGAAAATCCCTGAGTTGTTGGGATTTTCCACATAGCAGAATCCCGGGACTGACACTCCTAAACCGACACCGTTACTCCTCCTCGAACCACTTAGATGACTTTATGAAGCCCATCAAGTCCTTTATGTCCAGTTCCGCGATCTGGCTTAGACTATCTAGGAACGGAACTCCCAAAAAGCGCGTTCTCACGCCGCTTAAAGCCGGACAGTTGCAGATGAGGTGCTCCACCGTTTCCTCCTCCTCATCATCTTTGCAACTCCTGCAGCATCGTCGGTAGGGCACACTTAGCCTTTCTGCATGCCTACCAATGAGGCAGTGACCGGTTAATACCCCTATCAATATGCAGATTTCCCTCCTAGTTAGGGCATAAATGCGTCTAGACCTTTTAAGATCCCATTTTGGCCAGGTTTGTTTCGATATCCGACACCCTGGGGATTGCAGCCATCTTTCGTTGGCTTGACGGAGTGTGTGCTCCTTCAGCATTAGTTTGCATGTGGCAAACGGCAT